>JARHVA010000420.1:2650000-3250000 GCA_037957365.1 Torreya grandis | reverse complement strand
AAACCATACAATGAAAAATAGAATGTTTTTTGGTCTATTGCAAATTTTATAGCAAATGAAGAAAATAAAAGATTACCATTTTTACATTTCTTGTTATTTTATTTATGTTTATTAGTTGTTGTGCTTTCCTAGCTCTATATCTAGTTTTTTGTTTATAAGGTTGTAATAATAGTTTTCAAATCTAAGTTTTAAATACAAAGATTCAATAGTAAAACATAATGATTTTTCTTTTAATTTTAAAAGACCAAACAAATTGTAAGTTGCATAAAAAAATGTATTTTTTATGCATTACAATTTTTCAGAGGAAATACAAAAGACAAAAAGTTTACATTTTGTCACTATTTCTTGTTCTTTTTTTGTTTATTGACTATTATGTTTTTCTAGTTCCATATCCAATTTTATGTCTTCATTACAATAATGACATGCATATATTGTATTTTGGCAATGTGAACAAGAAGAAAAAAGTGATAAGAATTGTGACTTCAAAAAAGCAATAGCTTCTAATAACTGGGAATAAAACATTAAATGGTGAAAATAAAAGATTCACATTTTTGTATTTCTTGTTGCTCTATTTCTATTTATTGGTGGTTGGGTTTTCCTAGCTTTATATCTAGTTTTATGTGTGCAAGGTTGTAAGAATGGTTTTCAAATCTAAGCTTTGAATACAAATATTTGATAGTAAAACATGACTTTTCTTTTTATTTTTAAAGACAAAGCAAATTGTAGGTTGCATAAAAAAAAAGTAATTTTTCAAAGGAAATGTAAAAAAAAAAAAATCATTTTGCCACTAGTTCTTTTTTTTATTTCTATTTTTTGATTGTTATGTTTTTCTTGTTCCATATCTAGTTTTCTATTTGCATTATGACAATGGCATGAATATCTTGTATTTTGACATTGTTAAGAAGAAAAAGTAAAATGAAAGAATTGTGAGTTTGAAAAAACAATAAATTTTGATGATCCAGAATAAAATATTACTATTTTAGTGCCTTTTGTCCTACTACTCATGCTTGTTGATTATTACATTTAGTCAGATCCATATTTTGTATCTACAAGAAGTTTGGCAGTGCATAAACATTTCTCAGTTACAAAAGATAAAACAAACTTAAAAAAACATAACATAAATGGTATAAATTATCATTTTGTTTGGATTTTTTTCTTTTTAATATGTAGTTAGTTTTGATTATTGTCATGTTCAAATTACATTATGTAAACTCATTTATTTAATGGCAATGTCATTTTATAAGGTGTAAAACTAGTTCTATATTTATAAAAATAATTGTTGTTATAATTATTATTTAATTACTAGATAGTTAATCAAATACAACTTGTATGATGATCAATCCAGTAAGCATCAAAAATATTAAATTGAATTCTAATGATATCAATGTTTGTCCAAAATTGATCCAGTAGAGTCCCTCTATGTGTTGTTGGTAGGTTTGATATTAAAGATAAATTATGGTTATGCAATGTGTCTATAAGGTGTTTATGTGACGTTTGATTAAACATATCAATATTGAAATCACCAACAAATAAGACCTTGTTATTGGGTGCTAAAGTAGATGTTGTTTATTTCAATTTTAATATATCAATAATTGGAGCATGTAAAACTAAGTATACATGATGCAGGAGCATTACTACCTCCTTATAAATATTAGTCTACTTTCATGTTTGGAGTCATTATAGCCAATAGGAGTCATTTTTCAGAGGTTAGAATCGTTAGGTAGTATTAATATTCAAATTAGTGTCTATGTAATATTTTCCCACCAATTTCCTTATTTGAAATTTCAAACCTCTTGGTATTACTATGGAGTTGGAAATTATGTCTAAAGAGGTCTCAATATTGTAATTGGTTTGGGGTTAGAACCATATCAAGATTAAAATACATGATTCATGTGATGAGGCATTTTGTTAGTTAACATCCTCAATGTACATGAGAAGTAGTTATAAAAAGGTGGTTATAGGTTTTCTTTAAAAAGGTTGTAATGTTTTAAATTTTGGTATGAGTCTTTAAGGAATGACATTGGGGTTGGTTTTGAAGGAATATGAAGATGTAACCCCACAAAGAAGATTAATAAAGTAGTTTTGTAATCTTGAAACAAAGGATTGTGGTCCTTTCCATGTAAATATGCCATGAAAATGATTGTGCAACACCAGAGTTGGTAAAGAGAACTTCCATAAAGATATATTGTGTCAATATTAGAATATGGGTAAGATGTATTCTTTGTATTTGTCAAGCTAGTTATGTTCTATTTGATGTAGTTCACATATAAGTATGAGAAACTCAAAATGAATCTATATACCCGATGTTGAATATGTTTTGTGTTTGAAGATTTAGAGAAAGTGAAAGTATCAAAGAAGTTTATGTTGGTAGATATTGGAACATGTAGATAATTTGATAAAATGATATAACCATTCTTTCAGAGCCATTTCATATTGTATTTATGCTAAGGAGATTCTATGAGGATCCACATAGACCTTGACTTGTATGAAGAAGGACTGAAACTGAATTCTGTGCATCTTTATTAAGTAGACAAACAAGATGAAGGAGGAACCCTCTTGAGGTAAGGGTTAGAGAGTATCTGCATAATCTTCCAGTGTAAAAATTGAATAAGATTGTCATTCATGCGTTTAAATCTATGTTTTATTACTACAAGAGTTGAGGGTTTTAGAAAACCAAACTATGCCATGTTCTCTATGTTTTGAGA
Organism: Torreya grandis; assembly: GCA_037957365.1. Classification (NCBI taxonomy): domain Eukaryota; kingdom Viridiplantae; phylum Streptophyta; class Pinopsida; order Cupressales; family Taxaceae; genus Torreya; species Torreya grandis. The sequence continues at coordinate 3,247,295 of JARHVA010000420.1, read as the reverse complement.
GATTAAATACATTATGAAAGAAGGAAACTCAATAGAAACATCATTTAATTATCTTGTGCATTAACATATAGTGTTCAAACATTCCAAGTGAATCATGTGAATTTAGTGATCATTGTGGATGTATGGATAAGGTTGGAAAATTGTAGCAAACTGTGTTTTGCACACATGCATACTAGAACTGAGACCAAATCCATGTAAAGAGAAATCAAGAAAGGGGTTTAAAGATTCTTAGACATGTAACATACTAGCATAGACCCAAAATAACACTTACAATCATTTGAAGTTGGTCATAAAGATTAAAATGCTTAGTTGATCCTTCTCAGGTACCCTAACTATGTTAAACCCTATTTCTAGGGTTTCCAAACAAATCTTTGTGTATCTCCAGATTTATCCAATGAAAATTCACCAACTTTTGGATTTTGATAGGGATGGTGGTATAGAAAATTATTTTGAAGGATTTAGGTTGTTTATCATAAGGTAAGGTATGTAATTGCCTGATTATGTGTTGAAATAGGGAGGAGAAACCTAATAGACCTAAACAATGACTAAAATGGGTCTAGAAATGTGATCAAACCATGAATTTTAGTCAAGAAATTTTGAGATAGTTAAATTAAGGATAGAGGGTGGTCAAAAAGTTAAGTTTTCCAAAGTACATAGGTACCTGTCTATACAAGGTGATTTAATCTAAAAAAGGCTACAAGACAGCATTTTGTGCAGGTAGAATTGTCAAAGAAGTGAAATGTTGCTTTGAGAAGTGTATAGGTTGACTGGGGAGTTCAACAGGGATACAATGAGCATATTTAAAATGCCTATAAACATAAACTAATCAAAGGAAATTGAGAACCATTCAATGTATATTGAATCCATAAGCCATTATCAAAAAAGTGCATCCTGAAACAAGGTTAAGTGAGTTAAGTTGTGTTTTCCCCTTTGCATGAAGAAAAGGTACAATTTGTTTTATTTTTAGTTTATGCATTTGATTAGTTCATTTAAATTATGATGAAGATTGTTTGAAGAAACTTTTAAAGAAGGTTGTAGGTAATTGAAAGAGGTTGGTCAAGTAGGCTGAAATCCAAAAGAGGCTTCATAAGAGATAAAGAGGTAAAGAAGCTCATTGATCCAAGGAGAGAGCTTGGATAAGAGATGGATCAAGGTGAAATAGACTTACTTAAGGTGGAACAAGGTGAAACAAACTTTCTTAAGAGGGGACAACTTCCCAAAACAAAGAATTGGTAGAGAGAAGAGAGAGAGGTGAGATACTTTTAGATGAACAGGTAAAAGGATTATTTACAAGTTTGTCAAAACATTTGTCAATTATTCAAAGAAATGAATATCTAGACCACTTTTTTGAGAAAGTGAGCATGTTGAGGGCATTGGCTATAGAGGGACAAGTTAATGATGAGGTTAAGAGTAAACAAAAGCAAGAGAAGGTTCATGAGGTTGAAGAGATTAAAGGCATTATAGTAGAGAAGGTAGAACCAGAAGTAACAACACAACAAAAAGTAGAACCAAGCACAGAGAGAACAAGCATGAAAGAACAAGAGAGCTATTGCTAAGAAGATAAATAGGAGATTATTTTCATTAACATGTGTGTTCCATGTGTAGGTTGGTTGTAGGATCATAAGCAAGTGTTGAAGATGATCAGGTTTAAGATCAAAGTGCAAGCAGATGACCTCAAAGGAGGAAGCACGATAAATATGAATAAATGAGGATCCAACATATAGTTAAGTAAGTACCACAAAGTTCTATGTATCTCAACTAGACCTTGGGATCTAGGAGGAGATGCCATTAAACAAAGAGGTGCTACAAAGAACATTAAAGACCAATCATTTACAACTTTTTAGGAATGTTTTTCTTGCTCCTCAGTAGTATGATGCAGGAGCATCACCACCTCCTTGTAAATATTAGTCTACTTTCATGTTTTGAGTCATTATAGTAGTAGGAGTCATTTTGCAGAGGTTAGAATCCTTAGGTAGTCGTAAAATTCAAATTAGAGTCTATTCAATGTTTTCCTGCCAATTTCCTTATTTGAAATTTCAAACCTCATGGTCTTACTATGGAGTTGGAAATTATGTCTAAAGGGGTCTCAATATTTAATTGGTTTGGGGCTAGAACCATATCAAGGTTAGCATACATGAATCACGTGATGAGACAATTTTTTAGTTAACATCCTTAACGAACATGAGAACTAGTTATCAAAAGGTGGTTATAGGTTTTGTATAAAAAGGTTGTAAAGTTATAATTTTTGGTATGAGTCTTTTGGGAAGGATATTGGGGTTGGTTTTGAAGGAAAATGAATATGTAACCCCACAAAGAAGATGAATAAATTAATTTGTATTCTTGAAACAAAGGATTGCAGTCTGTGTCATGTAAATATGCCATGAAAATTACTATGTAATAATAGAGTTGGTAAAGATAACCTCCATAAAGATATATTGGGTCAATCTTGGAGTATGGGTAAGATGAATTCTTTGTATTTTTAAAGCTATTTATGTTCTATTAAGTGTAGTTCACATATAAGTATGAGAAACTCAAAATGAATCTGTATACCTAGTGTTGAATATGTTATGTGTTTGAAGATTAGAGAAAGTGAAAGTATCAAAGAAGTTTTTATTGGTAGATATTGGAACATGTAGATAATTTGTTAAAATGATATAACCATTATTTTAGATACATTTCATATTATATTTGTGCTAAGGATATTCTGTGAGGATCCACATAGACCCTGAGTTGTATAAAGGAGGACTGAGACTGAATTATGTGCATCTTCATTAAGTAGATAGACAAGATGAAGGAGAAACCCTCTTAAGGTAAGGATTATAGAGTATCTACATAATATTATAGTGTAAAAATTGAATAAGATTGTCATTCATACATTTAAATCTATGTTTGATTACTACAAGAGTTAAGGGTTCTAGAAAACTAAACTATGCCCTGTTCTCTATGTTTTGAGAGATTATATACATTATGAAAGAAGAAAACTCAATAGAAACATAATTGAATTTTTTTGTGCATTAAAATATAGTTTTCAAACGTTCCAAGTGAATCTGGTGATTTTATTGATCATTGTGGATGTATGGAGAAGGTTGGAAACTGCAGTAGACTATGTTTTGCACATAATCATACTAAAACTAAGACCAAATCCATGAAAGGAGATATCAAGGAAGGGGTTTAAAGATTAATAGACATGTAACATACTAGCACAGACCCAAAATAACACTTACATTCATTTAAAATTGGTCATAAAGATCAAAATGCTTATTTGATCCTTCTCGGGTACCTTGATTATGTTAAAACCTATTTTTAGGGTTTCTAAACAAATCTTTGTGTGTCTGCAAATTTATCCAATGAAAATTCACCAACTTTTGGATTTTGACATAGACGGTGGTATAGAAAGTGATTTTGAATGATTTAGGTTGTTTAACATACGGTAAGGTACTGAATTACCCAACTATGTGTTGAAACAAGGAAGGGAAACCTAAGAGACCTAAATAGTGACTAAAATGGGTTTAGAAATGTGATCAAACCATGAAGTTTAGTCAAGAAACTTTGTGATAGTCAAGTTAAGGATAGAGGGTGGTCAAAAAATTGTTTATTTTTCCAAAGTACATTGGTACATGTTCATACAAGGTGATTTGGTCTAAAAAAGGCTACAAGATAGTATTTTTGTGCAGGCTGAATTATCAAAGGAGTGAAATGTTCCTTTGAGAAGTGTATAGGTTGACTAAGGAGTTAAACAAGGATACAATGAGCATGTCTAAGATGCCTAGAAACATAAAATAATTAAAGGAACTGGAGAACCATTCAATGTATATTGAATCCATAAGCCATTATCAAGAAAGTGCATCTGTAAACAAGGTTAAGTGAGATAAATTGTGTTTTCCCCTCTGCATCATTTTAGTATCAGAGCAAGAAAGATTTTTTGGATAGGATTTGCATGAAGAAAAGGTACAATTAGCTTTGTTTTTAGTTTATGCATTTAATTAGTTCATTGAAAGTATGATGAAGTTTGTTTGAAGAGATTGCTAAAGAAGGTTGTAGGTGATTGAAAGAGGTTGGTCAGGCATGTTGAAAGCCAAGAGAGGATTAAAAAGAGATAAGGAGCTAAAGAATCTCATTAATCCAAGGAGAGAGCTTAGATAAGAGATGGAGAAAGGTGAAATACACTTGCTTAAGGTAGAGCAAGGTGAAACAGACTTAATTAAGAGAGGATAATTTCCCAAAACAAAGGACCAACAGAGAGAAGAAGAGAGAGGTGAGATACTTTCAGATGAACAGGTAAAAGTATTGTTTGCAAGTTTGTCAAAACATTTGTCAATTATTCAAAGTAATGAGTATCTAGACCACTTTGTTGTGAAAGTGAGCATGTTGAGGGCATTGGCTATAGACGAAGAAGTTAATGATCAAGTGAAGAGTGAATAAAAACAAGAGAAGGTTCATGAGGTTAAAAAGATTGAAGGTATTGCGGTAGAGAAGGTGGAACTATCAGTAGCAACAAAATAAAGCATAGAGTGAATAAGCATGCAAGAACAAGAGAGTTATTTCCAAGAAGATAAGTAAGAGTTTATTTTCATTGACATGTGTGTTCCATGTGTAGGTTGGTTGCAGGAGCATAAACAAGTGCTGAAGATGATCAAGTTGAAGATCAAAGTGCAAGAAGATGGCCTCAAAGGAGGAAGCAATAGAAAGATGAATAAAGGAGGATCCAACATATAGTTAAGCAAGAAACACAAAGGTTTTTGTATCTCGACTAGACCTTGGGATCCAAGAGGAGATGCCATTGAACAAAGAGGTGCTACAAAGAACATTAAAGACTAATCATTTACAACATTTTGGGAAACTTTTTATTTCTCGTCAGTAGTATGATGCAGGAGCATCACTACCTCCTTGTAAATATTAGTCTACTTTCATGTTTTGAGTCATTATAGTAGTAGGAGTCATTTTGCAGAGGTTACAGTCCTTAGGTAGTCTTCAAATTCAAATTAGAGTCTATGTAATGTTTTCCCACCAATTTCCTTATTTGAAATTTCAAACATCTTGGTCTTACTTTGGATTTAGTAGCTATGTCTGAAGAGGTCTCAATATTTTAATTGGTTTGGGGTTAAAACCATATCAAGATTAACATACATGAATCATGTGATGAGGCATTTTGTTAGTTGACATCCTCAATGTACATGAGAAGTAGTTATCAAAAGGTGGTTATAGGTTTTGTTTAAAAAGGTTGTAAAGTTCTAAGTTTTGGTATGAATCTTTGGGGAAGGATATTGGGGTTGGTTTTGAAATAAAATGAAGATGTAACCCCACACGAAGGTTGAATAAAGTACTTTTGTATTCTTGAAATAAAGGATTGAAGTCCTTGTCATGTAAATATGCCATGAAAATGACTGTGCAATAATAGAGTTGGTAAAGAGAAATTCCATAAAGATATGTTGTGTCAATCTTTTAGCATGGGTAAGATGTATTATTTGTATTTGTAAATCTATTTATGTTCTATTCAGTGTAGTTCACATATAGGTATGAGAAACTCAAAATGAATCTATATACCCAATGTTGAATATGTTCTGTGTTTGAAGATTTAGAGAAAGTGAAAGTATCAAGGAAGTTTATGTTAGTAGATATTTGAAAATGTAGATAATTTGTTAAAACAATATAACCATTCTTTCAGATCCATTTCATATTGTATTTGTGCTAAGGAGATTTTGTAAGGATCCACACAGACCCTAAGTTGTATGAAGGAGGACTGAGACTGAATTCTATGCATCTTCATTAAGTAGATAGACAAGATGGAGGAACCCTCTTGAGGTAAGGGGTAGAGAGTATCTTCAAAATCCTCTAGTGTAAAAATTGAATAAGATTGTCATTCATATGTTTAAATCTATGCTTGATTACTACAAGAGTTAAGGGTTTTAGAAAACCAAACTATGCCATGTTCTTTATGTTTTGAGAGATTGAATACATTATGAAAGAAGAAAACTCAATAGAAACATCATTAAATTGTCTTATGCATTAACATATAGCATTTAAACATTCCACGTGAATCTTGTGAGTTTATTGATCATTGTGGACATATGGAGAAGGTTGGAAAACTATAGCAGACTGTGTTTTACACACAGTCATATTAGAATTAAGACCAAATCCATGTAAAGAGATATCAAGGAAGGGATTTCCTAGATGTATAACATACTAACACAGACCCAAAATAACACTTATAGTCATTTGAAGTTGGTCATAAATATTAAAATGCTTAGTTGATCCTTCTTAGATACCCTGACTGTGTTAAACCCTATTTCTAGGGTTTCCAAACAAATCTTTGTGTATCTACATATTTATCCTGTGGAAATTCACCAACTTTTGGATTTTGATAGGGACGGTGGTATAGAAAGTGATTTTTAAGGATTTAGGTTGTTTAACATATGGTAAGGTACAAAATTACCCAACTATGTGTTGAAATAGGGAGGAAAATCCTAAGAGACCTAAATCGTGACTAAAATGGGTCCAAAAATATGATCAAACCATGAAGTTTAGTCAAGAAACTTTGTGATAGTCAAGTTGAGGATAGAGGGTGGTCAAAAATTTGTTTATTTTTCAAAAGTACATTGGTACCTGTCCGTACAGGTTGATTTAGTCTAAAGAAGGCTATAAGACAGTATTTTTGTGCAGACAGAATTGTTAAAGGAGTGAAATGTTGCTTTGAGAAGTATATAGGTTGACTGAGGAGTTCAACAGGGATACAATGAGCATGTATAAGATGCCTAGAAATATAAACTAATCAAAAGAACTTGAGAACCATTCAATGTATATTGAATTTATTAGCCATTGTCAAGAAAGTGCATCCTGAAACAAGGTTAAGTGAGATAAGTTATGTTTTCCCCTCTGCATCATTTTGGTATCAGAGCAAGAAAGATTATGTGGAGAAGATTTGCATGAAGAAAAGGTACAATTTTCTCTATTTTCAATTTATGTATTTGATTAGTTCATTGAAAGTATGATGAAGATTGTTTTAAGAGACTGCTAAAGAAAGTTGCAGGTGATTGAAAGAGGTTGGTCAAGTAGGTTGAAAGCCAAGAGAGGCTTAAGAAGAGATAAGGAGCTAAAGAAGCTCATTAATCAAGCAAGAGATCTTGGATAAAGGAAAGAGTAAGGTTCAATAGAATTGTTTAAGATGGATGAAGGTGAAATAGACTTGCTTGAGAAAGGACAACTACCCAAAATAAAGGACCAATAGAGAGAAGAAGAAAGAGGTGAGATACTTTTAGATGAACATGTAAAAGGATTGTTTGCAAGTTTGTCAAAAAAATTGTCAATTATTCAAAGCAATGAGTATCTAGACCACTTTGTTTAGAAAGTGAGCATGTTGAGGGCATTGGCTATAGAGGGAGAAGTTAATGATCAAGTTAAGAGTGAATAATGACATGAGAAGGTTCATGAGGTTGAAGAGATTAAAGGCATTGCAGTAGAGAAGGTGGAACCATCAGCAGTAACAAAAAAAAAAACATAACCAAGCATAGAGAGAACAATCATGAAAGAACAAGAGAGTGATTTCCAAGAAGATAAACATGACATTATTTTCATTGACATGTGTGTTCCATGTGTAGGTTGGTTGCAGGAGCATAAGCAAGTGTTGAAGATGATCAAGTTGAAGATCAAAATGCAATTAGATGACCTCAAAGGAGGAAGCAAAAGAAAGATGAATAAAAGAGGAGCCAACATAGAGTTAAGCAAGCACCACACAGGTCTATGCATCTCAACTAGACCTTGTGATCTAGGAGGAGATGCCATTGAACAAAGAGGTGCTACAAAGAACATCAAAGACTAATCATTTACAACTTTTTGGGAAACTTTTTATTGCTCCTCGATAGTATGATGTAGGAGCATCACTACCTCCTTGTAAATATTAGTCTACTTTCATGTTTTGAGTCATTATAGCAGTAGGAGTCATTTTGCATAGGTTAGAGTCCTTAGGTAGTCTTAAAATTCAAATTAGAGTCTATGTAATGTTTTCCCACCAATTTCCTTATTTGAAATTTCAAACCTCTTGGTCTTACTATGGATTTGGTAACTATGTCTAAAGAGTTCTCAATATTGTAATTGGTTTTGGGTTAAAACCATATCAAGATTAACATACATGAATCATGTGATGAGTCATTTTGTTAGTTAACATCCTCAATGTACATGAGAAGTAGTTATCAAAAGGTGGTTATAGGTTTTGTTCAAAAAGGTTTTAATGTTCTAAGTTTTGGTATGAGTCTTTGGGGAAGGAGATTGGGGTTGGTTTCAAAGGAAAATGAAGATGTAACCCCACAAAGAAGATGAATAAAGTAGTTTTGTATTCTTGAAACAAAAGATTGCAGTCCATGTCATGTAATTATGCCATGAAAATGATTGTGTAATAATAGAGTTGGTAAAGAGAACTTCCATAAAGATATGTTGTGTCAATCTTGGAGTATGGGTAAGATGTATTATTTGTAATTGTAAAGCTATTTATGCTCTAGTCAGTGTAGTTCACATATAGGTATGAGAAACTCAAAATGAATCTATATACCTGGTGTTGAATATGTTTTGTGTTTGAAGATTTAGAGAAATTGAAAGTATCAAAGAAGTTTATATTGGTAGATATTGAAACATGTAGATAATTTGGTAAATGATATAACCATTCTGTCAGAGCCATTTCATATGGTATTTATGCTAAGGAGATCATGTGAGGATCCACACAGACCCTGAGTTGTATGAAGGAGGTCTGAGACTATATTTTGTGCATCTTCATTAAGTAGATAGACAAGATCAAGGAGGAACCCTCTTGAGGTAAGGGGTAGAGATTATTTGCATAATATTCTAGTGTAAAAATTGAATAATATTTCATTCATACTTTTAAATCTATGTTTGATTAGTATAAGAGTTAAGGGTTCTAGAAAACCAAACTATGCCCTATTCTCTATGTTCTGAAAGATTGAATACATTGTGAAAGAAGGAAACTCAATAGAAACATCATTGAATTATATTGTGCATTAACATATACTATTCAAAATTTCTAAGTGAATCTTGTGAGTTTATTGATCATTGTGGACGTATGGATAAGGTTGGAAAACTATAGCAGACTGCGTTTTGCACACAATCATACTAGAACTAGGACCAAATCCATGTAAACAGATATCAAAGAAGGGGTTTAAAGATTCCTAGATGTGTAACATACTAACATAGACCCAAAATAGTCCTTATAGTCATTTGAAGTTGGTCATAAAGATTAAAATGCTTAGTTGATCTTTCTCAAGTATCTTGATTGTGTTAAACCTTGTTTCTAGGGTTTCCAATCAAATCTTTGTGTATCTGTAGATTTATTTATTGAAAATTCACCAACTTTTAGATTTTGATAGGGATGGTGGTATATAAAATGATTCCATTAGGTTGTTTAACGTACGATAAGGTACAAAATTACCCAACTGTGTGTTGAAACAGGGAGGAGAAACTTAAGAGACCTAAACAATGACTAAAATGGGTCTAGAAATGTGATCAAACCATGAAGTTTATTCATTAAACTTTGTGATAGTCAAGTTGAGGATAGAGGGTGGTCAAAAAGTTGTTTAGTTTCCAAGCTACATTGGTACATGTCCATACAAGATGATTTAGTCTAAAAAAAAGGCTACAAGACAGTGTTTTTGTGCAAGTAAAACTGTCAAAAGAGTGAAATATTGCTTTGAGAAGTGTATAGGTCAACTAAGGAGGTCAATAGGGATATAATGAGCATGTCTAAGATGCCTAGAAACATAAATTATCAAAGGAACTCAAGAACCATTCAATGTATATTGAATCCATAAGCCATTGTCAAGAAAGTGCATCCTGAAACAAGGTTAAGTGAGATAAGTTATGTTTCCCCTCTGCATCAATACATTAACTATCCGTATTAACATGTCTAAATAAAGTATATCATGTGTCATAGTTTCCATGTTTGATATTGCAAATGCTTTGGTATTTTTATTATTGCAATGTTTTTTTATAAAATTGACATTATTCTATTGAGTTTCATTGAGGAACAGAAATGAAAATTATGTGTAAGAATAAATTTATTTGATGTTTGCATAGTTCTAATTTCTTGGAAGCATAAAATGTTTGTATGCATAAGATCATAGCCATGGATTATGTTTATTAAATATAACTGTCAAAAGTTTGTATTCAATGAGAAATTTACAAATTTAAGTATTATGAGCTTCGACAACAATTCTAAAAAGTGGTTGTCATTGTGCAGAGGTCTACTATCTTTGCATTTCAATATTGATTTTATCAGATATGATAAAATTCTTAGCCTCTAGTTTATTGAAAATATACAATGATTTGATATTTTTTACTTGGGAAAATGTAGTATACACAAGGCCATGACGCTTGACACCATTATGATCAAAAGGTAGTGCATACATTGTCAGTCCTTCAAATCTATATATTATTCGTGCACATGCTATTTGTATTGGGAACTATTCACGTATGGTAGTTATTGGTTTATTGATGTAATTTTTTCTTGAAATTCTTATTATGGGAATCCAAGTTTTAGAGATCTAGTCATTGTATAAGCTTTGTATTTTTTGTTGAACTACTCCAATTTTAGTGTCACTAAATTGTATTCAAATTATGTCTAGTTATCCACGCATATAATATTTGACAATTCCATCAACACCATTTACTAATCCATCTTGTATGTCATAGTTTCCACTAAATAATTCAAATAATATGTTTTGTTTTAATATTATTATGTCAGGAAAGTGATGCTTTCATTATTAAGAACAATTTGGTTAGTAAAATTAATTTTTTTGTCAATAACATTCAATGTATATGTTTATCCTTTGAGGACAAGCATTTTGGCATTGTTTTTTTAACATCATCATTCTTGTGAAATAAGTATGGAAATATTGGGTCACAAGGAGAAGGTTTATGGCATATGTTATTTAATTATTTAATGTCGATGTAGTTTATTGACAAGTTATAATATGATTTAGAATATAAACAAATTGTATGTCACTTTGTTGAACAACTTTTTGTAGTTAAAACCAATTTACATTGTCAAGCCAAAATTTGTATGGATTTATTTCTCCATGCAAGATTGGTTGTTTAAAAACACATTTGTCTTGAATAGGTTATTTTTGATAAAAATCAAATAAAAGATAATGTCAATAGTTGTAAATGGTTATATATGTGTATGCATGATTTATTGAGGTCTTTTGTCTATATTGTAAAGGATACGACTTCTGAATAGAGATATTTTATCAATGAGTAGCAACCACAATTGTTCATAACATTTTTTTAAGATATCAAATTATTTTAATCTATTGGAAACATTTGTGTATACATATATGACAAATGAAAACATAATGTGCAGTTAGACCATTTCGATTGTATGCAACTTTTTCAGTGTATGCAATAATTATTTCTTTTATTTTCAAAAGATCTCTTTCAATTTGATTATTGTAGAACCATGCTAAAGTTTGATATATTACTTTTGTAGTGATTTTTTTCCTATGTTATCTCCTCTTGTTAAAAATAAATAAATTGGAGTATTTGGTGCTAGTGTTTTTCTTATTGCAATGTCTTCGATAATGAGTTGTTCTTTATTCAATTGCACTTGTAATTTTAAGTACTCTTCTTTACTCACTAAAAATGGTTGGTTGTTTGCAATGTTTTTGATTATTGGTTCTTGAATGATTTGATACCTCTTATGCAATGCAAATTGAACACTATGTCATATCTTTCGTAGTAACTATAGTTTTGATTCTTGTCTTTGTCTTTATCAATGGAAAATATCGTGTCAAAAGCAATGATAAGATTCTATGTAGCAGTGTGAATATTACCCCATTTTCTTATGTGTTGTGTAGTAAACATGGTTTAAATTTTGTCTATATGTGCCTTATGAATAAGATATGTCTCAGTTCATGTATCAAAACCTTTTTTCAATGGCTCCTCATTATCATGTTATGGTGTAAACAACATAATTTCCCATAGCATATGGTATAAATAATGAAAGCACAATGTGGACAGCTTGACGGCTAGACATTTATTGATGTTGTAGAAGAACATTTCCCAATCTTCTAATGGCATGTAATTTTTTGTCATTACTATGAGTGATTTTATCACTCACTTTTTGAAATGCATTTTTCAATGTACAATAAAAATTTGTTATATAAGAGCAACAATATGTTGTAACGACATATGCATCTAGAATGAATTGTGCATTTGTGTTAGCATACCACAATGCAAACACTTTTTTTGCAAATGTATTTAACCAAATATTTGATGGATGTATTTTGAACATTATGATGGGTCGTGAAATACAAGATTGTAATGAAAGTATGTATTTTATTTCAAACAAATATGTATCTTGTAAACACATTTATGTTGTGACTCTAATATATTTTATGTTCAAGTTGAGAAAAAATGCTTGTAACATTTTATTCATATAGGTCATTGCTTTACTATAAGAACTCTAATATTGTGGTTTTTTGCATTGGAGACAATGAAAAATTGAATATGCAGTAAGAATATTTGTACTTTTTACATGTGTTTATATGATGATGTGTTTGCATTCTAGCCAAAATATCATCAAACAATGACGAATCACAAGATATGTACTTATCCATAAAGAATTATATTTTAGTATTTGATCAATGCCCATATATAGGTGCATCATGTACCCAAATCCTAAAATGAAAATTCTCATTCCCTCTATTTTGAAATTTCAATACAAAAAAATAATCCAACAGTTTTTTCAAATAATTTTTCATTTTGTAACATCAATTTTTTTAATGCATTGGATCTATGGTTAAAATAATGACTCCAAAGAATAGGGTTTTTTCTAATCATTGTATCAATGTTTTCCTCTTCAATCATCTCCTTGTGTTTATTAATACTTTTGGAAGATAAGTTTTGTAATACATGATGTATTGGTTCCCAACAATGTTCATCAGTTGTTAATGTAAAAAATAAAGTTGGTGGGCCCAATTTACTGATCATTGTAGAAATATTTTTTCATGAATTTTAAAAATAGTTAGGTAATGTTCGAATGTTTTTGAGAGATTTATAGGCTATTAGTGATTTTAAGATTTTATCTATGTTACTTTTGTCTCTTACATCATTGGCATAAAATGTTTTGCCATGTAATTCACCTTTTTGGATGCATATCCAAGTACAAGATGAAACTTGATGTATAATGATTTTAATAGCTTTGAAGAAGATATTAGTGATGTGAGTTGCAATGTCATTTTCTTTGTGCAGAAGTTCCCACTTTACTATTTTTTGGGATGACATTTTTTGTACCACATCATTAGGATGACTAAATCCATAGTATAGAGATGGAAATCTCATTTCCTTGGAAAAATTGTTTTCAAAGATACCTAATGGTTTGAATCTTTCAAATACATAAATTTCAATGATCTCATCCTATAAATATTGTATGAATTATGTTTTTCCAAACGCATGCACTAAAGATTCAATGATAGGTTTTGATTCATCTTTAGGTATGTCAAATTCATCATCTTTGATATGCACCAAATCAATTGATGTTTTTTCATTTTTTTTCTCAAAGGTTTGTTTCCAATCTTTATCCATTGTATCTTTTTCTTGATTGTATAGTGGACCTTGACAAAGTTTTGACAATATGTTCATGACGCATACATGTCTTATGTTTTCTATTAAATATGCATCTTTTTATTATAATTTATATGTTAGTTTGATTGCAATTATTTTGGTCTCATTTAATTGTCTAGGGAATGCCTTTTGGATTTGATCAAAGTCTATAGGAACATTTATAATTGTTCTAGTGAGGCCATATTATGATCGTTTATAGTTAAGTTCTCGTATTTGTGAAAAGGACATTCTCAACGTAACCAATCTCTCTTCTGAAAATGTCAAATTTTACATGACACATATAGACATTCAATTCTAGCCACAACTAGCTTTCAACTAAACTTCATATTGATTTCTACCAAACATTGCAAATTAAGCTTAAGAATCACTAAACATCCCAAATTTGGTCATACATTATTTATCAATGCTCATAATGGTGTTGATACATCCCTATTTGGGGTATTGTAGTGCACATAACAAACCTCTCATGGATTCATCCTTAATCACCTTGTGACATAACAATTGGTAGTTTAGCCTATGGACCCATTAAGCATAACACTTGATCAAATCTTAAAAGAGCTAAAATGCTAATCAAAATGAATCATCTAATTAAACCAGATTAAAAGCTTAGTTGAATTATCCATTTATAATTAATGAATATCTAAAAATCAAAATTCTAAAAATCAAAACATCAAGCGTTTTCATCATTGCTTTTATGAGTTGTCAAGTTATTTCAAAAATATCTTAGAATATCTATTTTGAGAGCCATGCCTAGTAATTGAAAATCATAATTACATGACAAATATTAACTCAACTAGAATTAGTCTCAACTCACCTAAATTTATTTTGAACCCATTCCATGTTTAAATTCAAAATTAACTCACCTTGGGTGAGACTTAATTCTTGAGGCTATAAATACAAGGTCATACCTATTAATTTCTAAGCTATTTTGGTGCAATGTTTTTATGCACAAATATATTCAACAAGCTCTCTTGATGTAAGGTTATTAAGCCTAAATTTATTAAAAGCTTTGATAGTGTAGTGTTATAATGCTAATTTGGAGAGAGAAACTCCATGCAAGTAATGTTACATGCCCAAATCATAAGCCAAGCAACCAAGCCAATGTGCCAAGGAAAGGTGAAGCCAACAAAGCTCCATTGATGAAAATTTCTTGATGCACAACCTAAGCAAGCCACTTCAACAAGCCATTTGAAATTCCAAGTAAGGTAAAAGAGTGTTTTCTTTTGTGTTTTAGTTGTGTTATCATATGCATGCTTGTTACCTATGCTCTCCTTAGCGTCTAGGCTAGAGGTGTTAGGATTTTAGTGTGTTATTTTGATTTGTTTTATTAGACTAACATAATACTAACCTCTCCTTTATTGTATTCCTTGTTCACATCATGGTATCCCTAGTGGGATGGGATTCATACTCCACAAAGTTGATCCCAATGCCTTTTAGGACACCCTCTTAACAATTTTCATGTCAAAATCCAAAGTTATTGATCAAAGAAAGTGAAAATTGAAGGCTCAAGGACATTTTTCTAGAAATCATGAAGTTGTTCTATGCAGTCAAGTTTTTGCTCTCTGGAATCATGATATTACACAATATTGCTAATCTTACAATCATGATTTTGTCATATTTTCCATGATATTGCACTAACTGTTGCATTTTTTGTTAAGCCATCACGTTTTGCTAACTGATTGTGTTTATAGGAAAGATTTGTAATATTAACAATAGCATGACTTTATAGTTGTGATATTGATAATATCATGACTTTGTAAGTCATGATATCACCAAAACTTTAGCGATATTGCCAAAACTTTAGAAATATTACCTTTAACCGCTACGGTATGTTCCTAACTATTTGATGTTACAGGGTGAATCATGGTATTACCTAAAGATTTGCATTATTATGTTTATTTCAATGATATTGCATTAATATTATCAATTTTGTGCCTAATACTTTATTTTGTAGGTAAGTTGTGGTATTGTGCTAATTGTTGCAGTTTTGTAGGAATAGTCATAAAATTGCTCTGTGTTTTTGTAGTTTTGCACTATGTGTAAAATTCTAGAAACCTAAGAGCTAGATTTGAAAATCCATTTGTCCACTCATGATTTGTTTCTAAGCACAAGGACCCCCTCATGTGTTTTTCAGGACCTAAAGGCTAGAAGAAGGCATTTAAAACACTCTAAGTTGTAAAAGTCACATTTAAATTTGGTGTTTGAAAAATCTTTTTGCTTAAGTCATTTTTGTCTTTCAAAGTTTTTAACACAAATGCCAAGGGGCTCAAAGTTCATTACATATTTTATTTTGGTGACATAAAATAAACTCTCACATTAGTTAAATACTTATAAGAGTTTCCTTTTTTTATGTTTTTTTATTGAAAGTGTTTGTTTAAGTAAAATGAGTGCCTCATGTATGCTCTCCCCTTGTCCCTTTTAGGGAACCTAGGTGACCAAAAACACTCACTCATTGCACTTGTCGCTTTGGTCTAAAAACATGGAAAGAAAGTCACTAAGGCCCTCCCCAAAATTTGCACGATTTGGGTGACCCCAAAATGACCCTAAAGTCCTTCCAATTGTCTTTATTTCATGCATTTTGGCTTGTGGGTAGGAGGTCATCACCTCCTCACAAGATTTTTAGGGAAGCATTGACTTAAGAATTCATCTCCTGACATTATTTCAACCCCACTCCATGGTGGGGTATATAAATTTAGGGTGACCTATCAGGATGCTTATTTTGACCAGTTAAAACAAGCTTTGTTAGTGGTACGTAGCCTCAAAACATAAGGGCAACTCAGACATCACACTACATTGAGCAATTAACAGATGTAGTGGTTGTAAAAAGGACGTGACCTTTTCATAACAAGTGAGTTGACATAGATCCAAATGACATGATGCACCCTAGTGTTAGCCACACATATGAGACCATTTAGAAACGGTAAAGATTTGATAGTTTAGACAACCCCACTTGCTGTGGATATATTATTAATGCAAGGTGAGTATCCCAAAGTTCTATGTCACTATACAAACTCTTGAGAGAAGAGTGAGCCTAAAAACCTTATTTTTTATGTGTTTTTACTTTTGGGATTAACAACTTAAAATTATATCAAGAGCAAGTATAAAGACATAATTTGATAATATGAGGCCACCTTGTCAGTTTTAGGATTTAGAGCATTACACTTAGGTGTTTTTATCATTTTATCGTCCTTTCTTACATGATTTTGAGTCAAAACTGGTTGTTTATCATACCACATAAAAAAAAACAAGTTTAAAACATTTGTGTTGTTTTATACACCCCTTTGGCCTAAGAGGTGTTACTTTGTCTATTTATGTCACACTTTGTACCTTGGAAAGTTATTCAAAAACCATTTGTGTATCTCTTATTTACATGGGGCATCGTCACACTACTCGTTTCATCTCAAACATTTGCCTTGGATACTCTAGTCCAAATATTTTGCCATGTCATTTGTTTGAAAATGCATCATTACACTATTATATTTGTTCCCATCTCCTGTCACTTTTGATACCAAGTTTTGAACCATTGTTATACCTTCCTTTTTTTCAAATGCACGATCGTGCTACCTATTTTGGTCTAGCCTTTTGCCATAGAAAATTTGTGTCTTTTACATTAAATTTGAATCTTAACCTTTCAAAGTACAAATCTTAAACTAATCTGGTTCACACCAAAGCCTCATCTAATTTGGGCTTAGGTTGTCTGCCTTTCACGTTTGGATCATGTTACTTAAGTTGGTTTTGTATTTGGTCTCTTAAAGACCCCTTGCCTAGACTTAGTGCTTGTTGTTTGTTTTGTGCCTTATTTAGAGTGTCTTTTTGAGCCATTTTGTTGTCATATGTTTTATTTAAGATTGTTGTGCCAATATTTTAAGTTTCCTATCCCATTTATTCTAATAGTTTTCATGAGTCAAACTTTGAGTCTTAAGTGAGTCAATTACCGAGAGTCGTATGAGCCAATTGCCTTAGTTTAGTTTAATTTTCAGTTTTTGATCATGTTTCATGTTTCCAAGTCTAGCCTTGTTTTACTATGATTATAACCACCTTTGGGAAAATCATTTATATCTATTGACCCTAATTCGTAATTGTTCTACTTTGTTTAGACACTCTTATGATTGATTATAATTGCTTGTGGACAAATCAATACTCTAGCCATAAACAAGTTTGAATCTTTATGTTACTTTTTGTGCTGATTATAACCACCTTTGAGAAAACTAGTATCATTTTGTTAGATCGGTTTCACTTTTTTTTTGTCCTTCTCTTACCTAGTTTAGTTGTTTTTTTCCTTTGTGTCTCTTTTATAGAGCCAAAGGCCCCTTTTTTAGATCTTGGTGGTTTGTTAACTTTAGAACCTTTTATTTGTCATGTAACCTATCCATGTATCTAAACTTGCCTTGTTACACATGTAGTGGGACCATGTTCAAGAGTCATATGACAACATTATTTATGAGACAGATCCTGATCTATCTTATAACATTCCATACGTTGAACAAAGGCATGACCCTCAAGCATAATATTTGGTGATACCCCATTTTTGGGGCTGATTAATGTACCAAGTTCACTCTTGCAATGAGAATAGTACTCGATCCCCTACCTATACCATTAACCCTCTATTGGTCTGTGCAAGCAACCAAGCTCCACAACATCCAATGATCACTATTTCAGGACCTCATCCTTTGGCTTGCATTAGCAACCAAGCTTAGAAATACCCTACCATTATTATTCTAAGCCCTCATCTTTTGGCTCATGAAAACAACTAAGATTCACAATACCCTACCATTACCATTCTAGGTCCTCGTCCTTAGGCTCACAAAAATAACCAAGCTTTACAACACCCTACCATTACCATTCCAAGACCTCATCCTTTGGCTTGTGATAACAATTAAGCTTCACAATGCCCTACCATTACCATTCTATGACCTCATCCTTTGGCTCATGATAATAACCAAACTTTGTAATGCCCTTCCATTACCATTCTAGGCCCTTCTAAGTATGGTAGCTCATTATCCCAAAAATGTTGCATAAGTGTGATTGGACAAGTTACTGTTATCATCCTACACCAACAACCACTCTTTATTAAGCCATATTAGATGAACCTATTTACAAAGAGATCATTATTCAACCACCAATCCTCCTTCATCCATTGCCAGCCTTCCCCCACTTTAGAAAACCAATGCTAGTATTTGAGACACAATAGAGCCAATTATTACCTCTTCAATAGAGCCAATCATTCAAAGACCAATATGTGTTTAAAACTAACATTTTACAACTATTTGTAAACCAAGGCCAAAAGAACCAACCAATCTTCAATGTTTTTGTTAAAATACCTATTTATGATGAGTCAACCTATGATGAATCACCTTTTGATATTATCCCTATTATTGCAGAGTCTCACTCTGATAAGCCAGTATTTGGTGAGTCACTTCTTAATGATTATAACCATATTTGGGAAAATCATTATCTCGATCATTGTCCTATTTTTAAAGAGCCTCCCTTTGACAAGCCAGTCTCTATGGAGTTGTTTCTTGACCTTTTCCCTTTCATTGAGGAGTCTCACTTTAACAAACCAGTCTTTATGGAGCCCATTATGTCATCATAAACCATTAATTATCCACTACCAAACATTCAACAAGACATCATTATAGCAGCATCCACACCAGATGAAGAATCAACATTGAAGTTAGGTTCTATTTTTGAACTAACATCATATTTAGCATCAAAAATAGAATCAACATCAGTCTCAACATCAGATTTAGAGTCCCTTAGGTTAGACTCAACTTTAGAATTAGAATACATTCGTGGTTGTTACAACGTTGGTTACACAAGCCTTGCATATCAATTTGAATATATTTGAGATCCTTCCATGATTTTTAAGGATGATTACTTCAGCATCGACACAATTTCTCTTAGTATCTTCTATGAGGATTGAACTACCTCTTTCCATTTCCTTACCATTCCACACGCCATTATCACCACCCAACCTAGCCATTATATTGGCATTCCACCTTCCACAAGTGTCTATTGGAACCAACAAAATCACACCTTATTGAACTGCATCCATGGTGACATATCAGTTGAAGAATATCAGGGGAACCAAGACCAGATTCATGTAGAAGAAGAATAATCTCCTAGTGAAACCTTTTCAGAGGTGCTAGGGGGAAATCAAAGTCCAAAATCAACATCTTCTAGTGAAACCTTGTTTTAGGTGCTAGAAGACAATCAAAGTTAAAAGTCAACATTCCTTAGTGAAACCTTATCGGAGGTGCTATGGGATAATCAAGACAACTTTATTGGTGAAAATCTCTTTGAGATGTTAATATATGAGCACAACATTTCTTCACTGCTTGATGAAGACATTATTAAAGATCACATCAATATAACTTACAATCTACAACATAATTAGATGGTAGCTACTCTTAGGCCTAAATAACATAAAAATTTGGTGGTCCTATCGAGAGCATATTCAGAAGTCTTTGGCCCCACCACAACTAAAATTATATTGAATCCAAAATTAGCAACATTGTGTGTGCCTAAAAAACTTGATCTTCATTTGTTGCCCAACCATTATACATTCCATTATGTTTCATCTCTCAAATTCCAAATCAGATCTTTTATCCATTGTTTATCTATATTTACCATCTCTGGTTGCACTTTCCTTTATAGAGGCTACAAAGACATCTTATCTCAAAGTTTGAAGGAAACATAATCAATAACCAATGAGGATCACAAAAACATTATTGGAGTCCAAATTTGTAGAAGGTTCTTGACAAAGAAACTATTTAGAAGAGGTGTGGGCTAGCAATTTACATGATTGACTATTCTAGTTGTATTATATGTTGATCAGGGTGTGCATTTCCACGTCAGCAGGAATAATATAATCATTTTACCTTGCCTTTTCATTTACCTTGCATTTCCATTTGCTTTATCTTGTTATTATTCCATAACCTATCATTTATCTTACTTTGTCACTTGGGGGCATCCCTATTATCATTATACCCCTTTTGTCATAACATCACCTTCCTTGTACCATACCCTATACTATTCTACGACACCTTCCCTATTGATTGTAGTTATTTTTAAACCTCCCTACCCAACCCTTTTGATCTTGGTTTTGTTCCATTGGTTTTTTTAGCACCTTCGACAAGAGGATTCAGATCAAATTTTAACAATATTTTTAATATTATAGATATAGGTAGTATTTTAGACTAGTATAATAATGGTTTGGCAGTTACATCCTTCATTTCTTATTTTATTTCATTCTAAGTGTTCTTCATTATAATCACCTTTGGGTAAATCAGCATCCCACTATGTGCTACTAATTATAACTGCCTTTGGGTAAATTAATATCATTAACCTATGTCATTACTTCCTAATTATAACCACTTATGGGAAAATTAGGAACAACACTTTTATCATGCCTTGAAATCCCACCTTGCCATTCCTATGCCATATTGTGTCATTTGCCTATTTTGAAAACTTGTTGTTACCTAGTTAGATTCTTCCACTGTAAGGCAAAACTATAATGACTTGAGGTCTTAATGGGACTATGTAGGCAACAGTTGATTCATGTTGAGGTCAACTCAGTCACCCATTGCCATGCTTTCATCATTTTATAAGAATGTTGAGTTTCAATGCTCTCATCATTTTATGAGTTAGACTGTTTAGTATCTTCTAATCCTTAATCAAGTTGAGATACATAAAAAATTTCAAAACCATTTATAAAAGATGTAAAAAATCCTAAAAATCACCAAATCAACCACTTCTTTGCCTTAAGGATTTTGGGACCCCTAGTTGATTCATAAGATACCACTTGTCCTTTAATGTCGCCATCTTTGTTGGCCCATAAGCCTTATACTCTCATCATTTTGTGAGTTTTCATATTGCACATTATGTATTCAACATTGATACATTAATGGCTATTATGCTTCCTCTCACACTCTTGCCATTTTGCGAAACCATATCTATTCCTCTACATCATCAATCATGTTTTTTTTATCATCATTTTAATTTATCCCATCTCTTAGGAGAACTACATTTAGTTTGAAGTTTATATTGGACCTTACATCCATAGAACTATGCAGGCAACATCCACTTGCCTGGTGCATTTGGGGTCAGCTCGACTACCCCTTCCTTTTCTTCTATTCCCCCATTTTGTTTGTCTGTTTTGTTGTCTCTTATACCTAGGGGTAATTTTCATCATCTTGTTTATTCTCTGTTTGCACTAACATTGTGATTAACCATTCTTTGTGTTTATTCATTTGATTCTATTTATTTTGTTTCATTGTGTCTTTTTTTTGTCTCTTCGTGTTTTGTTATGTGTTTAGTTTATTAGTGTTTTTGTCTTTTTATTTATTTGTTTGTTTGTTTTTATTATTGTGCCTTGACTTGGTTTACATGTATTTATTGGGTGATTTTGTGCATATTATACTTAAGTCCATCCATATTCATACGTCAACATTATCATCATGGTTTTTATCATTGGTGCATTATTTTTAATTATTTATTGGATCGCATGTCAATCTTTATGCATATTTCGACTAAGTTATCATGGTGTTTTATATCATGATGCATACCATCACATGTCACAATAAAAATTAGCTCATAAAATCTTAAAAACAATTTCTCTTTGGCACCTGCAAAAATTCTCAATCTATCTCAATCATTTCCCAAATATAAAGTAATTAAATCATGAAAGAATTTTAATCCTTGTTAGTTAGGATGTGCATCTCAGTACTAACAGGTTGCCCAAGTTCATCTTTATACTTTGTACTAGCTTACTCTTACTCCATGATTACAGATTCATTATGTAATCCACCTTCCAGTTTACCATATTACTACCATCATTCCACTAATGATTCTAACCACCTTTGGGAAAATGATTATGTTTTGATCTATCAGGATGTTCATGATTATAATCATTTTTAGGTAAATAATTATCATTCCCCTGCCCAATAGGGGCATGCTTTCATTGTGTTAATGATTATAACTTCCTTTGGGCAAATTATTATCTCTATCCACCTAATTGGGGCATGTTTTTATCTTGCCAATGATTTTAACAGTCTGTGAGCAAATCATTATTTTTATTTTAATGATTATAACTAACTTTGGGAAAATCATTCTCTTATTACCCTTATCATTTGATTAATGATTATAACTGCCTATGGGCAAATCATTATTTGTTTACCATGCTATGCCAATGATTATAATTGCCTTTGGTCAAATCATACTTTTTATCTGCCCAACCCAAGCAACTCCCTATGATGTTGATTATAACCATTTATGGGCAAATCAGTCTTTTCCACCCCCTTTTACCTTTTGGTCCCATCATTTTTCTTATTTTGAGGGACTGATTGTCGACCTTCTTTGCTAATCGCTCTCTCGAGGGGGCATCCAAAGCTCATCCATTATCGTTGGAATATTAGGCATACAAGACCTTTTCATTCTGTGAGAAGATGTTATTGTGCCTATAGCTTGCAATGTCTTCCCAAATAGGCGCAAATTATAGACATCTAATTCTGGCTACAAATGGCTATCAACCAGACTTCAGATTGATTCTTACCAAATATTGTAAATTAAGCGTAGAAATCACTAAACATCCTAAATTTGGTCATGCATCATTTATCAATGCTTAGAATCATGTTGGTACATCCCTATTTGGGGTATTATATCGCACACAACAATAACCTCTCATGGATTTATCCTTAATCACCTTACAATGTAATGACTAGCAATTTAGCCTATGGACCCATTAAGTGGGACACTTGATCAAATCTTAAAAAATCTAAAATGCTAATCAAAATGAATAATCTAATTAAACGAGATTAAGTACTTAGTTGAATTATCCATTTACAATTAATGAATTTTTAAAATAAAAATTACAAAAATCAAAATATCAAGCCTTTTCATCATTGCCTTTATGAGTTGTCAAGCTCTTTCAAAAATATCTCAAAATATCTAATTTTAGAGCCATGCCTAGTAATTAAAAATCATAATCACATCAAACTATTAACTCAATTGGAGTTAGTCTCAACTCACCTAAAGATAGTTTGAACCCATTCCATGTTTAACCTCAACTTTAACTCACCTTGGGTGAGAGTTAATTCTTGAGGCTATAAATACAAGGCTATGCCTATTGATTTCTAAGCTATTTTGGTGTAAAGCTATTATGTACAAATATCTTTAACAAACTCTCTTGGTGTAAAGTTATTTTTCTTAAATTTCTTAATTTTTTTGATAGTGTAGTGTTATAATGCCAATTTAGAGAGAGAAGCTCCATGGAAGTAATGTTACCATGCCCAAATCATAAGCCAAGCAACCAAGCCAAGGTGCCAAGGAAAGGTGAATCCAACAAAGCTTCATTGATGAAGATTTCTTGATGCACAACTTGAGCAAGCCACTTCAAATAAGTCATTTGGAAATCCAAGGAAGGTAAAAGAGTGTTTTCTTTTATGTTTTAGTTGTGTTTTCATATGCATGCTTGTTACCTATGCTCTCCCTAGTATCTAGGCTAGAGGTATTAGGATTTTAATGTGTTTTTTCGATTTATTTTATTGGACTAACACAACACTAACCTCCCCTCTATTGTATTCCTTGTTCACAACACATATTTTTTTGTTCTTTCTAATATTAAAAGGAATAACAAATTTCAATTTTTTTTATTGTCGAGAGATGTTTTGCATTGTTTGCATATTTTTTGGCCTAATCCAAATGTTTTTGACATTGTATATGTAAAAATATAATGGAATATTTTCACAATAGCATTGTCAATCAGAACAATATATTTTTAAAATGTAAGTATTCACAAAGTACACAAGAATGAATAGGTGTGTCTTTAATTGATGTTAGATAAGTGTTTATACTTTTGGTAGTTTTTTGGACATGTTGCTTGCAGGTAAAGTATCCATTTCTTTGGTTACACATAATTATTTTCGTAGAGCATAACGAATTTTGGCATTTATTTGTATCCTTTTTTACAACTTTTTTAGTACATGCTTTTGGTTATGTTTTTTAGTTTTTGTATACATATGTTTTGTTTTAAAGAGTGCAATGATAGTTGTTGGGCATTCTTAGATTCAACTGTACTTGAAATAGAAGCATCAATTTTTGGCAAAAAAATTTCAACTACATGATGCATTCCAAATGTAACATGAGTTCTATCAATTGTTTGTAATAGCTCATAGTGAATATGATTCGTATTTGTCTCAAAGCAAATAATGTTATATGTTTTAGGTGGCTGAGCACAATTGTAATATTTTTTCAAAATATTTTTATTTTTTTGCTAACCATTTTTAAATTTTAATTTTTAGAATGTTTGAAAGCCATTAGTAGCGAAAGTCATTACCTTAAATACCAATCTGTTCATATAACATTCCAATAGTTGCAATATACGTTTTCCAATCACAAATAGTTTTGAGCTTTTATTTTTCTAGTTACTGCTTACAAACATCCAAAGAAGTCAATGCAATGCTTTCAGCTCCCAATCACATTACAAAAAGACTAGGCCATATATTGGTGAAGAGCATGACCATTGCATTATTCTCTAGTTAACAAACTAATGACATTGAATATGCTTTCTCCACAGTTTGAGTCAAATGTATTCACCATGTGCTATTTCATCAACAATGGCATTCTAACATAAAACAAAATTATTACAAGTATTTGATAGCTTTATACTGAAGATTGAATTGTCAATGCATATTTTTTGGAAAATAATAGTTTAAAATGACCATGAGTCAAGTTTATATCATGAAACAAGATTGAGTATGGTGGAATACAACTATCTTTGTTAAAATACATATGTTTCTTTTTATTTATTAGAGACCATATACAAATTGGTATATCTAACCACTTGCATAGCCATTGGATACAAAATAGGTCACCTTAAAGACCAGTTTCACCCTGGTCTATAAGTTATTTTATAGAAATCTTCATTCTATGAAAGTATGTGCTTCTATCATGTATTAGATACCAGTCATATAACACAGTTGGGTGTAGTTGATGAACATATGATTTTGTCACTTTTGGATCCTTGTCGTTCAAAGAGTTTATAAAACAGTCAATGATTCCAGTCTATATCATACTTGATGAGTAACACAAATGCAGTAAGAATTGAAATGTGCTAAAAAGATAATCATCAATAGTATAATTGAACAATACAAATCTAAACAAATTTTCATCCTTCAAAACATCATTAATTGTTGCAAAGAATTGTGTTTTTTTATCATTTATATGAATTTATGTCAACCATAATTTCCAAAGGATCTGATGTGATGTCTTTTGTTTATCTTTTCATTTTTTTATTTTTAAAAAATCTATTGCTAGGCCATGCATAAGAAATGTCTGAATATGAAAAGACACTCACACGTATGTTAAGAATTAAAAACTATAAAAAGTGACAATCATATCTCTCTCGTCAATGATCAAAAGAAGTAAAGTTTATTGCAGAGTGTTCGCCTATTTATTTGAAACTTGTTTAAAGCATAAATCCTTAATTGTTATGAAATGGAAATTACATGGCTCTTGATCCTATTTTATTCTCCTGCAATACTCCAATGCAAGGCGTTCCACTATAAAAATAATCATATTTTTTTCTTAAATTCAATTAGAATATTCATGCAGGAAATTTACAATCTCATATGAAATCATCTAATAAACAATTAATAAAGTATTTATTCTCTGTATTTTGTACAATAACAACATTACAAAGTTAAAGTCTTAAACTAACAATGTATAAAAAATACTTTAATTTGAATATCGAGAGATAGCATGTAAATAGTACTAAAGCCACATATTCCTCCTCACAAAATGTATTAAAATCAAATGACGGCTAGTGTTTTATAAATTATTCTTATATACTATTCTTACCAATATAAGATTAAATCAATGACAACTAAAACATATGAAATTTCTATTAAAAAAAATAGTATTTAAAATTACTCAAGAGAAGCTTCTAAGTACCCAAACTTTTTGATTGTTGTTTAATCATAGGAGTGTGAATAAAATATATTTACACTAATTTTTTATATTTAAGATAGCTAAATAGAAAGAATATTGTGGACACTACATTCATCATTTACATTACAAATTAATAGCCCAAACCATATAACGTCATTACTCAATTTTTTTTAGTATAACAATTTTAAAAGATTCCTCAACATATAATGTCACCATATAATGTCAGTTATGAGATATTTTGTTAGAAGAATATAATGGGCAAATATATGTGGAGTTTAAGTGGCCAAATATTCAAACGAGTTGGAGTAACGGGATAGGTTTAAAATACAATCATCCATTTTAAACCTTTTTTTCCATTGGATGGTCAAAATACTGAATAAAACATGCAACAAATGGCATGATTATTAGAGCAAGGAACCACAATTAACATAGTGGGATCGATCATTTAAATTGTATGTTTATGTTATGGTAATGCCTAGAAGTTGAATTTTACTTTCAACACTAGTTTAATATTTTTTTTATCATGCCTTTCTCCACTTTGAATGCAGATGATTAAAAGAGGTCACTGAAACATTGAAGATTAAAGCAATAAAACTGACAATTCTATAATAATATATTATGGTCGATGATGTTCACAAAGCGCATGCTTTAGGACAATTACATTATACAATTGCCAAGTGTTGTTCAAGTCAAAAACCAAACGGCCATTGTCTTCTTTCCTTAATTTTTTAGTGCAAAGTGATGAAAAAATATCAGTTTCAGTACTATGTATTGAATAGGACATGATCAGCTACAACAAAGACAATGATGGACACGGGAATGTGAAACGATTCTATCATAAGAAGAAGAGAGAACATCAAAGACTATACACATTATTGCCGTTATTGTGCACAAAGAGCAATCCATGATGCAAACTATTGTAAAAGTTTTGCTTTTATTTTTCTGAAACATATTTAGAAACCAATTTTTTCACTGCTTTTAAAATGTAGCAAGGAATATGGACTATTGTTTGTATTGTTACTTTACATGAAAAAGGACTAGCTTTGTTAATTGTTTATAGGTGATTGTATGTTTGACTAAATAATATAGTTCATGTCTTGCCCTTTGTTATAGGTTTTGAATGCCATGTTTTATTTTTATAATATTTTTTCGATAAGATAATTAAGCAAGAAAGCAAAGCATAACAATTTAGTCCCCATAACATTTCAAGCAACAACGCACACTATTACATCTCAACTAGCACTAATATTATAATTACTATCGCCGTTACAAAATAACAATCTCAAACACCTCACATGCACATCCTAGAGTCTAAATTGTTGCCCTTATAATCATTTATTTTTGATTTTTTTCTTGCCATCTAGTGTGATTATGCACTCTTATGCACGCTTTCTTTAATTGTTATTGAAGCAGATTTGTTCTGTAGACATTTTTTTGATATAGACTAAAGGAGATGCCTAAAGCCGAGAAAGTTTTTTTAGTTTTTTGTTTAGTGTAAATAATCTATTTAGCCTAACACTTTGAATAGGCTGGGGATGATGTGGGTGTTTACCCTTTGCCCAATTGACTATCACCAAGTCAGAGATGATGGGGTTCAAAGCTATATTGCTTGTAAAAATTATTGTGCAGGAAAAATAGTAAACACATATGCTGGGTAACACTTTAGACATGTTTTCAGTCAAATAATTACTAGATAATGAGATATTTCTAAAAAAATTATTCGACTAACATGTCTAAGTTTAGCCACACAATAAATTCAAGTTCTTCACAGAGCAAACACATGTTCCTCCAATTGTTATCCAATGCATCTATATAAGACTCTCATGAAACGTCATAGAATTGTAGAGATCCATGAACCTTCGAACTACAACAACGACTGAGATGCAACAAAAAATTAAAACACAACAATAAATTAAATTTTAATTTTTTTGGGCAGCGTTCTTATAAAATTATTGCCATTATATAGAAATGTAAATATTTCTAAATATTCATTTTATATTAAAAATGTTACATGCCTACTTGCTATTTAATTTTTACCGTACAATGAAATATATCAAACTTTAGATGAAATTTAATTGTGGCATTTAATTGAACAATGCATTTTCCCTCTAATTTTTAAATCTAAATACTACTATTTTCTAAAAAAATAATAGTATTGTTTCTATACAATAATAATAAAAAAAACCAAAAAAAAAATTAATTTTACAAATTATAATGTAAAATCTCCTTCCAATCTATAAAGTGCCAAATATTTATTTGGCATTGTCCAATACACAAAATACTCGAAAACCAATAATGAAAAAATAGTCTTGAAGACCATAAATCTATCATCCAACGACCACGAGCAGAGCCCATCAGGAATGGGACCCTGCTCCACAATTGACGCCTTTCTCTTACAAGGGATGTGACAACGCTTAACATGTCTTCCGCATATTAATAAAAAAAGCATGCTCATGTACATTCAGGGCATCTGTGGGGCATCTGTGAGGCATCTGGCCGGCATAATTATAAGTGTGAGACCATTACACCAAGTGCGGAGAAACCTGGGCCGTTGATGCGATGCAGATGGCGGTCAGAGACTATGCTAAAGACAAACCCGCACATTCAGGGTCAATTGAGCGAGCCAATCAAACCTAAGCTTCAGACACCTACGAATGTATGTCAATAATTTAGCTAACAAAGCATCATTTCCATAAAGATGAGATTTCAACCCTGTTTCCACCAAATTCCATGGCTCCTCCAGGCACAGTTTCCTTTTATTCCATACTGCTGCTCCTGCTCTTTTCATCAGTTGATCTGCCCATAGCATCTGCAAGAACCTTCGACTTTTATTACTTCGTGCTAGAGGTAGGCATCCGCGAAAATAAAAAAAAATTGCAATCTCTCTCCATTGTTGGTATTACATTACACCTTTTCTCACTGTTATTTTGTGATGATTTGTTATGGTTGTAGTGGCCTGGATCATACTGTGATATTCACAGCAAGTGCTGCATTCCTCAGACTGGACCGCCTCCCTCTGATTTCCACATTCATGGGCTATGGCCCAACATGAACGATGGATCCTGGCCCCAATATTGTGCCCCCTTTCACCACTTTAATTTCTCCGAGGTATTTATTTTTGTCTTTATTTATTCTATGATTAAGGTGCCCCTTTGTAGTTCTGAACATTGCCCTCAAGTGGGTA
Organism: Torreya grandis; assembly: GCA_037957365.1. NCBI lineage: Eukaryota > Viridiplantae > Streptophyta > Pinopsida > Cupressales > Taxaceae > Torreya > Torreya grandis. The sequence continues at coordinate 3,217,540 of JARHVA010000420.1, read as the reverse complement.
AACAGAACAGTATTTGTTGAATTTACAGTGAACCAAGACCCTCTTGCTCAGTGATAAATTTTGATGGTCTAGGGCTATTTTCATATAAAAGGTTGCTTTAGGCTTTAGCTTTAACCGTTCTGATTGACACGTATGTGAAAAAAATGACTTTTGCATGAAGTTTCATTTCTGCAGTGTGCTCTTGCAAAATCTAGTTCTGAAATTGTTTGCTCCTTATTGCAATTTTCTATGGAAATGTTACTGAATGGGATTTACAGGGAAAAAAATTATTAAGTTGTGGATTGGAGGTTTAATCCTTAGATGAATTTTTTCAAAGCAATTGACTTTATTCTCTGTAAGAGTGATTTAGAGGAAGCTCCAGATTTAGCAAAGCTAAAGAGTCAATTAGTGTTGAGATTTAAAGAGGTTATATGCTGTCCATGAGCGAATCCATTTCCATCTGTGGCAGCATGATTGAGGAGGTAATTAGTTTGAAAAAGATAACATTAAATTTCTTCTATACCTGGTGATTATTTCCACATTATAAGAAATAAATATATACAAAACTTAAAAGTTCTTACCCACTAGACGTACAAACATAATCAAATATTTGATAACAGATCTGAAATTTGCCTAATTTAATAAGTAAATAAGGGCAATAGGAACGCTATGATTGATCTCTGCCAGTGGTTCGGCCCAGGGGAGCTATGCATGTCACATCTCGCTGCTTACTTTATAATTTGCATTCATTTTTACCATTAGAATTCTGCATTTACTGTGCTTTGCATAGGGACATCGCCCACTAGGGCAGCCTTATTTAATAGCCACACCTCAGATTTTCTCTTGCTATTATTGATCTCGGCAAGGGGTTCAGGCCGGGAGAGCTATATGTTAGATCTCACTGCTTATTTCATAGTTTGCATTCAATTTTACCATTAAAATTCTGCATTTAATGTGCTTTCCATAGGGACATCGCCCACTGAGGCAGGTTTATTTAATGGCCACACCTCAGATTTCTACTACATCTTCTGTTGCAGCTTTCTCTTTAGGGAATGACACCAAAGAAGCACACAAATTCGTTTTAAAGGTCTACCACGAGATGAACAATTTGCCCTTGATATTGTCATAGGATATGATGTTATTCAGGTGGGATATGATGTTATTCAAATGGTATGAAAAAAATTCCTAAGTTATTTTGTTGGCATAATCATATTTGAGACCATGCTTCAGTTCTGGGTTAAACACAATTGAGAAAACCATTTTAAACTGGTCGGTGTGTGTATGACCAAAGGGTTATTTTATTGTCCTTTGATAACTGTGGCGAGTGTGATGCAATTTTTAACCATGGTTTATCGAGAACACTTTTTTGGTTCTATAAAGATGGTGTCATGACTTGGTACTGTGACAAGGTTTAGTGTGGTTTGAATTTTCTGGGCTTTCAATTCCTCTCTGTGCTTTTTTTTAACAATTAGTTCAAATCATTGGTCGCCTAGTTTTATTTGAGCTAGATAATTCTTTCTTTGCTTGTCCCCAAAATAGGGCTGTGTTGACAAAGACTTATCTATTGACCTACATGAGACCATAGGTGTCCAGGTGGACAATTCTTGTTTCTCATAAGGGGTCACTTATATTAATCTACCCGTTGCATGCTTTCGTTGCCAAGTGGTTGACCATAAAATCAAAGCTTGCTTGCTCATGCCTTCGGCTAAAAATAAGGTGATATCCAAGGTGTCTCCCCAACCCACAAAAATAAAGGGTGAGGGTTGGTCTACAAAGATGGCGTTATGACTTTGTAGTTATTGACAATGCCTTTCTTAAGGTTTTAATGCAGGCTGAATTTTCTGACCTCTCGATTCTTCTTTGTTTTTTTTTTTTAAAAATAGTTCAATTCATTAGTTTCTTCGTTTGTTTTGAGTTGAATAAATTTTTCACTACTCATTTTTAAAAGAGGTTTGTGTTGAAAAAGTTTTATCTAATGATCTTTGTGAGATCATAGATGTCTAGTCGAGCGATGCCCATTTTTTATAACAGGTCGTTTGCATTAATCTACCCAATGCATTATGATTTAGTTGCCAAATAATTGCCCATAAAATCAAAGATTTTTTGCTCATGCCTTAGCGTAAATATAAGGCGGTGTCCAGGGTGTCTACACAGCGTAAAACAATAAAGGATGATGGTTGGTCTATGTGCTATAAAAAAAATCCATGTAAAATGTAGACACTCCTTTTTAGCCACTTCTGTGTCTAAATAGACACTGGAGCGACTTCTTGCAAACAATGCAAGTTAAGCCTAAAAATCACTGGAATGCTCTGATTCATCAACGCACATCATATGCATCTTCTAAATCGCGTCAATGTACCCCTAATTAGGGCAATGCACTATACGCAATCATTGTCTTTCTCTAATTCATCTCCGGTCAAGTTGTGACCTAACAAATTGACTTTTTCGACCATGTGTGAGGGACAACTTGTCAAAATTCAGAAATGACAATTAACTTGAGCAAGATTGATTAATTGGTTAAACCTAATTAAATGCATAGGTGAAAAGCCCATGGCTAATTAATTATTAAATTTTTATTTTTAGAAATTTATAACTCCGGATTGATGACATCATCATGATGTCACACAAATATCTAAAATGATGTCACCATCAAGACATCATCTTTTGTGAGTTTTCAAACACTCACAAAATATCAAACAAATATCTAGATTTGTGAGCCATGGCTATTAATTGAAAATATTAATGGCCTGTCCCCTCCCAAACCTAACCATGGTTAAATTAAACCTAACCACACTTGGGTTAGGGTTAGTTTGAAAGGCTATAAATACAAGGCTTCACCCATTGTTCAACAAGCTTTTCTGTTTAATATTATTATGCAGGAATTCCCTCAAGGAAGCTTATTTTGTATAAAGTTATTATGTTAAAATACCTTCAAGAAGCTCCTTTGGTGTAATGTTATAATGCTCATTTGTTGAGAGAGAGCCAAGCCAAAACCAAAGCCAAGTCTAACATTGCCAAGGTGACAAGGAGAGGTGGTGCAAGGAGTACCATTGCCAAAGATTTTTTGATCACACAACCTAGCACATCCATCCATAGCCAACATATAACTCTTGCTCTCAAGGAAGGTAAATAATGGTTGTTTTATCTTCATTTGATAGTTACTTGTATTGGTCTCTTGCTCCTTCAGTCTTTATGTTAAAGGTGTTAGTTTTATTAACGTGTTTTTGCTTGATTTCGATCATACTAACATGATACTAATCTCTCCTCTTAGATTCTTATTGATCACATAATGGCATCCCTGGTGGAACACGCACCCCATAAAGCTCTTCTAGCTACTTCTTAGCATGTTTTACTAATTATTGTTATGCCAAGTTTTTGAATTAATCACCAAAAAAGTGAAGAAGTTTGAACTCTTGGCTAAGCCATAGGGATTGGCGATGATTGTAAAGAATTACGGTCGATTGACAGAATCGACCACGATCAAAAGAATTGCCAACGATCTCTGCATCAAAAACACAGTTGAACCAGAAGCTAAAAACGTAGTAAAAATCAAGTTTTTCTTGCTTTTCTTGGTACCTAACAGTCTATTTATTCCCTGTCTAACATTCTTCTTGAAGGGGAGTGAGAAGTTGAGTTTAAAACATTATTTTTCAAGTATTTTTTTTATCAAAACATGTTTGTTTTTGATGTGGTTGCAGAATTGATGTCGATCGCCATAATTGACTACGATCGAAAATAGAATCGACCACGATCACCATAATTGACCACGATCACCAGAATTGACCACGATTGAAAACATAATCGACTATGATCACCATAATCGACCACGATCACCAGAATTGGCCATGATCACAAATAGAGTAGACCACGATCGGCAAAATTGTCAACGATTGGCAAAATTGTCAATGATTCTCTGTGTTTTTCTTTTTTAGAAAACCTGAGAGTTAAAAATTGTGTTTTTGTTGAGCTAACTTGTAGGAATATAATATTGGCTCAAACACAAATCAATCCACTAACTTGTTTGCAGGAAATTAAGCCAAGAAAGAGAAAGTTTGGGTGGTTTTTAATCAAATTTTCATTTTGTAAAGTCAAAATTTTACGAAGGTTAAAAATTCATTCACATTTGGTTAAGGTGTTTTAAAATCACTTAAGAATTTGTCTTTAAAGCATTTTTACAAAGTTTTCAAAGTGCAAACACAACCAAAGGGCCAAAAATTTCAAGAACATTTCAAATTTGGTGTTAGTAAAAAGAACTTACATCTTTAGTTAGAGCTCCTAAAAGCTTTTTCGATTTTTGTTTGTTTTTTAGACCAGTTTAAAATTACTTAGATTAGATTTTTTGATTTTGGCAAAACACAAACTTTAGCATCTATGCTCTCCCCCGTCTCCTTTAAGGAACTCGGGTGACCAAAAAGCGCTTAGTCTATTCCCCTTATTTGTAGATTGTGTCAGAAAGAATGTCGTGTATACACTCCCCAAGCTCCGAACGACTTGGGTGATTCAAAAGTGACCTCTAAAGTCTTCTATTTTTTAGTTATTTCTTTTTATTCATTTGGATTGTGGGTAGGAGTTCATCGCCTCCCCACGAGTTCTTTAGGTGTGCGTTGCCTTGGGGTTTCATCTCCTAGCATTGTACTAACCCCGCTCTACGGCGGGGCATACAAATTGGGTAAACCGTTGGATGGGATAGTGGTGAGCAGTTAGCTTGACCATCCCAATGGGTATCCAGGCCATGTGGCAGCCAGCCATCGGACTCCACTAAGCAGTACATGGCTGGAGTCACTATGCAAAGGAATAGACACTTGCATAGTAAGTTAGGCGGTTTGGATTCATATGACGTGTTTACATCCTTGTGTTAGCCACACTTAGGACCATCTAGTACGTGCGAAACTTTTAGATTTTAGACAAAACCCTACCTATCGTAGAATTTCATGCCAAATGTCGAGTGTTCCTCACTTTAAGTCCGTGCCACATATCAATGCTTGAGAGATAGAGGGGGCGTAAAAACTCTACCTACACCTATACTTTCTTTTTTGAATTAACACTTAATTCATCACAAACATTGGTATATCGGTGGAAACTTTGGCTAAAGCTATGCATACGATGAGCCATTTGGGCGATTTCTATTTTTTTAAAATTTTTATGTGTTTTTAGACAAATTATTTGTATTGTCGCATAAAAAACAAGTCATAAATCTATCAATAAGAGATGTTACTTTGTCCATTTGATACCACACTTTTGCAGTAGACATTTCCAAAACATTTGTGTGTCACTTGTTTAAACGGGACATCATTATGCTGCGCATTTCATCCCAAGTATTTACCTTGGAGTTTTGAAACATCACCCATTGTCATACCTTTTGAGCAAAATGGCGTCGTTACATTTCTTGTGTTATTTCAAAACATATGCCTTGTGTCAAACTGAGTTCAAAACCACGTATGCCGTTGGTCTACAATTGGAGTTGTTATACCGTCCATTTGGGTCTAGAATGCCATCTATTTGAGCAATCCAAGTCTTTTAGACCAGGTTCAACATTTGTCTCGTGAAGTTTAAATTCAAACTGATCAATCTACACCTATGTCTTACTTAATTTTGGCTTGGGTGTTTACCTTTTACCTTTGAATTGTGCGACTTGGACTAATTCTTTGCTTTAAAAATTCTTTTGACTATATCTCGAAAGTGGTCTATTTTCTATGTGCCTCGCGTCTATTTGTTGCTTTAAACTAAGGTTGAAAATTTATTTTCAAGTACAACTTTAAGCACAGTTAGTTTACATTGGAGCCTTGCTTATCACTTGGGCTTGATTGCTTTACTCGTCACTCTTATTTTTGCTTACTTGAGATTGAATTTCCAACTTAGTTTTAAACATGTACCTAGAGTGAATGTCTTCTACCAAGGTCAAGTTTATTTTTGGATCCATGTGCCTAAATTGAGTCGGTGATTTAACAATTTTGGGAATATTACGTATTATTCCTAATTTAGTTAAAGGGTCTAAGTAGTAAAATAAGTAAATAAATATGCAATAATTAAGCTACTGATTTGTGTAAATTAGATTGTAATTTTGACCTTTCTAAAAATAGTAATAAGATGGAGAAAATAAGACTTACCTGGAAATTCGCTGATACGATTGAGACAGGGTTTGAGATTCACTATTCAGGACTGGGACATTGTCGCAAACTGAGATCTGAACTTTGTTGTATGATTGGATAGGAGCATCGAAAGTGGACAGGAGTGGCATTGACGCTGTAGTCCATCTTTGCCATTGTTGTCTTGAGGATTTGAAGTTCTGGGTTTTGTTCGTCAGGTTTGTGTGACCTTGTCTATGAAGTTTCGGCAGCTGGAAGTTCGTAGAACTCCTGTAGAGCAGATTTTCTCTTCAAACTCTATACTCCATTGTGCTTTGACCAATTTCGAGAAAGAGAGGGGGTTAGTGTATGTAAGATTCACTGAATGTGTATCCACACTCCTTTGTGTGGGCACGTTGCCTACATACTAATACTCTGAAGAGGGATCAAGTCATATGTAGTTCTCCCACTTGATGTGCTTTGTGCAATTGAGTGTATGAAGATGCAAAATACTAAACTGGATATACATGAGGTGGCTAGGGACTGGTGTAAAGATTTGAATAAGCTTGTAAGTGTATTGGCTGGTTGTATGTAGAGAATAAGGAAGATTGTTTGAGTAGTCTTGCTTGCTTAGTGATATTTGTCAACCCCTTCCTAAATGATCTTTGAATGGGCTTTAATAGGGATCTATTGGTCGTGGGTTGAATGTACTTGCGTTAGGCTGACAAGGAGAAGGATGGAGAACCGGAAGGAATTAACTGTTGGGGTCAAAATTGCACTTGAACAAGAGCATCGAAAGTGGACAGGAGTGGCACCGACACTATAGTCCAAGTGTGGCACTATTCTCCCGAGTTGACGGGATCTGGGGGGATTGATTAGTCATAGAAAAAGGGGTCTAACTCAGTTGGGATCAAGTTTGGAAGGCTACGGATGACTGAGAATTAGTGAAAAGATCCTTGAGGGTCATGAGAGCAAGCAAGAGGGACCTAAGGGTTGGGTATCATTAGCCACACTCAAATTATCAATTTTTACATTTTATATGACTACATTTGCCCCCTCTTTATTCTAGTGATGCAGCAAAGCAAAATACTAGGATAAAAGAAAAATTGAAAGCGTCCCTAAACTTACCTGCAAAGGTGAAGCTGTGTGCGTAGAGAGAGCACGCTGTGAAGTGTAAATCTGCAAAAAGAAAATAAAGAGTAGATCGGTTATTACTAGATATGCTATATCTAAAATAAGAACCTACAAAGTTGGATAAAAGAGAGAGGAAGAGAAATGAATGAATACACCTCATTGGGTACACAAACCAATATAAAACCTATTGTGATGCTGGATATGCTGTACTAAAAGTAATATTGCAAATGGCGCTGAGTGCTTAATTCTCCAGAAATGGCTTAATAATGCAAAGGCTGGCCTTTTGGCTCCATTGTCGCCCACTAAATGAAGCTAGGTGGTCACGCTTGTGCTAATCGATGTTTGAATTGTGTGTCCAATCCCTTTGAATAGGTGGCTCAAGAATACAAAGGCTAGCTAGTCCTTTGTCTTCATCATTGCTTCGTAAAGTGAAGCTATGAACTGATACTGGTATGAAATGTATGTCGTATGAGATGGCTCTTGAAGCCCATGAATGTACTATGATCTGACAATATTGACATGGATAGCCGAATGTATGTTGAAAACTAGGCCACTCTTGGTCACTCTGAAAGATGGAGATTAGGCTTGTATGAAAGCCACTCCGAAACTAGTGCACTAGGCTTATATGAAACCCACTTTGAAATGTGGAAGTTAGACTTATATGAAAGCCACTCTGAATTGATGCCAATCACCTGTAGATGGAATAAGGCACACAATTGCTGAGAATGTCTAGATAATGCTGAACTTAGAAAGAAAAGAAAAGAAATGTGCTGTGCACATTGTCCCTAATCATTGGTGTTTGAAACATGAATTCTGATCTGGGAGTTATACCAACTGTTGTATCTGAAACTGAAAGTGAGAGCCATCATGTCGCACATAAGGCCCTCTATATCTAGATTCTTTGAGTATAAGTGTATTGAAAACTACTGAGTTTGAACTGGTTTGATTATGCAAAAACTGTAGTTGAACCTACTTTTCTACCTACTTTTGAAATATCTATTTTTTTTGCTGTTTGGACAAGAGCACCGAAAACAAATAGTAGTGGCCCCAGCGCTGTAGTCCAATCTTGGTGCTATTGTCCTGGGCCAAATTTGATGAGTGTTTTGACATTTTTACTGTCTGCCTGGTCTATTCTAACTGTTTTGATGTCTAGTTGTTGTTCTGGATGTTCTGAATGCTATTTTTTCGACCTTTAGAAGCTTTGATCTCTGTGACAAAACTCTTGTTTGTTATCCCCTCTTCTGAGGGTAGGAATGAAGACCCTGCAATGATTGCCCTCAAAAGAAAGAGTTCTGCAAGTGTGTTATGCTGCAAAGATACATGATATAGCAATGATAATTGACAAGATATCTCAAGATTTAACATGGTTTATAATGAGAGATTGTTAGATCAACATGGGTATGCCTAGATAGATATAACAATGTAATAGCATGTGCAATGTATTGAACTGGAATTGGGAGTCTGGTTAGTTGTTAGTTGTTGAGGGATGGAGCATGATGTCCATCATGGCATCCAAGAAAATAAGATAATGCATGATGTGGATCATGGCATTGCAAACAATCAAAAAGTAATCAAGCAACAAGTACACAAGGCAATAAGCATACAAAGGTGGCCAAAGGGCCAAACAAACAAGGGACATGGGCACATATCACTCAAACTGGAAAGCAAGCATACAAAGCATGTTCAAATGCTGCATACACATACAATTGAAACAAGCAAGGTTGACGTGGAAGCCACAATCACTTAGAAGAGTACAGGCAAAGGACATTGGTAAATGTCCTAAGACACACACATGAATAGAAGTAAAGGACATTGACAAATGTCCTAAGGCACATACAGGAGATAAAACATGCACTGAGGAATGCAAACAATCTAGCTATGCAAAGCAAGAAAGGAAAGCATGTAAAAACTGGATATACAATCGTATCTAACTAATCAAAGCAAGAGGGAAAGTATGCAAGACATATTAGTACAAGACTAGGTATATGCTAAGAAATACACAAGTTCTATATACTAGTGAATGTCGATAGAGTAATCTATGTATGCTAGTAAGTAATGTATATCAACATGATAACTAGAGTGTGCGGTGTAGGAATGACATAACCTAGATAGTGTAGTCATGTAGAAGATGCCCTCATTGGGTATGTATATCGATGTATGTCTCGATGTAGAAGTAGGATGCCCCCTCAATAGGTGGAGTGAAACAATCAAAGATCTGGATGTCACTACACACACTCAAAGAAGATCAAGTGAAGCATGGTAATGTAGATAAATTGACAAACAATAACATAGAACAACAAATGTATGTCTAGTCATGATAGTAGAAATATAAAACATGGATGATGCATACAATCAAAATATTTTTGATGTTTTGACATATTTGAATGTTTTTGAATTTTTTTGATGTAAGCTATGTACAATCAATCATGAAGAGATTATGTACAAGAAAAACTGAGAAACTATGTACAAGTAAGCAAAAAGAAACTATGTACAAGTGAGGATGAGGAAAGACGATACTAACCAATGAGTCTCATGAGAGACTCCCTATCATGGTGTCTTGTATCGAAAAAAGGAATCGTGCGTAATTGTGAAGCACAAGGGAATGACTACGAATATGATTCTGAATATTCGGATTCATTGTTGGTATCTTGGAAATCATAATTTGTATTGTTCCACTCATCAGTATCTTCTTGATTTTGAACCAATGAAATGCTAGTGTTGACTTTTATTGTATTTGGGTCTTTTCTTTTGATAAATTGTGTCTGTGAATGATTTGCCTTAAGATGTTCAATAAATCCCAAACTTTGGTGACAAACATAATCAACTACTAGAATAGTAGTGATGCCTTGAGTTTGCTTGCCAAACCTTTGACCTTGATAATCAAATTATTGTAGATATTTTTGACCAAACCCATACTACTTTGAAAGTTGAGCTACATTTTGGAGAGGTAGATTTGCATCTTATTCATGCTTTACTTGTGCCTGTGGTACTGTTATTTGCTTTGATTTTGCTTTTTGATCCTTTTATTGTTCTAAGTTATGCTTTGGTAACCACTTTTGTATTGCTTTTAAATTTGACTCTTTGTGAATGTGTTCTTGTGTCACTGTGGATTGATTGACTGATTTACTTTGTATAGGGTCCTCATTAGCAATTATCTATTGTATAGTTGTTTCAATGCAAAGCATAAATATGTGTGATGCCTATGCATTTTATGATATGCATAATAATATCTAGATCTTCTCACTGGATGTAGAGGAGGTAGTTTGATCAACTTAGATTTAATCATTTCCCTTAGTACCTCACTTAAACTCTTTTTTGACCTTTGAATGCTTTTTGAATCACTAGTTGTAGAGCTACTTTGTTGTGATTTCTTGTTTTGATATGTAATGTTGCTTGCAACCAATTGACTAGATGAAGGTGCATATACATGATTGATACTATGATGGTTTTGAGGCTTTTGTATTATAATCTAATTTTTCAATGTTGTGATCTTGTCATGTAATAGCTGATTCTGCGTTTGTAAATTTGAAATTAACTTGCTCATACTAGTAATTTGATCCCGTAGTGTCTTACAAGTGCAAACCCTAGTTGCTTCCAATTGAACATGTAAGCACATACGCTGAAGATGGTTTGAAGAAGCTATAGGCTGATTGTATGCATTATGAACAATAGTATATGTTGTCTCACCTTTTGAAGGGGTGATAACATGGACCTGGTTAGAGGAAAATAGCTATCACCCTCTTGGGGGAGAGGAGAAGAAGGAATTTCTTTCCTTTGCATAAGATATGACATTGAATCTTGACAGGGGGTAGTTAGTTTATGTAAAAACCATGTAGCTAAGGAGTTAGGTATATCTGGGTAGAAACCATGTATATGTGATGAAATGCATGTAAGTGGAGTTATAAGTTGTATAGCAATATGATTATAAAGAATATTCTACATGAGAGAGAGCAAACTAGGGATAAAGAGCATGAAATTGTGCATAATGCATAAAGAACTTTTACATGTGCTATGATATGTCTATATGTGTGGCATGATAAATTTGAATTTTTTTTCATATGAGAGATAGAAAGCAAAAAGTAGAGATCATGGAATTGTGCATTAATGCATAAAGAGGTTTGACTTGTAACATAATATTTCTAACATGTTTAGCAAAATAGAGTTGAAAATTATTCTGCATGAGAGATAGAGAGAGTATGCAAAAGAAATATTGAAATCTTGGGCATGTTTAGCAATAAATTTTGTAATATCATCCCTTATTATGAAAATTAAGCATTAAAGGGAAATAATGAAACTTTGCATTAACATATGGCAAACTTCATTGTTCATGTACATGATAGGACCAAGTATGGTCTCATTATTTGCAAGAAATGTAAAAAATATTTGGAAATAAGTGAGATCCATTTTTGCAATTTGATTATAAATATAAGGTGATACCTCAAGAAGCAATGAAATCTAATATATGCAACTAGGGTTTGAAAGATGATTATTTTGAGATTTACTATGAAATTTTGAAATTTAAAGTGAATTTCTGAGTTAGATATGCAAGTAAAAAATCAGAATTTTATTGAAAAATTTGTGATTTAACAAGACTTAGTAGATGCAACTAGGGTTTGGAAAAATAAATGTTTTTGCAAATTATTATTGAATTTTGAAATTTGAAGTGAATTTTCGATTTTAATATGTTAATAAAAAATGAAAAAATTATTGAAAAATTATTGGGCAAATAATGGGACCTAGTATGGGCAACTAAGGTTTGAAAGAAAATCATTTTAAATTTATTACCGAATTTTAAAATTTAATGCTAATTTTTTATTTTATTATGCAGGTAAAAAATCAGAAAAAAATAGGAAAAATCAGTCGGAAATTTATCCTAGGGTTTTTAGGGTTTTTATGCGCAAACAAAGTAAGTTGGGTTCACCAAATGATTTAACAATTTTGAGAATATTGTGTATTATTCTTAATTTAGTTAAAGGGTCTGAGTAGTAAAATCAGTAAATAAATATGCAATAATTAACAATTAACCAACTGATTTGTGTAAATTAGATTGCAATTTTGACCTTTCTAAAAATAGTAATAAGATGGAGAAAATAAGACTTAGTTGGAAATTGACTAATACGGTCGAGACAGGATCTGAGATTCACTGTTCAGGACTGGGAAACTGTTGCAAAATGAGATCTAACCTTCATTTTATGATTAGACAGGAGCGTCGAAAGTGGACAAGAGTGGCACTGGTGCTGTAGTCCACATCTGCCGCTGTTGCCCTGAGGATTTGAGTTTTTTGGGTTTTATTTATTAGGTCTGTGTGACTCTATCCGTGAAGTTTTGGTAGTTGGAAGTTTGTAGAGCTCCCCAAAGAGTAGATTTTCTCTTCAAACCCTATACTCTATTGTGCTTTGACCAATTTCGACAAAGAGAGGAGGTTAGTGTGTGTAAGATTCATTGAACGTGTATCCACACCTCGTTGTGTGAGCACGCTGCCTACATACCAATACTCCCAAGAGGGATCAAGCCATATGTAGTTTTTTCACTTGATGTGCTTTGTGAAATTGAGTGTATGAAGATGCAAAATGCTAAACTAGATGTACTTGAGGTGGTTAGGGACTGGTGTAAGGATTTGAATAAGCTTGGAAGTGTATTGGCTGGCTGTATACAGAGAATAGGGAAGATTGCTTGAGTAGTCTTGCTTGCTTAGTGATATTTGCCAACCCTTTTCCAAATGATCTTTGAATGGACTTCTATAGGGATCTATTAGTCATGGGTTGAATGTACTCATGTTAGGTCGACAAGGAGAAGGATGGGGAACCGAAAGGAATTGACCGTTGGGGTCAAAATTGCATTTGGACAAGAGCGCCAAAAGCGGACAAGAGTGGCACCGACGTTATAGTCCAAGTGTGACGCTATTGCCCTGGTCTGACAAGACCTGGGGGGATGGATTAGTCATGGAAAAAGAGGTCTGGCTTAGTTGGGATCAAGTTTGGAAGGTTACGAATGACTGAGAATCAGTGAACAGATGCCTATGGGAGTCATGAGAGTAAGCAAGAGGGACCTAAGGTTTGGGTGTTATTAGCCACACTCAAGTTACCAATTTTCATGTTTTATATGACTACACAGTGCTTTAAATTGTTTGAGTTATATTAATTGCCTTGCAAGTTTTTGTCTTGACCTAGTTTGTTTTTAAGTCTAGTTTTGTGCCTTGTTTCCAAACTAACATTTGCCTTTTAGTTTTCAGACTTGGTTTGTTTCTAAGTGTAGTTTTGTGCCTTGTTTCCAAAGACCAGCATTTGCCTTAGTTTTTAGATTTCATTCATACCTTTTGAGTCTAGCTTTGTGCCTTGTTTCTAAAGACCTAACACCATTTCATTTTAGACCTAGATTAGGTTTATACAAAACACTTTACTAAAAACTAGGATTCAAACTTACCTTTCATTTAACCATTTGTGTGCAAGACCTTAGACCTTGGAGACATTTGAGACCAAGATTTCCATTGATACTTTTCATTCTAGGCCAAGTTTAAACCATTTAGATCAATAAATTGAGTACCTATTCCTAAACCAATGCCGCTTTCAAACCTAGACCTAGACTAAGACCATTTTCATAGACCAAGACTGTCCTCTTTGGGCTAATTGTTAAACCCAACCATGTCGATTATCATATGCCGAAATCGCCGTTCTTTGGGCCAACTAAAGTACCAAGTTTTCCCTTCCAATGATAAAGATACCTGATTCATTACCATTCCAGGCCCTCATCCTTTGACTTTGAGCTAGCTACCAAGCTCCATAGCGCCCATTCATTACCATTCTAGGCCTTCATCCTTTGGCTTCATAACACCCAGGGATTACCATTCTAGAGCCTCATCTTTTGATTTGCATTAGCAACCAAGCTTCACAATGCCCAAAGATTACCATTCCAGGGCCTCATCCTTCGGCTTACATCAACAACCAAGCTTTACAACACCCTTTCATTACCATTCTAGGCCCTTCCAAATATGATAGCTCGTTATCCCAACAACGCTGCATAATTATGACTAGGTGGATCACAATTACCATCCTAGACCCACAACCAACCTATTTACAGAGAGCTCATTGTTGAACCATAGGTCGTTCTTCATCCATTGCCAACCTTCCCCCACTTTAGAAAATCCAACCCGTTCTTCGAACCACAATAGAGCTAATCATTACCTCTCCAAGAGCCATCATTCAAAGACCAAGATGTGTTCAAATTTGAGGTTTTGCAACCAAGGCCAAGACAACCAACCAATCCGCAATGTTTTTGTTAAAACACCTATTTGTGACGAGTTAACCAGTGTTGAATCACCCTTTGATCATTGCCCTATATTTAAGGAGCCTCATTTTAACAAGCTAGTCTTTGTGGAGTTGCTTGTTGACCCTTTCTTTTTGGTTGAGGAGTCTTACTTTAATAACCTAGTCTTTGTTGAGTCACCCCCTGATGATTATAACCGCCTTTGGGCAAATTATTATTTTGATCATTGCCTTATTTTTAAGGAGTTTCACTTCAACAAGCTAGTCTCTGTGGAGTTGTCTGTTGACCATTCCCTTTTGGTTGAGAAGCCTCTCTCTAACAAGACGGTCTCTATGGAGTCCTTAGCTAAGCCTATTTCTGAAGAGCCCATTGTTCAACCGTAGGCCATTAATCGTCCCATACTAAGCATTCAACATAACATCTTTGCTGCAACACTAGATGAAGAATCATCATTAAAGTTAGGGTCTATTTTTAAACTGACATCAGATTTAACATCAGAAGCAGAAGTAACGTCAGTCTCAACATCGGACTCAGAGTCCCTTGAGTCAGATTTAGCTTTAGAATCAGAGTATGTTTGTGGTTGTTACAACATTGCTTACACATGCCTTACAAATCAATTTGAATACATTTATGATCTTTATATAGTTTTTGAGGATGATTACTTCAGCGTCGACCAAGTTCTCCTAGTATCTTCTACGAGGATTGTGCTACCTCTCCCCATTCCATTATTATTCCATCTGCCATTACCACCAATCAACATAGCCATTATATTGACATTCCACCTCTCACAAATGTTGATTGGGACTGACAAAATCACACCTTGTTGACTTGCATCCATGGCGACATATCAGTTGAAGAATATCAGGGGGACCAAAACCACATTCATGCAAAAGAGTAACAATCTCTTAGTGAAACCTTTTCTGAGACGCTAGGGGGCAATCAAAGTCCAAACTCAACATCTTCTAGTGAAACCTTGTTTGAGGCACTAAAAGACAATCAAAATCAAAAGTCAATGTTCCTTAGCAAAACTTTCTCAGAGGCACGATGGGAAAATCAAGACAACTTCATTGGCAAAAACCTTTTTGAGACGCCAATTGCTGAGCAAAATAGTTCTTCACTACTTGATGAAGACATTATCAAAAATAACATTAGTACAACTTCCAATCTACAACATAATCAAAGATGACAACATATCTCAGGCCCAAACAATAGAAAAATCTAGCGGTCCTATCGAGAGCATATTCAGAAGTCTTTGGCCCTGCCCCAACCAAAATTATGTCGAATCCAAAATCAACAACATTTTGTGTGCCTAAAAATCCTGATCTTCATTTGTTGCTCAACTGTTATACATTCCATTATGATCCATCTCTCAATTGCTAAATCAAACCTTTCATCTACAACTTATCCTTATTTACCATCCTTGGCCACACTTTCCTTTACAAAGGTTATAAAGACATTTTGTCTCGAAGTTTGGAGGAAACAACATCAAAGACTAACGAAGATCACAATAGTACTATTGTAGTCCAAATCAACATGTTCTTGATAGAGCAACTATTCAGAAGGGGTGTGGGCTAACAATTTACATAATTGACTATTCTGGTTGTATCATATGTTGATCAGGACGAGCATCTCCACATTAACAAGAACAATAAGACCATTTACCTTGCCTTTGCCATTTACCTTGTTTTGTCATTTACCTTGCCTTTTCTTTGACATTCGCCTTGCCATTATTTCATACCTTTCGATCTGCCTTGCTTTGCCCTTTGTCTTGCCTTATCATCCTTTTGTACCTTACCATACCTTCGAACTACATTGACTTGAGGTCTTCGGAGACTATGTAGGTAGTGCTCAATTTATATTGAGGCCAACTCGATCACCCCTTTGCCATGTTGTCATCGTTTTGCGAGCAACC
Organism: Torreya grandis; assembly: GCA_037957365.1. Taxonomy (NCBI): domain Eukaryota; kingdom Viridiplantae; phylum Streptophyta; class Pinopsida; order Cupressales; family Taxaceae; genus Torreya; species Torreya grandis. The sequence continues at coordinate 3,201,187 of JARHVA010000420.1, read as the reverse complement.
TAAGTTCATGCTCTTGTTGTGTTGCAAGCAACCTAATCCGACGCTCTCACCATTTTGCAAGCAGTATCTTGTCAAGCTTTAATGAGTTAAGATACCCTAAAAATTCCAAAAACATTCAAAACACTTAAAAATCCTAAAAATTAGAAAAATTAGCTTACAATCTTCTAGAGAGATATAAAGCCCCAAAATCCAAATTTTTTTGTCCTGTCTAAACCTAGTCACCAATCCTCGATCCACTCTGTAGGGGCAAATTTGTGGTAGATGTCTAATTCGCATTTTTTAGGCCAAGCTCGCAACTTTCACCCTGTTGGGGTAAAACAAAGCGTGCAACGTATATTGAGATATCTTATCCCTACACATTGTTTCCTTGCATATAGCCTTGCTTGGGGGCACCATATGTTTATCATTCCATTGAGCCTTCACATGTAGATATTGACTTGGTTGATGACATGATGCTTTCTATTGTTTTTATTTTCGAGCTTTGTATGTGTTTGCTTAGTTTGTTTGTCTGTGTATTTGCTTTCATTGTTGTGCCTCGACTTAGTGTATATGCATTCATTGGGTGATTCCTTGCGCATTATTTTTGAGTCTATCTATATTCATATGTCAACATTGTCATCATGGTTTTTATTATTGGTGCATTATTTTCAATTGTTTATTGGATCGGGAGTCAGTGCTTATGCACATTATAACCAAGTCATCATGGTGTTTTATATCATGATGCATACCATCACATGCTACAACAAAAACTCAGTTCGGTGGAGCTTACAAGCAATGGTGTTGGAGAAACTTCTCCTTGTTTACCTTGGCAAAATCGTCAACCCTCCTTTATCAAATCAACCCATTGACCATTCTGGTTGTATCAATGCTAATAAGAACGAGCATCTCCGCATTGGCAGGTATGATTGAATCATTCACATTGATCAATTCTTATTTTGATATTTTATTCCTCATTCCATTTTCTCCCATTTCTAGGTGAACTACATTGGCTCTATTTAGACTATGTAGGCAACACTTGGATACATGATGTATCTTGGGTCAACTCGACCACCTTTCTTCCACTCATATCTTTCATCACTTTGTGCATCCTCGTGTGTCTAGTTGTTTGTGACTTCTTCAGTTATTAGACCATCACATCTATGTTTGCGCTCATTCATTTTAATCTGTGACAGGGTATATTCTTGAGTTATGCTTCCCAATCTGCCCTACTAGGGCACAATCAATTTATCATGATTAAATCTGCCCTACTGGGGCAAAATCATTATTCAATCCAGGTTGTCAAAATGAATATAACTGCCTTTGGACAAATAATTATTTTGACCCATCCAGCTTGTTGGGGCACATGCTTGTGCCACTGATTATAACCACCTTTGTGCAAATCAGTTTCTCAGCATCCGTTCTTGATTATAACTACCTTTGGGCAAATTAGTATTGTAATCAATGCGTGCAAGCATTATCTCGATTGGATTAATTTCACCGATGGGTTAATTTCATTCTTCTTGCTTCTTTTCGAGGGACCGCCCATCCATCATATGTGTCGGCCACTCCCCTGAGGGGGCATCATAGGCTTCCCAAACTTTGTTTGTAGCATCATTCCATCATTGCATGTATTTTTCTTTTTAGCCAAGATATTAACAACTTTTTCATTCTTTGAAAAGATGTTATTGTGCCTGTGTCTCATAACGCTTTCTCAAATAAGGGCAAACTGTAGACACTATTTTTTGGCCACTTCTATGTCTAAACGACACTGGAGCGACTTCTTGTAAACAATGCAAGTTAAGTTTGAAAATCAATTAAATGCTCTGATTCATCAACACACATCACATGCATCTTCTAAATCGCGTCAATGTATCCCTAACTACGACAATGCACTGTACACAATCGTCATCTTCCTCTAATTCATCTCTGTTCAAGTTGTGACCTAGCAAATTGACCTTTTCGACCATGTGTGAGGGACTTGTCAAAATTCAGAAATAACAATTAACTTGAGTAAGATTACTTAATTGGTTAAACCCAATTAAATGCATAGGTGAAATGCTCATGACTAATTAATTGTTGAATTTTTATTTTTAGAAATTTATAAATCCGGATTGATAACATCATCATGACATCACATAAATATTTGAAATGATGTCACCATCATGACATCATCTTTTATGAGTTAAGCACTCACAAAATATCAAACAAATATCTAGATTTGTGAGCCATGCCTATTAATTGAAAATATTAATGGCTTTTCTTCGCCCAAACCTAACCATGGTTAAAATAAACCTAACCACATTTAGGTTAGGGTTAGTTTTAAAGGCTATAAATACAAGGCTTCACCCATTATTCAACAAGTTTTTCTGTTTAATGTTATTATGTAGGAATTCCCTCAAAGAAGCTTCTTTTGTGTAGAGTTATTATGTTAAAATACCTTAAAGAAGCTTCTTTGGTGTAATGTTATAATGCTCATTTGTTGAGAGAGAGCCAAGCCAAAGCCAAAACTAAGCACTACATTGCCAAGGTGACAAGGAAAGGTGGTGCAAGGAGCACCATTGTCAAAGATTCTTTGATCACACAACCAAGCACATCCATTCATGGTCAACATACAACTTTTGCTCTCAAGGAAGGTAAATAATCATTATTTTGTCTTCATTTGATAGTTATTTGTATTGTTCTCTTGCTCTTTGAGTGTCTAGATTAGAGATGTTAGTTTTATTAGTGTGTTTTTTCTTGATTTCGATTATACTAACACGATATTAATCTCCCCTCTTGAATTTCTATTGATCACACAAAATAAGCTCTTACAAACCCCTAAGGCTCTTTTACATTAAAGATGAGTGTAAGTTCGTACCTTTTGATGACTCCTTGTGGCTGAAAGCGTGTGATGAATTATAGGACCCTAAAGAAGGGAAGAGAGTCTCTTGGGAGGTCCTTCAACAGTCTCCCGATAGTGTGCAAAAGCCCTTTCTCCTGACGAGCCACTGATGAGCAAGCTATCCCCCTTTGCTTTCAGAGGGTGAGCAAGATAAGATTGTGTAGTTGGAAGATTTTTTTGCATGAATTTCTTATTTACTGAGAAGAACTCCTGGTATGATGGTTTGATTAGTCTTGGTTCTTCTGGTTCAGGTATTAGAATAGATGGTGCTCCTGTTGTTGGTCACGATCAGGCTGTTGGGGAACAAATTGAGAAAGTTCTTGTTGAGGTGCCTGTTGTGAATATTTCCCACATTGTCAATCCTGGACCACGCTACTTATAGTGACAGTTCCCATGGCAATACTTCCTTGGTTTCTATTGATACTTCTATCTCTGCTGAAACTGATCTTCATTTCAATTGAATTTAATGTGGAAATGTTTCTCAAACAAAGTGGGAAACTATTCTTCTAGCAAACACTGTTATTTCTCCTGAGCATGATAGGAACCTTGCAGCTAGCGATGAGGAGTTAAAAGAAATCCTGAAGCCAACTGAAAAGAAATCCTGAAGCCAATTGTTGTGATGTTTGAGAAAGGAAAACAGGTGGTCTAAGGGCCCCATGGCGATTCACACTCATACTTGATGAACTGTGTTTGATATAGGGTTTTGGAAAAGAGGGTGTTTTCAATAAGGGGGGTTGATTTCAGAAAGTTTGGCAGAGGTTCTTCGACCTCGAAGGTTCCTGCTCAGGTGGCTTCTTCTGAAGATGCTAGTGCTTGCCTCAGGGATGATGATACCGTGGCAGTGAAGATGGATGTTGACATTTCTGTTCAAGCTCCTGCCTCTAATGAGAACGTGGATATAGATAACAATGTGGCTGATGCGTAGTCTGTTGTTTTAGATGTTATGACTCTAGTTGCTTTGGTGCTTTGAGTACCCTGCGTGGCTTCTTTTGGAACTTGATACTTACGTTTTTGTTGATGAACTTTTTGTTGTTTTAACTCAGTTTGGCCTTCTAAGGGATACTGTCAGTTATAATTCAATATTAAAAAAATCTATAGAGTGCAAAGTATATATAGATAAGAAGGCTTAAAAGTTAAGTTTTATATTTTTCATAAATAAATATTTTCTTTTTTCTCATTGTGATAATGATTTGATTTTGTATTATTATTTTTATATCAAATTTAACAAGGTATTATTTTTGTAATGTTAGTAACCCATTTAGGTGTATGAGAAGAGTTAGTAATCCATTGAGGTTCAATAGGCGAAATAGTTGCTTGTTAAATATAGTCCCTGTTTATATATATATTGATTGATCGAGCTTTCGATTTAGTGTTAAGGGTTGAGGAGTTCCATTTTATCATATTCATTTGGAGATTGAACTTGGTCCCATCCTTTATGATATTGAGTCTTTGCATACAGCAAGAATTGATTTTTAGTGGGCTATTTGTGAACCAAACAACTTCACTAATGAACCATCTTTCAACACTGTTTTTATATTTTCAAATAATTCAAAATGAATAACTGAATCTAATAATCCATAAAGGATATATTTTTTTTGTTTCATTATAAACCTCTAAAGCCAAACAAAAATGGTAGATTCTCACTTTCCCATTCTCAATATATTGTTTGTGTTTATTTTGTGTTCTCCATTAATTATATTAAATACAGATCAATTAATTTATAAATTCACATCAAAACATTAAACCGGAGTGTACTTGGTAAGACAAAATTTTAACGTTTTTCGATTAAAATTTAAATAAAATATATTATTAGTTAACAAATTACTTAACTAATAACAACTTTTTTTAACAATTCATATCATTAAAATAATTTTTTATAAATTTTTTTTATAAATATTCTATTACCATGTAATAATAGACCCATTCTCATAGTGTGAAGCTATAGTTACCACTTTTTCATTTTTTATAAATATTAGATTATATTGAAGTCTGTATTTGAATAAAATGTCCAAAAATAATATGTCAAATGTTTATTGTATATAAACATTTTTAGTATTATGATTGTTCTATAAAAATTAATTTTTTATTAATATCATTTTGTCATATAATCAAATGATTTTAATTAAATGATTGATCTAAACTCTAAATTTTAAATAATTTTTAAGCTCTCATAGTAAAATGCTTTATTAACATAATAAAACTGTTACTTAAAAAATAATAAAAAATATTATCTCAACAAAGAGCTATCATTTAATAGAAATAGATATTGAAGTATTTCTTTAAAGATTATAAACTTCCAATCCCTCTATTTTTTAATGTAGCATTCACATAAACTTTCTTATTAAAAAATATATTTTTTAAGATAAAGATTTTAAAATTATTTATTTAAAAAATTGTAATTTTATTAATGAAAATGATAATTTGTTTTACCATTTACTAAAATATAAATCTTTTTAAAAATTTAACATAAAAAATAGGTAAATAAGATTTAGTTTAATTCTTAAATGATTTTAATAAATAAATTTTTGATTATAACTTAATAAAAAGAAATTCTAATTTAAATATAAATTTATTCAACATATTATAATCTAAATATTCCCAAACAATTTATTTACACAATTTATATCTTTTTAAAAAAAAACCAAATATGCATAGGAAATAAGGACTGCAGCCCCTCCATATTAATGCTTATTTTTCATTGACGCTAGCATATTGGCAGTTTTTCTATAATTTTCAGTCATTTCCCTGAATTACTACAAGGCTTATGCTTCTACTCATGCAATCGAATCCCAAATTTCATCAAATTTCTAAATTTTAGAATGACCTTAGGGGGAAACAGTCCCACCCTTGGTCCTAAATATTCCAATTTAAAGCGTCTAACAATAAACGTTTCCATTTTGTTAACAACGACCAACAGCAACCATAGGCGCTTGTGAAAAGCTTCCAGGCACTTTCACTTTAGGTATATTTCTCGAAAGCAGAGTCACTGCCACATTCTACTGGAGGAATATAATTTGTTATTTCATAGATAATGACAAACATACTGATAACAAGAGAAAAGAAGATAACTGGGACTGTTAAATTTTGGTTGGTTGGAGCTCTTTAAACTATAAAAGGTTGTGTAGCCAAATGATGGTAAGCTTTACGCAGCAGAGAAAATAGGCTCAAGCAAACCAAATTTACATTGATTTTCATTCTCATTTTAAAATTTATAAAGATATTAGAATGTATCAATCCCAATTTTTATATATTAAATGTTAGTATAGATATTTTAAATATATTCATTTTATTATTAAAATTTTTATATTAAAAAAAATATAATTACAAAAGATTGTAAAGTAAAGTAGTGGGATAAATCATAGTTCAAAACATTTATAATATTGTACAGATCATTTATTTTGGTTTTCAGTTCAATTAATATTTATAATATTGTACAGATCATTTATTTTTGTTTTCAGTTCAATCTATTTAACGTGGATTTATTTGTTATTTCAGTTTTATCATTTTGAGCTCTTTTTTTTTTGGTAGTTTTTTCTAATTTAATGCTATTTTTAATCATGAGACTTGTGAAATTTCATTTCCTGCTAATTTTTTTATTTTGAATTTTATGTATATCACATTAATTAATAATTTTAGTAATTTTAAAAATTATTGACTAGTAATACATATTAGGAAACTAGATATTTAGCAGCAACAAATAACCAATAGTTTCAATCACATAGATAATTTAAATAGATAGAATACTAAACAAGCACAAGACAATACAATATTTATGTAGTAAAACTTTAGCAGAGTTAAGGAAACATCTACAGTACATTACAAGATATCAAAGATTATTAATTTAAGATGAACAGATTGCATGCGAATTTGTTATCATCCACTTTGGCTCTCCAAAAAGATAAACACACCTAATTCGTATAGTTTTGTTATGATTCCTCCTAAAAATACAGTGGAAAAATGCCATTAGGATTTGATTTCTTAAAAATAAAATTTGGTGGAATTCATCTTTCTAGAAACAAGTTTTTGACTTCTTGATTTTTGGCTTCAGAGCACTGCCTCCACTGATTCCCAGGGGGGCTCCATAGTTGTTGCCTCCCCTCTTGGACTCCCACTGCGCCCACACCCCCTATTGAGAAGTGGAATACAAATCACGCTGCAAAGAGATTCAACATTTAACTTTTTTATCACATATCTAACAATAAATATTAACAATTTCGTTACATTAATATACCGGGCTCATTTTCTTTTTAAAAAAAAACCCCCAAACTTTATAATATGACTAAGATATTACAATTTTTTAATCTTAAACATTTTTTTAAAATAATGATCAAATAATCTTCAAATTTAATATTAAATTATCATCTAGTAATAAAATAGACTTTAAATTTAATATTTTAATTAATTGTTTATATATTTACTACATAACTCCACCACTTCCTATTAACATAAGTATAATTTAATATAGTTTAAAATATATAAGAACAAATATTACCATTTTGTTAACTCTCTATATATATTTTTAAAATTATGATTTATGTGATTTTATTATTCAAAGCAGAAAACAATAAATATTTCCATTTTGTGATTCAAAACATAAAATAATAAATATTTTCATTCAGTTAATAATTATTTTATTAAAAAAAATTAGTTAATGTGATTTTGTTGCAGTCTATTGGGTTTTTTTTTCTCTGTTTTGTTAAATGGAAGCTTAACAAATTAAAATCTGAGTGGCATACCATGGAGCGGGCACCCTTCCATTAAAAATAAGGTGAATGGTTATCATTTTGTGTTGGTGGAAAAATAGATTTTGATTGTTTTTGAAGTGTTTTTTTATTTCCGTTTTTTCCCCTTATGGAGCAATTTATTTGTAATTGTACTCTTCCATTAAATTATCTTCTAATTTTTGTGGATGAAACTTGTAAACAGATTGCAGATTTAGAGGGCGAATTAGAAACAGAGTGGGCCTCGTTACAGTGCCCCAGTAACGATGGGCATAAGTTTTGGGCTCATGAATGGAAACGACATGGAAGCTGTGCTTTTCATCTCCATGAACACGACTACTTCAACTCTGCACTCAACCTGAAGGGCAGAATAGATATTCTGGGTGCTCTTGAAGCAGCAGGTAAGTGCTGTTTTTATATGCCTTTTTTGTTTTGCTGTATCGTATATAGTCATTATTCAACCTTTCTAGTTGTGGGTGTTTGCAGGGATTTTGCCCAATGGAGGAGAGTATGATTCAGATGAGATCTTGGAGACCATAGGGGAGGCCATTGGTGCAGTTCCAGAGATAAGATGTAACAGAAACGTAGAAGGGAAGGAACAATTATTGGAGGTGTTTGTGTGTATAGATAAGTATGATGCGTCCACTGTGATTCCCTGTCGCCCCAAGCCCCACAACAGATGTTCTCAAAAAATTGTTTTTCCTCCTTTTAGCATTGGGCTGAGTAGCAGCTAGGTTGTATTCTAATTTCTTTCTTTGATTGGAAGACTTTTTTAGTTTTCTTTATCTGTTGTCCGATCTGAATGGTCGTGATGATAAAGGTACGCATACTCTATAAAGAAGGTTAGGAGGGTTAGATTGTACACTTCTTTGGAAAACAATTCTTCATTAGATTATATAAAATATTTTATACATTAAATTAGTGTTTAGATATATATTCTATAAAGAAGGTTAGGAGGGGTAGCTTGTATGTTTTTATAAAACTTTGATATTTTGTATCGTGGATGTTTCTTTAGTCATGTTAAATTTTTATCATGTAAATTTAGGGTTTTGTCTTATGTATATTTAGTTTTTTGTTATTGCAAACTTGTATTTTATTATTGAAATTAATAGTTATTTGTTGTTGTGAAGTGTATAGTTTCCTAACAAGTGTTATCAGAGTAAGGTTACTTTTATCTTGCAACAACAATGTTTTGGATTTTGTGTTTTCTGTAGCATCAAATAGTTTCGAATGCAAAGTTTTATGTAGAAGGTCAAACATTTTCCACACAGTTGGAGTTGTCAGTGGATATATGACAAATCTAGGGAAAGAACATTAGGTAGCAGTGAAGTGAGTGTTTCGCTACTTGCGAGGCACACGTGACTATTGCATCACTTACAATAGATCTATCGATTATATTTGTGGATATGTTGATTTTGATTTTGTAGGGGATTTAGACAAAAGAAGATCAACATCTGGTTACGTTTTTACACTTGTAGGTGGACCTATTAGTTGGACGTCAAAGCTTCAAAAGACTTTTACTGCATTAACTACTGAGGCATAATATGTGGTTGTCTATCATACTTGTTAGGAGGCAATTTGGCTACAGTGCCTATTGTGTGAGTTTGGAAGAGAGCAATACAAAGTGAAGGTATTCTGTTATAATCAGAGTGCAATTTATCTAGCTAAGAATCCAACTTATCATAGTACGACAAAATATATTGCAGTAAAGTACCATCTTGTCAGACAGGGGATTGATGAATGAAAAGTAACACTTGAAAAGGGTCACATAGAGGAAAATAGTGCTGATGTGTTCACAAAACCAGTATTATTAGAGAAACTAAAATGGCGTTTGCCTTCTCTTGGCTTGCAAAAAAGGTGATGAGGTGGTTGGTAAGATATCAATCAAAAATTATTATCAATGTGGAGACTGTTAGATATGTGACAACAAAGTTAAATGTTGAATCCCTTTTGCGATGCAGTTTGTAGCCCACTTCCCGAAAGGGGGGTTTGGAGGGGCAATGCCCCCCACTATAGTCGTGGAGAGGGTTTAGGGAGGCAGTGCCCCTGAAGCCAAAAATTAAGGAGTCAAACCACTATTTTTAGGAAGATGAATTCCAACGAATTTTATTTTTAGGAAAGAAAGTCCTAATGGTGTTTTTCCACTCTATTTTTAGGAGAAAGAATCCAAACGGAGCTTTGCCAATTAAATGTATTTATCTTTGTGGGAGCCAAAGTTGCTGATAAAGAATTCACATGTAATATGTTCATCTTGAATTCATAAAAGTTTGATATTTTACACCGTAGATGTTTTCTTAGTTTTGTTAAGGTTTTACCACATAAATTTGGTGTTTTGTCTCATGTATGTTTAGGTTTTTGTTATTGCAAACTTGTATTATGTTATTGAAATTGTTGGTTATTTGTTGCTACGAAGTATTTAGTTTTCTAACAAGTGGTATTAGAGCAAGGTTACTCTTATCTTATAATAATTGTGTTTTAGATTTGGTGGTGTTTTCTGTAGCATCAAATAGCAAAAGTTTCAAATGCAAAGTTTGAGGTGGAGAAATTTAATAACAAAAACAACTTTGAGTTGTGGAAACTCAAAGCACATGATGTGTTGGTGCAACATGGGTTGCACTAAACCCTAGATGGAAAGACGAAGAGCCATGTGATGGTGAATGCCGATGACTGGGAAGCGCTGGATACAAAAGCTTTCAGTGCAATATGATTGTGTTTAGTAGATGAGGTTATTTTCAATATAGTTGGAGAAAAGATTGCGACAGGGTTATGGTCCATATTAGAAATCCCGTCCATATTAGAAATCCCGTACATGATGAAATTTGTAATAAATCATATTTACTTGAAGAGGCAACTATTTAGAAATGAAAGAAGGTATGAAAATTGTTGATCATTTAAATATTTTCAATGTCGTGTTATGTCAATTGACTAGTATTGGTGTGAAAGTGGACATTGAAGACAAGGCCATCACCTTGTTATGTACTTTATCGGATACTTGGGATCATATAGTAACTTATATAAGCTTCTATATTGCTTATGTGCTTGATCATGATTCCATTGTGAGAGCATTTTTTGCTGAGGAGACAAGGAGAAAATCTAGTCTTGAGATCTCTACACCTGAAGCTATGGTTGGTAGGGGAAGATCTAGAGAAAGAGGGCAAAGCTCCAAATGCACATCTAGATCTAAGTCACAAACCAGGAAGAGTAAGGTAAAGCACTGACACTGTAGTAAAGCAGGGTATATTAAGAAGGATTGCGGGAAGAGGACAAAAGCTGGAAAGAAGGAAGATTTCACCAAGGAAGCAAATCAAGTAGAAACAAGTGAAAGTATGACTGATGAAGTTTTATCTATTTGTAATGTTTCCTCTTATCATGATTGGCTATTAGATTATGGTGCTACACATTATATGTGTCCGTATAGGAGTTGGTTTTCTTCTTACCAAACCCTTGACAAAAGTTCTATTTTTATGGGTAATAATGTTTCTTGTAAGATTGAAGGGATTGGTAGTATTCATATAAAAATATTTGATGGTATGGTGAGGACTCTAACAGAAGTCAAATATATACCAAAACGCAAACAAAATTTGATATCTTTGAGTGAATTAGATTCCTATGGTTATAAGTTCATAGGTCAAATTGGAGCTTTAAAGGTGTCTAAGGGTGCCTTAGTTGTAATGAAGACTCTAAAAGTTGGGAACCTTTACATATTGTATTGGAGTGCAAATATTAGTCAGGCAACGATGGTATCTAAAACAACTGAAAATATTTCTCGTGTATGGCATCTACATTTGGGCCACATGAGTGAGAAAAAGTTAAAGGTACTAAAAAATCATGATTTACTTAGTTTAAAATCTCTTGATTTGAATTTTTGCAAGCACTATGTTTTTGGGAAACAATGTATCATGTAAATAAAGGTAATCTTGACCATATTCATTCTTATCTTTAGGGGCCAACCCCTGTATTTTCATATAGAGGAACATTGTATTTTGTTACGTTTATAGACAATTACTCTAGAAAAGTATGGGTCTATTGTCTTAAAATAAAATCTAATGTTTTCAGTGTATTTAAGTAATTTAGAGCTTTGGTTGAGAAGAAAACTAGCAGGTCAATTAAATGTTTAAGAACACAAGTCCAGAGGACTTTACATCCTTGGATTTTCAAAATTATTGCAAGGAAGTTGGGATTGAAAGACATAAAACCACCAGCTATACGCCGCAACAAAATGGGGATGCTGAACATATGAATAGGACTCTTCTAGAGAGAGCAAGGAACATGCTCAACAATGCAAATTTGGATAAATGTTTATGGGCAGAACTAGTTTGTACACCCTGCTATCTGATAAATCATTCACCATCAATTGTAATATACTGTAAGATTCCTGAAGAGGTATGGATAGGCCATCCATATGGTTATTCAGATTTGAAATATTTTAGTTGTAATGCTTATGCTCTTACTAATAACAATCAACATTTAAAGTTAGACCCAAGATCCAAGAATTACATCTTTGTTGGGTATGATGAAAGAGATGGTGTTAAGGGATACGTAGTGTTGGATCCCACTGCACACAAAATCATCATTAATAGAGATATAGAGTTTGATGAATCTCCCTAACTAAAATCAGACGCTGAAATGAAAGAACATGACCCTGAACATCAACATGTCAATGTTGAAATTGAGCTATCTTTAGATTCTAAAAATGAGGAAAGTAAATTATTTTTCGATGATGAAGATGTTGAATATTCACAACAACATGAAGAAACACTTCAGTAGTCAATATAGAGGTCAAAATATGAGGAAACATCTCCATAGCCAGTATGGAGATCTACATGGATCATGGATCCTCCTAGTAAGTATAGTCCCAATATTTCAATTGCGCTAATTTATAATGATGGGGAACCTAGTTATCAGGTAGCATTGGAAGTTACAGAGAATGTCAAATGCAAAAGGGCAATGTAGGAAGAAATAGATGCCTTGGATAAGAACAAGTCATGGGACCTAGTAGAACTTTCAAAAGGCAAAAAACTTGCTGATTGCAAATGGGTTTACAAACGAAAGATAGGTGTTGATGAAAAGGTTGAAAGGTACAGGGCTAGAATGGTGGCAAAATGATTTGCATAAAAAGAAGGTATTGATTATCATGAAATCTTATCACCATTTGTTAAGCTTATTTCAAATCGAGTTGTTTTGGCATTAGTAACTTTACATGATTTGGAGTTGGAGCAGTTAGATGTTAAAACAAGATTCTTGTATGGAGATTTAGAAGAGGATATCAATGATTTCCTAAACTTGCAAATAAATCTCATTTTGTTATCTTGTACAAAACCCTAGGGTTGTTCCATATATATATATATATATATATGGAACAACCCTAGGGTTTTGTACAAGATAACAAAATGAGATTTATTTGCAAGTTTAGGAAATCATTGTATGGCCTGAAACAATCACCCAGACAATGGTATAAGAAGTTTGATTCTTTCATGACAAGCCAAACTTTTCTGAAGAGTGAGTATGACCATTGTGTTTTATATTGAAATTGTATATTAATGATATGCTTGTAACAAGTAAAAGCATGGTAGAAATCAACAGTTTAAAGGCTCATCTAGCTAGGACATTTGATATGAAAGATCTAAGAGGAATGAAACATATCTTAGGCATGGAGATACATAGAAACAAGAAAAATGGTAAGCTTTGGTCATCACAACAGAGGTATTTGGAAAAGATACTAACTAGATTTACTATGAAGTATGTGAAACCAATTGGTATCCTTTTTGCTTCCCATTTCAAACTTTCTTCAAGTTTATGTCCTAGTAGTGATGAAAAAAGGAGTATATGTATCATTTACCATATACTAGTGTGTTAGGAAGTTTAATGTATGCTATGGTATGTATAAGGTTGGACATTTCATGGTATGTATAAGGCTGGACATTTCACATGAAGTTGGAGTTGTCAGTAGATATACGGAAAATAAAGGTAAATAACATTGGGTAGCAATAAAGTGAGTATTTCGCTACTCGCGAAACACAAGTGGTTATTGCATCACTTACAATAGATCTGGTGATTCTATTTGTAGATATGTTGATTTTGATTTTGTAGGAGATCTAGACAAAAGATCAACATCTGGTTACATTTTTACACTTGTAGGTGGACCTATTAGTTGGATGTCTTAGCTTAAAAAGACTTGTCGCATCAACTAATGACGCAGAATATATGACTGCCTATCATGCTTACTAGGAGGCAATTTGGCTAAAGGGCCTATTAGGTGAGTTTGGAAGAGAGCAATACAAAATGAAGGTATTTTGTGATAGAGTGCAATTTATTTGGCCAAGAATCTAGTGCACCACAATAGGAGAAAGCATATTTCAGTAAAGTACCATCTTGTCAGATATGTGATTGATGAAGGAAAACTAGTACTTGAAAAGGTTCACATAGAGGAAAATAGTGCTGATATATTTACAAAACCAATATTATTAGAGAAGTTAGAATGGTGTTTGGCTTTTGTTGGTGTGTAGAAAAGGTGATGAGTTGGTGAACAAGATATCAAGCAAAAATTATTGTTAAGGTGGATATTGTTAGATATGTGACAATAAAGTCAAATGTTGGATTCCTTTTGTGATGCAGTTTGTATCCCGTTTCCCAAAAGAAGGGGAGGAGCGAGGGTCTAAGTTGGGCAACACCCTCGAAGCCAAAAATCAAAGAATCAAACACCTATTTCTAGGAAGATGAATTTCACCGAATTCTATTTTTAGGAAGGAAAGTTCTAATGATTGTTTTCCACTCTATTTGTAGGAGTAGGAATCCTAACGGTGCTTTGCCAATTATGTGTATTTATCTTTGTGGAGAGCCAAAGTGGTTGATAATGAATTCATATGTAATCTATTCATCTTGAAGTCATAAAACCTTGATATCTTGCATCGTGGATGTTTTATTAATTTTACTAAGGTTTCACCATGTAAATATGGTGTTTTGTCTCATGAATGTTTAGTTTTCTATTATTACAAACTTGTATTCTATTATTGAAATTACCGGTTATTTGTTATTGCGAAGTGTCTAGTTTCCTAACAAGTGGTATGAGAGCAAGGTTACTCTTATCTTGCAACAGCTATGCTCAGGATTTGGTGTTGTTTTTTGTAGCATTAAATGACAAAAGTTTCAAATGCAAAGTTTGAGGTGGAGAGGTTCAATAGCAAAAACAACTTTGAGTTGTGGAAACTCAAAGCACATGATGTGCTGGTGCAATAGGGGCTACACAAAGCTCTGGATGGAAAGGCAAAGAAACTTGCGATGAATTATGATGACTAGGAAGAGCTAGATACAAAAGCTCTCAGTGTAATACGATTGTGTTTAACAAATAAGGTTATTTTCAACATACTTAGAGAAAAAACTGCAGCAGGTTTATGGTCCAGATTAGAAATCTTGTACCTGACAAAATCTGTAATAAATTGTATTTACTTGATGAGGTAGCTGTATACATTACGAATGAAAGAATGTATGAAAATTATTGATCATTTAAATATTTTCAATACTGTGTTATGCCAGTTGACTAGTATTAGTGTGAAAGTGGACGGTGAAGACTAGACAATCATCTTGTTATGTACTTTGTCAAATTTTGGGGATCATATAGTAACTTTTATAAGTTTTAGTATTGTTGATGTGCTTGACTACACTTTTGTTGTGGGAACATTGTTAGTTGAGGAGATGAGGAGAAAATCTAGTATAAAGACCTCTACCCTTGAAGCTATGGTTGCTAGGGGAAGATCTAGAGAAAGAGGGCAAAGCTCTAGAGGCACATCTAGATCTAAGTTACAAGTCAGGGAGAGTAAGGGAAAGTGCCGACATTGTAGTAAAGCAAGACATCTTAAGAAGGATTGATGGAAGAGGAAAGAAGTTGAAAAGAATGAATATTTCATGAAGGAAGCAAATCAAGTAGAAACAAGTGAATGTTTGATTGATGAAGTTTTATTATCTGTTTGTCATATTTCCTCTTATCATCATGACTGGTTATTGGATTTCAGTGATACACATCATGTGTCCGTATAAGAGTTGGTTTTATTCTTACCAAAACATTGACAAATTTTTTGTTCTTATGGGTAATAATGTTTCTTGTCAGACTGAAGGGATTGGTAAGATTAAGATAAAAATGTTTGATGGTATGGTGAGGACTCTAATAGAAGTCAAATATGTACCAAAACTCAAACCGAATTTGATTTCCTTGAGTGAATTAGATTCTTGTGGTTATAAGTTCACATGGCAAGGTGGAGCTCTAAAGGTGTCTAAGGGTGCCTTAGTTGTAATGAAGAATCTAAAAATTGGGAACCTTTACATATTGTAAGGGAGAGCAAATATCAATCAAGTAGTTGTGGTATCTAAAACAAAAAAAAAATCTTGTCTATGGCATCTATGTTTGGGCCACATGAGCGTGTAATATCCCTTTCTTAGGGGCTCTTTTTTCCGTCAAAAGCTCTGATACCACTGTAATATCTCCAATTTCCCCTCAAATCCGAAACTGGTTATTTTTCTGACTATCTTTCTGTATTTTGCTTTTTAGATATTTTGCATGAGTAAAGATGCGATTTTGCAAGATAAATTCAAATAAACAAATAAACCACAGTAAATCTCTTAATTGACAAATCAATGCTCTTATTATTCTTCAGATTGATTACAATAATGAATCTCTGGCACGCATATAAAAGAATACAAATATCATCTCAAAACCCGATCTTTTGCAAATCTGGGACGGCTCTAATACAGAAGATATTTATCTGTGCAATATCTGAATCAAAACCCTGAATCAAAAACTTAATAAAATAAATACCTGTAAATCCCTGTGATAACTTTTGTGTGAAGTTATCTCTCAAACCTGTAAACCTCTGTAATAACTTCTGTATGAAGCTATCTCTCAAATTGGCAATAGATCGGCTGATATCTCACAACCTCTGAATCACACACAATGAAGAGTGGATGTTCTTCAATGCAAATGGAATCCTGTAACCCTTGGCTCAGTCTTCACAGAAGAATTCTTAACAAGAATCAATATCAATAATCAATCATAATCAATAATGACCTCCATGAGAAACCCTTATACCCTCAAAAAGATGTGCTTGCCCTAATTAGGGTTTTCTTAAATTAGAATTAGGGTTTTTAAATTAAAATTAGACCAAATAATTAATATTTGATTAAATCAATCAAATATTAATATCTCCCTTAATATACGTCCGATCCTTGAACCGATTGACGCTGGTGAATCAGGGAGTGAATCTGCATATGACCATATCAAAATAAGGGTGCTCCGCTGCATGTCAAATATCCCTAAATAATAGGAGCTCAGGCAAATGTGTTTGAAAGAGCTTGAATGAAAGCCAACTGTAGAAATTCTGCTAATCAAAGCCAAGCCAAGCTCCATCATGACCCTCTATCCATCCTATCAGCCTACGAAGGTCGCATAATAGGCTAATCATCAAGTCTGTCAATGTCCACTAAAAACGGGGACATGACAATCCACCCCTCCTGAAATTGCTTGTCCCCAAGCAATCTCGGAACAATGAACCACTCGATCCACCTGGATCCCAAATGTAGTTATGTTCTGCACTGCTGTTAATCAATGCAAGTTCCTGCAATATCATCAAAAGTAGAACAAAGAGGAATCGATAATCAAACTGGCGAATGAAACTCAACCAAACTCCAAGATTACAAATACCATAGTCAAGAACCCATGAGAAACAAACTCTCGGAGTATTATAACCCAAGTAGAATGGACAACTCAAACTGCCAATTCCATCTACAAAAGATGGTGCCAATCCATCCCATAACTGATCCCTCTGTAAAGGTGGCATAACCAACTGTACCACACTATCATCTGTGTGAGAAGAATCAATCTGGAGTCTCGACTCCACTGGTATGCCAAACTCATAAGGACCAAGTACTCCCAAATCATGAACATGTGTGTCAGCTCCAACATGTTCCTCAACTACAACTGTAGGAACGTACTCACCAACAACACTCAATGTACTATCCTCTGAACATACCTCCATACTCTGAATGCCAACGTCAGACTCATCCTCATCTAACTCTGAAGAAGCTTCTGCTGAAACTATCTCATCATCACAATCTCCAGCGCCCTCATCCTCTGTAACTAACTGAGAGTTCCCCATGACTAAGCTCATCCACATGTCTCTCAGAATCTTGGTGAGCCACCTTCATTGTCTCTACCTTAGGCTCTGAAGCCTCTGCCTTTGACTTTGATACCACTGTAATATCCCCAACCAATTGGGAGTATAGCAAGACAAAAGCTCTGATCAAAGATACAAATTTTGCCAAAATAATTTCCAAATAAATAAATAAATCACAATATAATCTCTCAATAACAAATCAAATATCTTATCACTTGTTCTTCTAGACGATTACACAATTGAGTCTCTATCATACAAATAAAATAATATGAAATATTGTCTTAAACCCCTGGGCTTTTGCAAATCTAGAATTTACGCTTGAATCTGGACGTCTCGATCTGCTGTGTCGAACACACAGTCGTCAGCGTCGGTCGATATACTGCCGATGTCGGTCTCTGTCGGTCCTTCTCTGCCGACGTCGGTCTTCAGTTGGTCGATGTCGGTCACTAGGGATCTCTATCTGCCGAGGTCGGTATCTGCGTGGATCTGTACGGACCTATACGGACTTCGTACGGCCGCCAATAAAGCACAACTTGTTTGTTTTCAACCCCTGATCTGAAGATATATGGCTATAATACAGAAGATCTCTATCTGTATAATTTATTGAATCAAAAACCCTAATAAAATAAATACCTAGAAAGCTCTGTGGCAACTTCTGTATGAAGTTACCTCTCAAATCTGTAAACCTCTGTGATAACTTCTGTATGAAGCTATCTCTCAATTTGGCAATAGATCAGCAGATATTTCACAGCGTCTGAATCGCACACACTGAAGAGTGGACGTTCTCCAATGCAGATGGAATCCTGGAACCCTTGGCTCAGTCTTCACAGAAGAATTCTTCAATATCAAAAATCAATAATCAATGCATAATCAATAATGGCCTCCATGAGAAACCCTTATACCCTCAAAAAGATGTGCTTGCCCTAATTAGGGTTTTCTTAAATTAGAATTAGGGTTTCTAAATTAAAATTAGACCAAATAATTAATATTTGATTAAATCAATCAAATATTAATATCTCCCTCAATATACGTCCGATCCTCGAACCGATTGACGCTGGTGAATCAGGGAGTGAATCTGCACATGACCATATCAAAATAAGGGTGCTCCGCTGCATGTCAAATATCCCTAAATAATAGGAGCTCAGGGAAATGTGTCCGAAAGAGCCTGAATGAAATCCAACTGTAGAAATTCTGCTAATCAAAGCCAAGCCAAGCTCCATCATGACCCTCTATCCATCCTATCAGCGTACGAAGGTCGCATAATAGGCTAATCATCAAGTTTGTCAATGTCCACTAAAAACGGGGACATGACAGAGCGAGAAAATGTTAAATGCACTGAAAATTCGTGATTTATTTCTTGGTTTAAAATCTCTAGATTTGAATTTTTGCAAGCACTGTGTTTTTGGGAAACAATGCAGATGGAAGTTTAAATTAGGAAATCATGTAAAGGTAATCTTGACTATATTCATTCTTATCTTTGGGGCCCAACCCTTGTATTTTCATATGGAAGAACATTGTATTTTGTTACATTTATAAATGATTACTCTAGAAAAGTATGTTAGGGTTTTCTAATGAATTTAGAAACAACAGTTGTTAATTGGAAGTAAAAAAAACAGTCAGTGCTGATAATTTTTTCAGCAACAATATAATACATGCAAGCTTCAGAGGCAACCAAAGAAATTTTTAAGCACAGAAGGGTTCTATCAAATTTATAGGAGCAATAGGGTTTGTCAACACCTCTTATGGTTGACAACACCGCTGTAATTCAAATGATAAAGAATCTAGTCTTTCACAACCGAACTAAGCACATCAACACCAAATTTCATTTGATTCGACACTATATGATAGATGACAATGTATAATTACTACATTGTTCTAATGCAGAGCAACCAACAAATATATTAACAAAAACACTCGAAAAAAAAATTTAAAAAGTTCAAAGACATGCTTAATCTCACAATAATCCTTACAGATTAAAGATGTAATATTCGTGTACATACTAATATTAATACTATGAATAATTGTACGAAAACTTTTATCTCATGATAATAAATGAATAATCTACATAAAACATTGATTAATCTTTTTGAAAGATAAAGTGAATAATTATTTATTTAATTATAATAATATAATCTCTTTTCATTGAGTTAATACAATAATTTTAGTTTGCACCAGATTCTCATTTTATTTTGGCATCTATAAATCATGTCATGACTCTCATTATATTTTGTCTATACTTTCGTGGTATCATAATTCTTGGCTACCCCTTGTTTACTTTGTGTTCCCCCATGTGTTCAAATGTGCACCCCGTTTCCTTCGCATGGAATCAAAAGTAAAAAGTTGTGGGTTCGATTCTTCCTACTTTCCAACCACCGACCTGGGAGGTCTTTTCCCTTTTTGCTACTTCCCAGCTTTTGGAAGCTGATCTCGTGGTCTCGTTTGTCGACTGCATGCTCTAGGCATTAGCTAATCTCTCTTCTAAAGTCCTTAAATGCAGGTTTATGGATATGTGGCCCACTAAACATTTTGTTAGGGGGTGGATTAGTAACTCGTGGAAGCTAATATTCCCGTGTTAATTATATATGGACCCAATCGATAATTTTTATCTTCTTCTCAATGGAGAAAAACATGAATAAAACTTTAAGAACGTTGATGCTCGATTCTCAAGGGAAAATGGACTCTTTTTGAAATAATGGGAGAATAACTTTGATGCAACTACGTAAATTCTAGGAGTGCTTGTTTGGGTTTACCTCTACAAAGAAGATACTTAACTTCTGGTATAAACCTTTCCTCAAGAACATCCCAGAAGATTCCATTAGATGTTTCATCTGTACCACAAGATGTTCGAAGAGTAGTACATTTTCTTTAATTGCATCAATGTGCTACTAGATCTAAGCAAGCCCTTTCCAGAAAACATTGTATAGAAGGATAAATGGATGGCTTCGGCTTATAATGGAAACATAAATTGTAATGTGAGTTCATTTCATTTCTATTTTAATCTTGTTAGATATGTGACCAACAAAGTTAAATTTTGGATTTTTTGTAGCACAATTTATAGCCCACTTCTCGACAGGGAGGACGTGGGGGGCAGCATCCCAAAAGTAAAAAATCAAAGAGTCAAACCCATGTTTCTAGGAATACGAATTCCCTTGGATTCCATTTTTATAACGAAAGTCCTAATGGCATTTTTTCACTCTATTTTTAGGAGGAATCCTAATGATGCTTTGCCAATTAGGGGTATTTATCTTTGTGGAGTTTGCATGTAATCTACACATCGAGTTCGCCAGTAATCGGTTCATCTTGGAATTATTAAAGCTTGAGATCTTGTACTGTAAATGTTTTTTTAATTTTACTAAAGTTTTACCACATAAATCTTGTGTTTTGCCTATCTAATTGTTATTGTGTTCTATTATTCTTCTATTGCTGTAGAGTGTGTGGTTTCCTAACAAACCTTACAATGACTAACATGGGAGTTTGGTGCACAATTTCGAGAGGAACCTCAACATTTTCCCCTCTTTGGAGATTGATGAGGGTTTCAAGTGGTTAAAAAACTATGATGGGATAATTGGGGAATATTTCAACAAGTTCCTCCTCAAAAAATTCAACAAAAGCTTCAAAAGATTTGTCACTGGTTACGGAGAGGGTGACGTACATTGTTAACAAGAACATGACCGGTAATGTCCTAAGTCCTAATCCACGACAATCCATACAACTTGTTTTGATGGAGATGGTTCTTAAATGAAACTCTCCAACCAAAGTGAGAAGCAAGATAAAGCTTTTGAAAGAAGAGGCGAAGTTGGAAAGATCACTCCTTAGTGAGAGTATTGATGCCCCACACGAAAAATTCTCACACAAAGGAGAGATGGAAGATGAGTGTTAAAAATATTTTACAGAGACAATGCGTGGTGAAACATCCATGAAAGAAACTAAGTCAAGGAAGAAAAATTTGAACATAGGTTTAGTTGAAAAGGGAAGGAAAACAAAATTCGAAGTGCGAAAAAGGGAAAGAAAATAAATTCGAATCACTCAAACAAGAATGGATTTTATTGAACTTGCAAAGAAAACAACCAAGGATAGACCTGGTCATGTAGAAGGTTCGAGCATACCTTACTAGGATTTCGTAATGAATTTTGTTTCTTAGAACATTTAAGGTCTTAGTGCCTCCTCTAAGAGATGGATTCTGAATGAACATAATAGCAACCAGACCCTGGATATTCTCTTCTTGCATGAACCAAATGTTAGAAACTTGGATACATCATTGATGTGAACAACTTATGAGATGTAACACTTGCTTGTATTAAATCGTAGGCTTGAGAAAGGACCAATCTCCAAAAGGCTAAATGGATCCTTCATAGACCCTTTATGGAAGTCTCCTTAGAAAGAATTTGGATCTGATTCTCATATAGGCAATCATAAATAATGAGTGTCTCCTTAGAGAGGCGCAGGATGTGATTCTCATATAAGTTTATTGCTATCTGAAGCCTCTATAGTGACACATGGTTGAAAAAGGGAGACTAAAACATCAAATTTATCCTCAAAGTAACTATTGTGAACAAGAAAAAGAATAACATAACTTCTTCCAAACATGTGACAGATGGATCTTGCTCCTCTACAAAACTCCTCAAGAAACATCCCAATTAACCTCTCGGAGAAAGACAATGTTATCCCTCTCTGGGGAAGACAATGTTATCCTAATGGATTTTATCAGTTAGGATGAAGTGGAACAAGTAGCTATTGAGATGAAGAGGGACAACTTGGCACCTCCCAATTCGTTTCTATCTACTTTTTGGGAAATAATTTTATTGGATATCAATTTTTTAGGGGGCATGATATGATAAGCTCTAGGTCAATCGTTAAGTAATTGAGCACACATTTCCTTAGGTATGTTATTTTTGATTCTTCAAGAAAATTCTTTTTGCAACATTAAATTTTTTTTTTCAATATTATTTATTAAATAAGGGTTACGTAACAATTAGTTCCTATTTTTATATTGAAAATTATTTATGATTAAATTTGTATGTAAATTTGCAATATAAATTCAACATAATAATAAATGATATGTAATGATTAATAATGATTAGTTAGAGTTAAAATATTATTAGTTGGGGAGAAAGCTATACTATTCTTGCTTTGGTGGGGGTTAACAAGTTATTTGTAAACTTTTTTAGTTTGTCAACTTGTAAAAAACTAAATTCGAATGTAACTTGTATCTAGTTTAAAACTTAAAAATGGGGCAACGTTAATTTGAAATAGGTTGGTTAAAATTATACAGATTTTTGGACTAAACATGGCAATTATAACTATATTTGAAAGTTGTTGCAATAATCATTGAAACATAGAGAAGTTACATTCAAAAGTATTGAACAATTGTTGGGTGATGGGTGTGTAGGCCTCCACATATGATTATTATAGAATAGCTTTGTTTTAGTTATATGTACATTTTATAATGTTCATGAGTTTTGAGAATTTAAGGATTAAAAAATAATAAGAATTTAGTCCACGTCAGTTAGATAGGCACTATTGAATGATAAATATGTCATAGATCAACATTTCCACTAACCGTTAGAGTTATGTGGCATTTACTAGATAAAATAAACACCCAATCTGCATGTAAGAACTTTATTGTAAGGCATTCAATATTATGTTTGCTGTAGAATATAATTACCATTAAGGAATTCGATATTATACTTGAATGCATTATAATATATGTATTTAACACTATTTTATATGTAAGAATGCTCGCCAAAAATTATGCTTCTCATAAGCCATTCAATGTTATGTTTGAAAAAATAAAATATGTAAGATAATGTATATTATGCTTGCTGTAAGTTATTTATACAATGACAACCTAAATATGTAAGAAGCCATGATTAGACTAAGGCAAAATGGCTATATTAACTGTGACTTCCTATATGTATCTCAATCCAAAATGCTAGTTTGCTATAATAATGCTTATAATAAATAAATAATAATTGATGTTGTGGAATAAATGCGTTCAAAATTAACTTTGGTTGCACATAGATAAATAAATTAGTGGTTGTGCCATACAACACAAAGAATTTGCAATTTGTTTGCATTTGTTGCAACATAGTAAGGGCTATGCATAATGATGAAGGGCCCATTTTCTAGGATATGACAGTTGCCATTGCATAAAATATTTATCGAATAATATTTTCACATGCGGGCAAGTAGCAATGAAGCAAAGCTTTTAAGGTGTGGTTTTATAGTAGAGAAAAAAAAAATTTAAAGATGCATATCTAAAATTGCAGAACAAAATGGGAAATCATTTTGTCTAAGGGATTATTGAAATGTCATTTTGCCCATAAAAGACATATTTTGTTATGAGTGCGTGGCATTTTTAACCCCATTTTTTTAGCCATTAAATGATGAGAATTTCAAGCTACACTAAATCCAGGTAATATGCTTAAATAACAGCTATAAGATATTCTAAAATTAATGTCAAACTTTATAATTGTTAATGTAATATGTATTTTAAGCATTTTCAATGGTTTAATGAAAATTGGGGTAATTGAAACGTGACAGTTACGATACCCTACCTTGGTATGGACTAATAAAAAGGAGAATTCATTAAATGTTGATAAATCCTCATTGGGATCATTATGGCACACGAAGTGATCTATTCATTCAAAACTCGAAAAAACGAGATGTTTGATAAACATGACACTAATGAAGCCTACAAAATGTTAGATTTAGAAATTTTAATCGAAGTGTTCAAAATATTTTGATTTCATGATGGTGGTACAAGATGATTGCCAATCATTTTCAGAGTCCATAATTTTTAGTCATAGTTAACAACACTGTTAGCACTATTTTTTGTTGATTTTGCCTTAATATAGAGCGTTAAGGAAGTTTTGCTGAACACACCTAGGTGAGGTGTGCTAGTAGAGAGCAAGGCATAGGAAGAACATTGACCCAAGAATAGAGATTACCAGGGAAAGAATCATCACAAAGGATGGTAGCTTTGATAGGGGAAGTAGATACATAATACAAGCATCAGGGATTCCTAACACCAAGTGACCCTAGTAGAGGGTCAAATTGACAAATTGACCGTTGAACATTCATGACGGAAGATAACGAGCTGCCACTTGGCATTTGCATAATATAGGTTTACTAAGACATGCACATGTGGTGACCTACATGATCTATGCACTAGGGTTACATTTTGTATCTTCTTCTTTAAATATTTGTATCTATTCCCTAAAAGAGAGAAACATAAAGGTAAATGTTTCTCTTTTTGTAATAAGAAATGAGAAAGTTATGGTTGGGATATGTAGAAACAAGTTGTAAGCCCATTTGGGAAAGTTCTATTGATAAGTAAAATATATATAAAGATATGTTTACTTATATATTTATGTCAATAATGGTATTCTTGGATGTCATTGCATGTTTGTAAGTCACAAATACTTTTATTAGTTAGTTAGGTGATTATAATAATTACCTAGTGTAGGATGGATTACAAAGATGATCAATTCAAACATTAGTCATGAAAATTCACAACAAAATGCATAAGAATTGACAATCTAAGCCAACCTTTTCATGCAGGGTTTGCTAATGATAATGAAGAACAAATTGAAAGAAAACAATATTAGTTACCTTCCCAAATCAATTCCACCACCCAAGATCGGCTCTAAGTGTGTTCTCCCCTTGATCTAATGCTTTTGTCTTTGTCAACAATGGTTTCTTTGCTCATCCATTGCCTCAAGAACACTATGCATAATTTAGGCTCAATTGAAGAAATATCTAATTTAGTATATCAAATGAAAGTTACAAATAACACAAATGATCAACACAAAAAGATGTGGAGACAATTCTACATTATAACTCTACAAATTTTTAGCTTAAAAATAAGGGTGAGAGGCCTTCTATTTATAGATTTTGAAAATGGTCTAAGATCAATTCTGACCTTCCATTTCAAGATTGAGATATATGGCCATGTATTAATCTAATATTTGAAATTAAATCCATAAATAGCCTCATAATGATTTGGGAGGAAGGGGCATTAATTAGGCATGAGTGCCAATAATTCAGATATTTTATGCATTTATGATTGATGGATGCCACCTCATAGATGATGTCACTAGGTGATACAGATATTGAGAATTAATTTTCAATATTGAAATAATTAATAACCTCCATTGAAAATCTACTTAAACTCTTGATTTGAATTAATTAGCTTTAAAAAAGATTAATCAATATCTATGCAATTGTTTGAAAATTGGCCCTCAATTAATCAAAATGATCATAAAATCATATTACTGGGTTGTAATTTGACTCGAAGAGAATTGGAAGGCAATATTAGATGCGTTGGAACCGTATTCTTATTTAAGATGTTGCCAACAAAAAATAACAAATGTACGTGATGTGTACTAATGAATTAGAGGAAAAGAATGTCTTAAAGCACAAAAAGATGAAATTGTCATTTTGACTCAAAATGAATTGATCAAAGTTAAGAATCACATAAAATACATTGCCTTATTTAGGGATACATTGGCTTGAATTGACACTTGTATATGACAAGTTTGAACCATTTAACACGTTTTTAGTGATTTTGACCTAAATTGTGCATTTGAATGCAAATCGAGTAAGAATGACAATTTCAACACAAATAGTGTTATGAATTGGATGTCTAAATTTTGTTCCTATTTGAAAAGGTGTAGCGAGACATTCAAACAAAGCAATGTCTTTTCAAAGAAAAGAGTTGTCAAAAAGAAATGGAAATGACCCATGATGCCTCTTCGAGAGGACATTCTAGGATGAAAGAGAAGAATGGACTCTCAAAAGAGAGGGAAACTGAGAGATTAACCCATAGAATATATCACATTCAGATGAGCTAATGCTTTCATGTGTGGTTACCATCAATGACAGAAATATAATTAGAGGTATAATTCACCCTAAAGACGGGGGAATGGAAAGGATTCAATCCATAAATGTAAGGGACACACTTTGAACACACCTAATTTGAGAGTGTAAGTTGCACACTTACGACATTGATCAATCCCGAGACAAGTTGCACACTAAAATATTGCCATCGTGGGTAAAAGTGTAGAGAGCTTGGAATTAGAGGAAAATGAGAACATGGTCTTTAAAATATGATAATAAGTTCCCCAATAGAGCAAATATGATCGTGATTAAACAGTTTTACCTCAATAGGGCTAATTTTGATTATTGATAAAGAATAAATAATGGCTTACCCCTGTAGGGTAGATTTAGATTTATTAATCGGTTCAAATGTTGTGCCCCAGCATGGATAATTTTTCAAGCAATTAGTTTGAAGATATAACCTAAAACATAGATTAAAGTGAGTAGGCACAAACATAGATGCGATGATGTAATGGCTTAGAAAAAACCACAAAAAATCAGGCATACGAGAATGCACAAAGTGATGAAAGAGATGAAAAGAAGAATGAATATGGCCAAGCTAACCCGAGATATGTTATGTATCCAAGCGCTACCTACATAGTCCAAATGGACCTCAAGCCAATATAGTTCACCCAAATTTGAGAGATAATGGAATGAGGGATGATGAAAATCTAACCAAAGATTGATTAGAATCATGATGTATGTGAAGAGATGCATGTCTAAGCATAGAGTCAGGGGCTAAACCTATTGAGCTTAGTTTATGCATAGTGATCTTGAGATTTGTTCATCAGAGTTGTGTTGACGTTAAGACTTGAGTCTATAGCACAAAGAGCTTGTTATTGAAAAATAAATTAGGCATCATAAGTATGAATAACTCATAATGGCATGGCATTTTAAATGCATGGATCCAGTTCAAATGTGAATACCTATAACTAAGAATAATGATAAACAGTGACCAAAATTAGAATTACAACTTTTGACATTTAAACAAAAAAACAAAGACAAAGAAAAAGATAAACATAAATGAACCCAACTTAAACTCAAGACATGAACAAGTAGGAACAAAAATGTTTAAAAACAAAAGGCAAGAAAACAAAGAAGCAAGACCAAACAGGAAAACAAGAGACCAAACAACACCAACAACAATCAAATAAAAAAGATGTTTTTGGATTTTTAAAATTTTATGAATGTTTTTTGAATTTTATAAGTATCTCAACTCAATTGGGAATTAAGAGATATCGAATGGTCCAGTTCATGTAATGGTGAGACGCGCCAATTGAAAATGCTCGTAAGATGGTGAAAGTGTAATAAAAGGGGGATTAAGTTGACCTGAACATGAATCGAGCACAACCTATGTAATCCCATTAGTATCCCAAGTCACAGTAATTTTGCCTACATAAAAGGTGATGAAAAACCGATCAGGTCACAACAAGTTTAAAAATAAAGGCAAACAACAAGGCAAATGATAATAGGAATGCCCAGATGATGTGATAATGCATGATAAAAATACATTGTACCGAATTTGCCCATAGGTGGTTATAATCAGGGAACAATGTCATAATTCTGATTTGTCCAAAGGTGGTTATAATCAGGGGTATCATTATTTACCCATAGGCAGTTATAATCAGTGATACCAGATAAGATGATAGATGAAAGATAACTTCCTAGATCAAATATCACACTACTTACATAGACTGTCATTTAACACGACATTCTAAAACTATTGAAACTAGGTCAGAATTCCTGCATGAAAAGTGCAAGAAGAATCAAAGGAATCAAGATCAAAATGATATAAGTAGGATAACTAAAAACAAGCCTAGGTCAATAGTAAAGGAATGATATAATAAAAATGATCAGAAGACAATTGGCTATAGTGGAAACAAAGTTGTCCCCAAGCGATGATTGGCTTAGTATGCTCTCAAAATGGTAAGAACGTAGCTTATGTTGCTCATAAAATGGTGAGAGTGTTGAAACTTAACAATTACTCATAAAATGGTGAGAGTGTAATGAAGGTGACTGAGCTAACCTCAATAGAAATTGAACATCATCTTTGTAGTCTTGAAGGACCTCAAGTCAATGTAGTTCAAATAGTGTGGTAAATCAAACACAATGGTATAATATTGCTTATAATGAAATGGTCTATAGGGTTACCCCCAAGAGACAAGGCATGGTAATGGCAAATGGTAAATGAAAAATGGGTTTTGCTGCTCCTGTTGACATGGAGATGCACATCCTAGTCAACATGTGAGACAATAAAAATGATTAGGTATAAAAATTGCTATCCAACACCCTTTCGGAAAAGTTGCTATGTTAAGAAGATGTTGCATAGTTAGATTTTAATAACATGTTTGTGATCTTCCTTAGTTGTTGACTCTGATTCCTTCAAACATCGAGACAAGATATAAATGGGTAATGAATAGGTGGATGATAATGGAGCTTATAATGAATGGGAAACAAATGAATATCAAGACTTTCAGTCACACGTAATGTTACTGATGCCAAATTGGACATAATTTTTGTTATGGTAGGGTCGAAGACCTTTAAAAATGCTCTTGATGTGACCACCAGATTGTTCTGTTGTTTGATATTGAGAGTATCTACCATCTGATTATCTATAGATTGGAAGCTATAATGATTTGATCTTGAATAATATCTTCAATAAGCAATGAAGAACTTTTGTGCTTTGCTGTTGGTGCCTTGAAGAGGTTTTCACCAATGAATTTATCCTGATTATCCCTTAGTGCATTCGAGAAGGTTTCACAAAGAGATATTAACATTTGACTTTGATTGTCTTCTAGTGCCTTCGAAAAGGTTTCATTAAAAGATGTTGAGTTTGAACATTGATTGTCCCCTAGTGCCTTCAAAAAGGTTTCACTAGAAGAGTGTTTTCCTTCTGAATGAATTTGGTCTTTGTCCCCTTGATATTCTACACGTGCTATGTGGCAATGGATGCAGTTCAACAAAGTGTGTTTTTGTCCGTCCCAATTGATGCTTGTGGGAGATGGAATGTCAATATAATGACTATGTTGGATGGTGATGATGGAATGATGAATGACAACACAATCCTTGTAGAAGATACTAGGAGAACTTATGTCGATGCTAAAGTAATCATCCTCAAAGACCATAGAAGGATCACAAATATATTCAAACTTATCTGTAAGGTAATTATAACCAATGTTGTAACAACCAATACTATATTATGTTTTTGAATCTGATTCTAATATAAGGGACTTTAATCTAATGTTGTAATTGATGTTGATTCTACTGCTACTGAATCTGATGTTAGTTGAGAAATGGAACTTGATTTTAATGCTGTTTCTTCATATGATGTTGCTGATTCTATAATAATGTTCTGTTGAATGCTTGGCATCGAACAAGTAATGACATGTGATGACATAATGGGCTCTATAAAAATTGATTCATCTAAGAAGGGTTCAACGTAGGTTGTCTCATTTAAGTGAAGCCCCTCAAAGAGAGGGTACTGCTCAAGGGAGGACTCGACATAATCTTGTCTGTCAAAAGGAGATTCCTCAATGAGTGGGAAAATATCAAGAGACAACTCTGTAGAGTATAGCTTTTCAAGGAGATGAGGCTATTTAAAAATAGGTAACACATGAATAAATGATTCATCACAAATAGGTGTTTCAACAATAACATCATGGTTTTGGTTCACAATTGGTTGCAAAATATCAATTTTGAACATATTTTTGATCCTCGTAAGATGGCTCTTGAAGCGGTAATGGTTCTTGTTTTGGTTCAAAGATCGGCACATAATTTCTAAAGTGGGGAACATTTGGTTTAGCGAGAACAATGGTATTTTAAAAAATTAGACTATTGAAAAAGGGATCAACAAAATCAAGTTCATCAAAGTGACATTCTTCAATAATAGGCTTAATAAATACAGGTGATGGGCCTAGAATGGTAATGATTGGATCCTTCATAGTTTGATTTCTTATGCAAACCAACGGAGGAGGTCCTAAAATGGTAACCTTCATACATTGTGGATCTCATGGGCTAGCTGATGCAGGAGCATCTACGTACAGCTTCAGGCAAGGCATGGTTATTAGGCATGCAAGCTCAAGTCATGTCTTGTTTTGTATTTGAATTCATATTGTTGTCTTTTCCCTCCAAAATGTTGTATAAGGAGGAGTAATTGTAATTGTTAAAAGTAAAAAGAGTGGAAAAGGTAAAAGTCAGTTAAGAATCCCACGTTAGGAAGCTTGTGGAGCAAATCAAGGGGAATGGTTGAAAGTCTTCTCCAAATTAGTATATTTTTACAAATTAAAAACTGTTTGAGCCCAAGTTGGCGTAGAGGTTAGAGAGGACTCCCTATTTTTAGAAATGACTGTATGATAGAGTTCGAACTTTATGCAGGCCCGAATGGAAAAGGGCTGGGCCTTTCATTTTTCTTTATATATAGCTTTCCAGCCATTGAAGGAAGCAAGGGAGAAGGAAGGAAGGTGGCCAGGACGTTGGCCAAGGCCATTAAGGACAGAGAGGAAAGGACCTCTCATTCCAGGGAAGAATGCAAAAAAAAAAAAAAAAAGGAGAAAGAGATGTTGCTGTAAGAAGAAAAGAGAGGAGAAGGATAGAGGGTGTTCCTTCGGGACCCATGCATCTGCAGAAGGCAGAGAGTGAAAGTCAAAATGAAGATGTTATGAACAAGAGAGAAAAGGAGGGAGGATCTCCTTTAGAGAAAGGAGTGAAGAAGGCCGTGAGGCTTGTAATTGTAAGTCAAATTGTATTTTGGAATCAGGTGTGTTTGAGTCTTTTTATCTTGTGCTTTCAAAATTATTTGTGTATTATTGATCTTTGCAAATAGAGAATCGAGTTCTTCTGGCATGTTCATGAATTTAATATGGATTTGAATATTTTTGAAAGCTCTCAGATGTGACTGTGTAAATGGAGATCGGTATAAAAATAAACCATTATAAGAATGAAGATAAAAGCATAGTATTATGAGTCCGTTGAAATCGTGGCGCGCACCAGCCAGAAAGTCGACTTTGTGTTGGATGTTCTGTTAAAAAAAATGCAGAGGATTCATCGAATTCCTTGATTGAAATGAAAAGCGCATCTCCATTGAAGGGCCTGTTGGATGGATGCAGGGAGATCCGCCTATTTGTAGAGCCATGGACTAGCTCGCAAGTATATACAAGTGCCAAGTTATATATATATATTGCAGGGTCTGTGTATTTGTATAGGGCCGAGCTGAGAGGTTAACGATCCATTAGAATGGATATAGCAGACCGAGTCAGGAACCTTAACACAATCCTAAATGTGAGCCAAGCATGGAGGAGTGCATTCAGTTTTGAAGGGCATGGACATTGGATGCAGGTTATGCATATATAGAATCAATAAAAGGTGGCAGTGTCTTAAACATAGTATGGAGAGATCGCCTATCAGGGAGCCATGATGTGTGACTATATAATTGCAGACACAGAGCCGCATATTAATAAAGGTGATTTTGTTGTCTTCGATTTGGTATGACCTTTGAGCCAAGAAAACCACAATCCATAGCCATATATAGTGCCTATAACCATACACAAAGCGAGCAGCTAAGGAAGCTTTCCAGAATCTACGGACTCTACAGGCTTGAAGCTACAGACTCTGTAGGGTATGAAAATTGAGTCCCCAGAGCACTGTGCAGAAAGGCCAGTTCATCATTTATGGTATCAGAGCACTAATGAGGAAGATTTCAATTCATCATTTAGATGGAGAGTAGTTTAGGGACTGCGTATCAGTCTAAGGAAGTCGATGGTCATCGTTAATGCATCATTTGGTATCAGAGCTTGAAGCTCTTGGGATCTGCTAAAGAAAAGGTATGAGTAACTTTGGTGTTTGATTTAATTTTATTGTGTTTGAGAAGGAGATGAGAAGAAGGACATATCTAAAGAAAAAGAAAAGCAAGATAAAAGACAAAGACAAACAAAGACAAGCATTTGTATTGGCAACAAGACCTTGGGATCCAGGAATATAGTGGAGACTCATGCATGGAAGAAGCAGTTCATTTGAACTAAGGTTCAAATCTTTTCTAGAGGGAGAGTATGATGCAGGAGCATCTACGTATAGCTTCAGGGAAGGCGTGGCTATTAGGCATGCAAGCTCAAGTCATGTTTTGTTTTGTATTTGAATTCATATTGTTGTCTTTTCCCTCCAAAATGTTGTATAAGGAGGAGTAATTGTAATTGTTAAAAATAAAAAGAGTGGAAAAGGTAAAAGTCAGTTAAGAATCCCACGTTAGGAAGCTTGTGGAGCAAATCAAGGGGAATGGTTGAAAGTCTTCTCCAAATTAGTATATTGTTACAAATTAAAAACTGTTTGAGCCCAAGTTGGCGTAGAGGTTAGAGAGGACTCCCTATTTTTAGAAATCACTGTATGACAGAGTTCGAACTTTATGCAGGCCCGAATGGAAAAGGGTTGGGCCTTTCATTTTTATTTATATATAGCTTTCCAGCCATTGAAGGAAGCAAGGGAGAAGGAAGGAAGGCGGCCAGGACGTTGGCCAAGGCCATTAAGGATAGAGAGGAAATGACCTCTCATTCCAGGGAAGAATGCAAAAAAAAAGAAAAAGAAAGAGATGTTGCTGTAAGAAGAAAAGAGAGGAGAAGGACAGAAGGCGTTCCTTCAGGACCCATGCATTTGCAGAAGGCAGAGAGTGAAAGTCAAAATGAAGATGTTATGAACAAGAGAGAAAAGGAAGGAGGATCTCCTTTAGAGAAAGGAGTGAAGAAGGTCGCGAGGCTTGTAATTGTAAGTCAAATTGTATTTTGGAATCAGGTGTGTTCGAGTCTTTTTATCTTGTGCTTTCGAAATTATTTGTGTATTATTGATCTTTGCAAATAGAGAATCGAGTTCTTCTGGCATGCTCATGAATTTAATATGGATTTGAAGATTTTCGAAAGCTCTCAGATGTGACTGTGTAAAAGGAGATCGATATAAAAAGAAACCGTTATAAGAATGAAGATAAAAGCATAGTATTATGAGTCTGTTGAAATCGTGGCGCGCACTGGCCAGAAAGCCGACTTTGCGTTGGATGTTCTGTTAAAAAATGCAGAGGATACGTCGAATTCCTTGACTAAAACAAAAAGCGCATCTTCATTGAAGGGCCTGTTGGATGGATGCAGGGAGATACGCCTATTTGTAGAGCCATGGACTAGCTCGCAAGTATATACAAGTGCCAAGTTATATATATATATATATATATATATATATATATATATATATATATATATATATATATATATATATATATTGCAGAGTCTGTGTATTTGTATAGGGCTGAGCTGAGAGGTTAACGATCCATTAGAATGGACATAGCAGACCGAGTTGGGAACCTTAACACAATCCTGAATGTGAGCCAAGCATGGAGGAGTGCATTCAATTTTGAAGGGCATGGACATTGGATGCAGGTTATGCATATATAGAATCAATAAAAGGTGGCAGTGTCTTAAACATAGTATGGAGAGATTGCCTATCAGGGAGCCATGATGTTTGACTATCTAATTGCAGACACAGAGATGCATATTAATAAAGGTGATTTCGTTGTCTTCAATTTGGTATGACCTTTTAGCCAAGCAAACCACAATCCATAGCCATATATAGTGCCTATAACCATACACAGAGCGAGCAGCTAAGGAAGCTTTCCAGAATCTACGGACTCTGCAGGCTTGAAGCTACGGACTCTGCAGGCTTAAATCTACGGACTGTGTAGGAAGGAGGAAAAGATACGGACTCTGTTGGGTCATTGTTTGTATGATTTTGAATGAATTAGTGGGAAGTATGTTGATGATAACAAGGAGGTTGCCCCTAGCAAATGTGCCACAGACTAGGACTTGATAAAGAGGTAAATAAATGTACCCTGTTTGCAGCGTATCTGAGATCAACGCATCATTTTGGTTTAAGAGCAGTTTAGGGACTGTTTAAGGACAATTTTCATCACTAGCACACACTAAAGGAAAATAGCCTAAAATGGTAACCTTCACATGTTGCAGAGCTTGCTCGCTCACACTAGCTGAAGGGGGATAACCTAAAATGGTAACCTTTGAGTGTAGTGCACAAATCGAAAGGGCAGGATGATGATGACACACAAAAATTGACATGGATCAGATTGATATTCAACAAATAGGCTCAAAGAGGGTGGCATCCTCAAATAAGATAGAATGCTTGCATCCACCATAAAAGTGATCTACCTTGTAACTAGGGCCACAAAAGACCCCACTACGAGTATACCTTAGCGTCATGTCTAAAAGGTTTTTTTATATGTTTGCCAAGATTTGGACAATGTTTTACAAAAGTTTGAGTAAGGTATGGATTTTGATCTTTCTTCCAAACAAATGACTAAGGCACCAAAGAGACTATAAAAAGAGGGTAGCATGGAACTACACACAAATAGAAGAATGATGTTCACGAATTTACTCAACCTTGGGTAAAGTTGAAATCGTATGAATTGCAAGAGGGCATTATAACTCAAAAATCCAAGGTAAAAACTAGTACAACAAAGCCTAAATTTTTGTGATATGTCAATACCGTAGAATCTAGTTCGAGTTCAATGAGTTGCTAATAGAAAATTAAAAAAAATCCCTTCGGATTAGGATGGAGACCAAATGAACCAAAAAACTCAAGATGTGAAAACATGAAAGAATTCTTAAGTATAAAGCTAGAACCAAATGGGCAGCACAATGCCACCACATGATAATAGGAATGGTAGTATAAAATGTGTTCTAAGACTCAAAGAGTGAGTGATACACAAGATGACTTGAGTCCACTAATGATGACAATGTGAAAATGAGTTTATAAATGACCTTCAATCCAAATTAGAAATTGATCCCAAGTTCCCTCAAGTTAAGTGCAAATGATGAACCCAATTTAACACATCAACCTTATGAACTTAGAAAATTATAATTTTGAATTTTAGACTATCAATGAAGGACTTAAGAAAATTTGGCAAATGGCCTAGATTCAAATGGGCAGCATAACTGCACCAAAATAGATGATATGACATAATGTTTTAGATGACAATTTTGAATAAGGAAAATACTAATTTTCACTTGGACAACATAACACTTCCTTGTTCCAGAAATTGTGGACAATGTGTTTGGTTATGATCTTTGTTAACAAACAAGTTTTAACTCAAATCAAGACCAAGTAATCTAAGACCAAAAAAGATAAAAACTACTAAGTAATCATCTTAAGCCCTAAATTGACAAGGTTGCATGGTACTGTTGAAGTCTATCTTTATACGTACACTTGAGAGGAAATTAAGTGTTCATCCAAAATAAGAACACAATATATAGTAGGGTATTTTACACCCCCCTTCTTTCAAGTAACAATATAATGGCATGGATCTTGAGGTGCATCTCACATCAACAATATTTCCACAAGTGGGGTTTATTTAAAACTTATAAGTTTTTGATCATCTAGATGGATCCCATGTGTACCAAATTTAATGTTAGCACATAAGAGAAGCAACACGTCAATTGGGTTTACGTCAAATGGCTTGTTGTGAAAAGGTCTAGTCCTTTTCACAACTACTACATCTGTCACTTATTCAGTATAGTGTAATGTCCAAAATGATCATACATCTCGAGGTTATCCTCTTACTAAACGAGATGGTTTAACCGCTCAAACTACCATCCCAGTAGGGTGATCCCAATTTGTATACCCCCTGTGGAGAGGGGTTGAAGATGATGTCTAGAGATGAAGTCCTGATTCAAAGCTTCCCTATAAAACTTATGGGAGGTGATGAAATCCCCCTCACAAGCTAAAATACATAAAAATAAAAAAACTAAGTAAAAAAGCTTTATGGTTGTTTCTAGATCACCCAATCCATGCGGGTCTTGGGGAGAGCCTTGACAACATCCTTTTTTTGCCTTTGAACTAAGGCACAATTTGCAATGAAAATGGTGCTTTTGAATCAACAAGTTCCCTATCAGGGATGAGGGGAAAACATATATGCACAAATTCTTTTTTGATCAAACAATTTTACTAAAATAAATAATGATAAATGACTTATTTAAAACAAAAATTTGAAGTTAGTTTGGTTTTAAATCACCAAATTGAAGTGTTTGGTGATGTTTTTTGGCCCCTTGGCCTTAAGTTGTAAAAAATTTTAAAGAACAACTACAAAACATTCAACATAAACAAACAATTTTTTCTTTAAAGAACTAAATTGAAAGATTCTTAATTCTTTTTAAGCACCAAAAGGAGGTTAAAAAGACTTAAATAAGTTCAAATGTTCACTTTCCTCGTGGGTCTTGCATAAAAATTGTGAGAGACTTGTTGAGTTTTGAATTAATTTTGTAAATGAGATAAATAACTTTGGTTTAAGTTCTCTTGGGTTTATGTTTTTAGAAAACATAATGACCATCGAAGGTCATCTCTGACCGTTATCGATTCATTTAAGACCATTGTCAATCAAGTTTTAACCAACAATGGTTAGTCGATACTTAACCATCGATAGTTACCTATAGACCCAAAGGCATCAACGTTATGCTTCAAAAAAATTATGTTAGAATAAAATCTCTATAAGTTAGGCTTTTGGATCAAACTATGTTCAGACCAGAGACTTAAGAAACCCAATTTTTTAGAAATTAACTTGAGAAAATGCTCAAAATAAATTTTTTTATGCTGTATCTTCCCTTGTACCCCAATCGTGGGGGGTTAGCCCTAACCATCAGCGGTCATTAAAACCATCGACAATCACTGTGTAACCTGTGAGTGCACAAAAACATGAGAAAACAAACATAAAAATGTTGTTAAATGACTTTTTAATGACTAAAATGGAAATTCAAAATTGCCATTGTGTCTTCCTTATTAAAATGGACTCCATGAGTCCCAACAAACATGCCAAGATGTAGGATGGATTACAAAGAGGATTAATTCAAACATTAGTCATGAAAACCCACAAAAGAATGCATAATAATTGACAATGTAAGCCAACCTATTCATGTGAGGTTTGCTAAAAATAATGAAGAACAAATTGAAACAAAGCAATAGTAGTTACCTTCCCAAATCAATTCCACCACCCAAGAGCGGCTCCAAGCATTTTCTCCCCTTGATCTAATACTCTTGTCTTTGTCAACAATGGCTTTTTTTCTCCTCCATTACCTCAAGAACACTATGCATAACCTAGGTTCAATAGAAGAAATATCTTATCTAGCCTATCAAATGCAGCTTGAAAATAACACAAATGATCAACACAAAAGGATGTGGAGACAATTTTGTATTATAACTCTACAATTTTTTAGCTTAAAAATGAGGGTGAGAAGCCTTCTATTTATAGATTTTAAAAATGGTCTAAGATCAACCCTAACCATCTATTTCAAGATTGAGATATGTGGCCATGTATTAATTTAATATTTGGAATTAAATCCATAAATATCCTCATAATGATTTGAGAGGAAGGGGCATTAATTAGGCATATGTTCTTATAATTTAGATATTTTGTGCATTTATGGAGTATGGATGCCACCTCATAGATGATGTCACTAGGTGATACAAATATTAAGAATCAATTTTTAATATTAAGATAATCAATAAACTCTATGGAAAATTCACTTAAGCTCTTGATTTGAATTAATTAGCTTTAAACAATATTTATGTAATTCTTTGAAAATTGGTCTTCAATTAATCAAAATGGTCATAAAGTCATATTATTGGGTCGTAATTTGACTCAAGAAGAATTGGAAGGTGATATTAGATGCGTTGGAATTGTATTCCCATTTAGGATGTTGCTAACATAAAATAACAAAGGTACGTGACATGTACTAGTGAATTAGATGAAAATAGTGTCCTAAAACACAAAAAGGCGAAATCATCATTTTGACTCAAAATGAATTGATCAAAGTTAGGAATCACATAAAATGCATTTATCTATTTAGGGATACATTGGCCTAAATCGACACTTGTATAAGACAAGTTTGAACCATTTAGCACATTTTGAGTGATTTGGACCTAACTTGTGCATTTGAGTGCAAATCGAGTAAGATTGACAATTTCAACACAGATAGTGTTAAGAATTGGATGTCTACACCTAGTAATGGAACATCTAAAGAGCCCTATACCTGCAAGTAAATAGATCGATCTAATTATTTGAAGTGATTCAAGTGATACATCCTGCAAAGGATGGTGTCTATATAAAGGTTACATGCTGACATTTTTGAGCACCTGCTAAATGAATGGCTATTGGCTAAACACACCACTAGGTAACATATAATTAACCAACATTTTTTGTGATGTTGTCAAGAAGTTTCTTATGTTGTTGAGAACCACTGCAATGGAGGTGGTCACATAAAACATAAATAGTTATAGAGTTATGCTTATATAAGGCTAAACCTTTAACGTTGGGGGTGTTAAGGAAATGATGGATGGTTAAGATGAAGAGATTTACATCGTGATGGAGTGGGTTTGCACAAGGGTTAGAAAAAATGGTTAGAGGTGATAAGAAGCAGAGACAGATGGTGGTCAAAATAAGATTGTGTTAATTTAGGGAGGTATCTTGAGAAGATGTTGAGTGATCTTGTAGAGGGTGAAGAAATTAGGGATGCCCACTACGTAATTAAGGAGTATTGAAGTCTAGGTTCATTGTGGAAAAACTTAGGATAGAGTGTCAAATCCTAAGGAAGTATCCAATAATAAAACATCATTAAGAGATACAACATCTAAAGCACTAGAGTCCCTTCTACTGTTGGAAGTGCTACTTTATACTTCTGCTCTTTGTAAAAAGGAAGGAATCCTTGTAGTAGTGGTAAACAAGAGTGAAGATAAAAAAAGTAGTGGTGATTCATAGATATAAATGAATTAAGGAAATATAGATGCCCTCTCATCCCAACTCTCCCTTTTTAGGTATATACAGTCATAATGGATGTACCATTTTTAATACCAAACTACATGGGTCGAGGGAGCTAAGGAGAATTTAAATAAGTGTGAATTCATAGGCATATGTAAGGAACTAAGGTGCACAAAAAGATGGTTGAAAAATTCATGATGATTTTACAGGAGTATACCCATACAAGGTATTGCAATTTTGACCCATATAAAACTTGCATTGATTTCACAACATATAAGGCCAAATCCCTTGGAGAATTTCAATATATTGTGAGTAAACAAAGGTATGTTGCTAACTTCAAATAAATCAAATAGAATATTGGGGGAAAGCGTAAAGGACTCTGACTCGCCCTATCATGACTTTGTGAATAAGTTTTCCTTTAGATTGGATGAAGAGTAGGGTAGAGAATGGTTTATTGGTGGAAGGTTGAAGGATATTAAGTGGTTGTAGACACCTAATTTTGGTCTAGGGGTGCTATTAGATGTCAGTTTTCATTGATTTAAGGTACTTCTATGTTTATTGATTTATATTCATATTAGGCTGTTATTGGCTCATGTTTTCTCTATGTTGGACTTCATTTACTTCCCTTCACTTCTATTTTATTTCTCTTTCATGGGTCCTTTGTCTTGCTTGTGTTATTTTTTATTTTTTAGGATTTTTAGGAGTGTAGTAGTACACGCTTAGTTAACCAGGAGCATACCACTATATTCTTAGTTGACTAGGAACATACCACTATATTTTTGGTCGCTTAGGAGTGCAAAAATATGTTCCTGTTCTCCTTATATTTTGGGTCCTTTAGCCCTTCCCTTTGTTTTACCTAGGGTTTATTCTTTTTTTTTAATTTTCTGCTCATGTGTCAGCTTTCCTACCTATAGGGTTTTAATTCATTTGAGAAGTGTATATATACACAGGTACATTAATGCATATATAAAAAATGAAATGACATGAGGAAAATAGTGATAAGAGTTCCAAGAAAAGGTAAAGAGTGATACACATAAGTCTAAACAGTAGGATTGAAGTGCTTGGGGCATAAATTTCTTTGGAGTCTTCATATTGCACATAAGGATTAGGGCTTGCATTTCCATGATTGCTTGTTGAATTACATCGAAATTTGATTTGCATATTATTTAAGGATAGGGGTTTGATTGAGGTAGACCCCTTAATGATTATACAATTTTATAAGGGTTTGCAAGGTTTTGTGAGTTGATTAGGGTTTAAAAAAAGGATAAGGATTTTATAGTGACTCACAACTAATTCGAAGAAACACAATGATGTTTTTTGAAGCCCAAGAACATAGGAACAACGGTGTCAAATTTATTTAAGGTAAATACATAATTAACAGGAATACAACTTAGCTCTAAATTATGTGCCTTTGTTGACCAAGAGCATAACACCTCACTCCTGGTCAAATTTTCTATTGTAACCTTAAAAAAATCAACCTAGATTTTATTTTAATAATTAAGGTTATCCATCATATCAACTTACATCAATGTGAATATCAAGTGAACATATCATCTTTCAAACATGTTTTTATAGTATCATTCACATTGTAATGTGTTCGACAAGAAGTAACATGTTGTATAGCAACAAGCTTCAGTATGTAGAATGAGCTAGGTACACGACCTTCATCCTTTTTTTATTAGATTACTCTTAGGACCTCTAGTTTATCTTAAGAATCATTGTAAAAAAAGTTTATTTTAGATTTGCTTCATAGACAATATATTCATACATTTATTGGGGTGAGTTAGGGCTTAACAGTCTTTAATTTACCTCAATCAAGGTAAAATGTTTGGATTTAGTTAAAGTCCTCTTGAAGATATTTTTGGTCCCACTAGAATCCTTCTAAGGCCAACTGAGGATACAATCCTATGTTCGAGCATAGTTCTATTTAACTTTATGGATCAAAACATTATGTAAATTATTTCATGCTACATATCATAATTCACTTTACATTACTTTATTGTAATATCATTCATGAGAGGCTCACCCAAATAATACATCTAGAGCAAATCCAACAATGCATCTTAATTTCAAATACTTCCAAATAATATGTTCAACTTATCTTAACTAACATGCTTGCATTTACTTAATTCAAAATTTCTACTCTTAATAAACAACAATATATATGCCATTGTGAAATGCTTTTACTTATGTAATTCATCTATATATAAAAACTTCATTCCAACATGTTCTAAGTTTAGCTTAAACCACTATGAAACTACCATTACTTTACCAATAAGTTAGGTTTTTTTCCAACTCTAAAGCAATTACATCTTCAATGTAATCAATGTCAATGTGACTTATCAAAATATCTTTAAAAGACTCGTTATTCTAATTTTCATGCAAATATAACTTAAAAAAGAGATCATTACCCTTTTATTATTTAATGAAGGTAATCTAAAGATCATCATGGCAAATGATAAGTACAATGGTTAGATTCAATCAAACATTTACATACAATGTACTTTATTATTAATTGAATTCAAGTGTCAACAAATAATCCAAGCCTTTCAATACAACTCCAATCAGTATACAAAGTATTAAGGTCAAACTATAATGTAGTCATTTTGAAAGCTAAGTTATTCATATATTTGAACTCATCTTTGTTCAATAAATCCTTTGTTCACTTGACTATTCATAAGAACTACATGATGATACTTGAATTCATGGATTGTCAATACTCCATTTCTTATTCATTGAGATACAATACCGAAGAACACTTCTCCCAACCTTCTAGATGACATTATTTGCATATCCATAGTCAACATATACCAGCAGCAATAAAATATTTAGATATAAGAACAATATTAATAAGCATAATTACTCAAATTTAATATCCATATAAAAGGAAATGCAATTCCTCTAAGTTTGAGCAATAAAAGTGGTACAAAGTTGTTTAAGCTATAACATAGTGATCTTTACTACTACCTTTTAGGTTCCCAGTAGATCTATATAAAATAAACCCTAGATTTATCAAATTTCCTCCAAGGTATCCAATATAACCAACTCAATATTATACTTTCATAAACACA
Source organism: Torreya grandis (assembly GCA_037957365.1). Classification (NCBI taxonomy): domain Eukaryota; kingdom Viridiplantae; phylum Streptophyta; class Pinopsida; order Cupressales; family Taxaceae; genus Torreya; species Torreya grandis. The sequence continues at coordinate 3,158,705 of JARHVA010000420.1, read as the reverse complement.
AATCATATTCCACAAATTCTTTCTTAACTATCTTACTCCTACTCACACTTTCAGGTTCTCGTTTTCAATCCACATATCCATTCCAAAAATAGAGCATAAATAGAGAATTACTATACAAAATTGAAGTCAATCTTGTTCAATGTGTAAATCAATAACTTTAGTATAACATGACCTAAATCACCAATGTTACTCAAAACATTACCTCAAATAATGTATTCATAATCTAACACACTAAACTCATCATCAATGACATAAATTTCCAAGTCACTTTAATTAAAGGTAAAATAATATCCTACTTAGAATACATTCCTAATCTTAATTCTCATTTCACAACTTCAATCAAGCAAATCTCCACTTTCACTACCAAGCATACATTGAGGAATTGTTGATATTTTTGAACCAAAAATGTCAAAACATCTAGTACCCTAAGAGAGACCCATTAATTTTTTGGGAAAAGGCCGTAAAGTGACCCAAGATGCCCTTTTTTCAAACCCAATGAAAACTGGAGATTCGGGTGTAATTTGTAACTTACAAAATTGCAAATTGAAATCAAACCTTTGTTTCCTGCCAATTACATACTCGATAAAAATTGAAGATTCAAATACAATTTACAACTTGCAAATTGCATCCAAACCTCCACTTCCCGCTCACCCCACGATCGATAAAAACTAGAACCCCATTCATAATTTTCAACTTTGCAAGTTTCAAATTACAAGCAGATCCCTGCTTCCCACCAATCACATTTGCAATGGAAACTGGAACTCTAGTTGAAATTTACAACTTGTAAAGTTGTAAATTGTGACTTGAGTCTCACTTTCTGCCAACTACCCTTCTCACAAAAATTGAAACTCCAGTTGTAATTTATAGCTTGCAAAGTTACATATTACACCTCAAGTTCTACTTTGCCACTCTAATGCACCAAGTCATCTGGTGAAAAGTGGAAGTTAGAGTACAAAATGTAATTTTGAAAAATTGCAAAATTACACCATGACTCTGAAACTCATGTCATTTCTCCCAACCATTGACTTAAATGGCATTAATTATAGGGTTATATTAATGAAATTAGGGTTTAATGGAGGTCATTGTTAATTTTGAAAATTAGAGGTTTGAAGCTCTACGCCAAGCAACCCTTGTCAAGCCATGACCTGTTGATGCCAATCAATGCCATACCTCGCCAACACAACACGAAAACCACAATCACCATTGTTATCCTCTGCATGATATTCCTTTTTTCCTCCTACATTTTCCATCTACCATTTTCTCTATCAAGCTAAGTATACTTTGATTTCATACCATTTTTTCCTATCTTGTAGTGAATCTAGGGTTTTCTTTTGCTTCCTTGTGTCTTCCTAGAGTTGTTTGCATTTTTAAAGTTTCTTTTAAAATCTTTTCCAATCATTTCAAAACCTTGTAAGAATCTAGGGTTATGGATTTCATTGAAATTTAGAATATTATCTCAAATATTCCCTACATAGACCCCACAAACTTTTAACCTACAAATTTAACTCTGAAACCCTGTGAAGAATCTCAGTGTAGTAAACAAATCCAAACTTCATGGGAATCTCCACTATAAAAGCAACTCTAAATCCTCATCAAGGATTTTTCATGCAATAGCAAGATTGAAACCTACTAGAAATTTTGTCGGACCTTGAAAGTGCATTTTTCAAGTCCAAAACCTACCAAACGTTTTACTTATAAAAGCAACTCTAAAACCCACCAGAACTTTTACCTATAATTGTAACCCCAAAACTTGCCAACTCTATAGTTGGTTTTTCCACATCAATTTTCCCAAAACTATGTCTAGAAAAGAAATGAAGTTCAAATCTAAGGGACTTGGTGTCCCACTCAGCTTGGACTTTAACACCAATGAAATCACAGACATAGACGTAGGTCACATAGACCTAGTTGATTTTTGGACAAGGGTAAATACTGGATTTAAAAATGATTGGATTCAAAGCATTTATGAATATGGATTGCCCTAGGCAAAAACCTTCCCATTATCAATACAGAGCCTTGAGATTGTCGTCACATTGGCAAAGCACTATGATGAAAAAAAGAGAGAAGTAGTGAACGATTATGGAGAAAAGATTCTGAACCTAAACCTTGACTTCATTGACACAATGTTCTTGATCCCAGAGTATGAAAGTTATATTTATATAATCCCTAACTCATCCAAGAATTTTTATTAACATAATAACACTACATGTCTAAGGGTCCTCAACAAATAATGGCTAAAAGTCTCTAGCCCACATCTATAAGATTGCCTAAAACCCTGGCAAGAATAGACTTCAAGGAGGAAGTGGGTGACATAATCATAATCTTACATAGAGTTATTAGGAATCCTGATGCTAAGAACTTTCAGGATTGGATGTACTAATATATCTTGGTGATTCACCAAAATAAACAATACATCCATTGGGCCTAGTTGATAAGTGACTCCATCCACAAACAATTGGTGGAAGTCCAAAATATAGGAAATCTTACATGAATTCATACTTATTATACATATTAGTAAAGGGAAGGGATTTTTTGGGGTTGAACATAACCAAATCAACAAGGTCTTCAATTATTACCTTGACCTCACCCTTGAGGCAAGTAGACAACATTTCAGAATGGTAAATGATGCAATCATATACTACATCATAATCATGTGTGATAAAGAGATAGAAAAGAGGAGATTCTCTGATGTTGTAACTTCTAAGATTACAAATTGGGGATCGCATTTCATTTAATTCTCAACATATTCATACATTAGAGTAGGAGGATTCAATGGTTGTCTTTATACCCTCCCAAGGTATGTAAGTGATAAGTGGGCTCTAATGGAACTTGTGAGGGAGGTTGTAGAGACTCACAAATTGTTATCAAGCAAACATAAGTCAGGTATCCATTTCCCCATTAGCATAAGGAGGTATACATGCCCTTCCCTATCAGAATCCAAGTGTGTAGATGATGAAATGACTCAAATGACCTTAAGAGATCTCGATGCAAGACCATTTTATGATGTGAATGGAAACATTACCAGTATGTTGGGGATCATAACATATTCCCATGTTCCCTATTATGAAGATTACTGATAAAAAATGTAAGTTGAAGAAGAAGTGAGACTAAGAGATTATTATAGGATGAACCTAGAGCAGATCAAAACTTTCAACATGGCACTAGTCCCTGAGGACTTAGTAGATGGTTAATCTCTAGTGGACATGGTATACTATGATAACAAGATATTTTCTCAACCTCTTCCATTAGTCAGATGATCTATACCTGAGTCCTTCCCATTGATGGATAGGAACACCAATGTAATAAATAAGACAATTAACTGGCTAAGGAGTAAAGGGGTCAAGGTTACCAAGGAAACCTTGAGTATCAGTGAAAAATTGAGAGAAATGAAAGAGAAGGGTGTGCCATCAACAACAAAGGGTTCCAACAATAGAACCTATGAAGAATAGGTAGATACACTAGTGTTATCACATAAGAGGAAGCAGAAAAAAAAGGCTAAAAGAGGTCAATATAGTAGCCAAGGAGCAACATCACCTCAAATAGATTAGTCAATGCCAACTTCCATCAAAGACACAATTGCTGAAGCACAAACAATTTTTCCTCCTATCTTTATCAATTCATCAACTATGGTACCTCCTCTTATTTCCACTCCATAATCACCTCAAACAATTACCCCCTCCATTTCCACCAGCTCACTTATGCTGGTGGCTCCATTGTCAATAGGCCAATCAACACAATTGGGCACTTAGGCTTCACTTTCACTCCCTTTTTCCATAATTCCTTCCATCTCATCCTTAATATCCACCACCACTCTGTTAATCACTAACACCACCCAATAGTAGATGGCTGCATATTTAGTCATCTTGACTACATTCCCACTAGCCATGCCAACCACTGGGATAACTATTGCTTCATTTTCATATCCCATCATTTTCCCCATTTCATCAACCTTGAGTGTTCCCGCCACCTTGATTGATTCATTCATTGATCTGAGTGTTCCCCTTTTTTAGCTTCCCATGCCTAACCCTCCATTTGTGTCAATTCCAATTCCCACAACCCCGGTAGGCACATCCATTTCCACCACACCCATTTCTTCCATTTCCATAATAACGCAAACCCACACTAAGGAGGTAGAGACAGAGAAAATAATTGATATAACTGTGGATACTCAACCCACAGATGGGGTAGAGATTGACAAAACATCAGTTGAGGATTCAATGACCATATCAGTGATAGGTACATCACTTGTAACATTAACCATTAGTGTAGTAACTTCAGTTGTAGATTCACAATTGATAGTACCAGGTTCACAGGATGCCACTCCAAGATGGCTAGTGTAATTAGTAGGGAAGAAGCAAAAACATATGGTGTCTCCTAGTAGACTAGACTTTGGCATTATAGAGGCATCAAAGAGACCAAAAGATGGCCCCAAAACCATATCCACGATATTAGATGATTTATTAGGGGAGAAATATGTAGAAATTGTAGTCCTCCCACTAGATAAACAAAAAAAAGATCTAGTGGTGGGGGATTATCAAATATCCAAACTACACCTGGGTCATCCTACAAGAGAGGGATTGAAACATGATGTTCAATAAAGTATTAGCTCTATCTTTGAGAAGATGGATAGTGACAAGGTCACAAAAGATGAATTGAAGAATAAAGTTGAATAATTAATAACTCTATTGAAGAAGTTCATTGAGCCCGTAGCCCAACTAACACCATCTCTTACTCAGTTCCCCAACAAAAAACACTTAAAGAAGTAATAGAAATTGGTAACATGGGAAGGGATACGAAAGATTGAGCTTAGAAGCTTATCATAAAGGGAAACAAAATAATTGAGCTAGCAATGGACTATTACAAAATTCTAAAATATAATCAGGGATCCTTGAAATCATCAATAAGCAAATACGAGGAAGAGATTGAAAGGTTGAACCTATTCTTCCCAAAATTATAAGTAGTTGACTTGATTGAAACTGATACCCTCATTGCAAAAAGATATTGAAAAATGATGTAGATCATGAGGAATTAAATAAGGTAGCTAATTTCTGAATAAGAATACTCACTGAGAATATTAATAAGGCCAAGGCTACATGTGATAAGGCCATAAATATGATCTATGACATTAAATATTTGCTTAATAAACTATCATGTGAAGTAACAGATCGTTAAGATAGAATCCTTTCAGTACAAGAGATTCAAGACAAGTGCAAAAGAGTGGTCGAGATAGAGTTAGCATGAGATACAACATTCAAATTGAGTTCCATCCACTAATTCATCAAGTATCACAATATAATGGATTAGATGGGGAAAGACACTCAAGTATATAGGGCTACATCTAGAGAAATGTTTGATACAATGGCATAATGTGAGATAAGCAACCTATATTCACTTGGTCCTGATGAAGATCATCTCCTACAGATGTTCAAAAGCTTTGATGCCTACATTGAGAAGATACATGCAAATAAGGACAACGAATCTTCAGAGGTTATGGTTGTAGACTAATTCTTTCAACAAAATACATTCTGCATATTACATTTCTTTATTGTAAAATTGTAAGTTGTAAATTGCAACTATCATTTTGGTAGTTTTTTTTTAGAGAAAAGAACCACTTGTAATTTTCAAGTATCTTTGTGACAGGTTGAAAGCTTTTAAAAGTGAAACTTTTAAATTGCACTTTTCTTTTTGACAAAGTCTAAGTTTCTTAACTTGTAAAAACCCATGTCATAAATTGCATTTCCAGTTTTGTCAAAGTTGGATGACTTAAAAAGTTGAAAAAGTTTCAATTGAAAAATACAAGTTAGGTTTTATAGGATATAACCCTAAAATACCTAAAAGCATCCAAATTTTCTAAGTGTTAGCTCATTTTGGTGCCTCACTCCTTGGAAAGAATAATAATAGCTGAACTGAAGATAAATAAGACGTTTGCATGAAGACTCAATGGATTTTTCCATGCCTCCAACACTTGTTGAAGCACCCAATAGTTGTATGTTCTTATTCCAACTACCTTTTCCACTAAAGACACCATTCTAGATTTAAGATCACACCATTTGCATGAGGTTTTCTAGAGTTTATTGCTCTTTAACTAGTCATAGAGTTTTTGATAACTCCTCTTTCAAGAGAGTATTTTGTATAAATATGGGTACCATAGCATAGTCCATCTTATTTTTTTACTGTTGAGGAAATTATTCTGCATTTTGAACAATCGATCTACATGCTGTTACTTGGAGAATGATAATAGATTGAAGTTTTTCCTTCCTTGTCTGTGTTATCTTTGTATATGTAAGGTTATTTGTCAAGTTTATGATTGCTTTGATTCTTATTTCAGTCACAAAAATTCATCTGTGGTATTATTTTTCTCTTTTGAAAAGTTGTTTGATTAAAATAAAGAATCTTGCTCCTTATATGATAAGTGCCCAATTTTACCTTTAGTTTCATATTTCATGAGTTTATGCTCCAATATACTTTAGTATATTTATTATTTTATTGTGTTTATACAAAGTAAGCATTAATTTCCACTATAATTATTTGGTGCAATCACCATTTTCCATTTTTACAAATTCATTTCTATAACTCTTTTCCTCACAAGTTGAACCCTAGTTTAGGAGCAAAATAACTAAGAAATAAAATTTTAACATGAACTAGTAATATATCAGTTGTACTGAACTTAGTGAAAGGAAGTCGACCTTCTCTGGAGGTTCACCTGAATTCACAAAGGTCCCACAGCTTGGAGGTGATCCCATCATATCATTAGATTTCCCACAATTTACAATACATATTTAACAACACACCACCACATAAAGACGGGTGCAAAATCTAAGTGATAATAGAAATAACTACATAAGAGTTATGAGTCAACTATATATATATATATATATATATATATATATATATATATATATATATATATATATATATATATATATATGATGGAAACTTTCCCAACATCATAACACAACAAATTAAAAGTTATTCTACTTAAAACATTAAGAACTAATTCAAAGTGAGTTTAACCTCACTATACAATGATTATCATGCAAGAAAGTATCCACATCTACACCTTAAAAACTATGCATCTAAAAAAATAACATTTTTAGATTACAACCTTGAATAGAAATAGTTCTGTTCCACATTTAATTTTATCTTCTAATGGTACTCCCATGATTTTTTACAATGTTTCCTTAGATAATTAATAATGCTACAAGTCAATAAGTAATAGGGTTGTTATACCCTTGTAATCAAGAAACATAGTAATGCAAGATACCTTACACTCTAAAATTCACTTCAAGTTTTAAATTAGAGCAATGACCTAATAGTATCACATTATTTCATGACACTACATTAGTGTTAGCATTTTCCCCATAATAACTCATGCCAAACGTTAACATGTACTAAAAAAATACTCTTTCAAGAGTTACAAAATATTATCAACACCTCAGAGCTATTCAATAAATAATCATCACAACTAAACAAAGAAATATATTTAAATATGTTATGATTTATTTATCAAGAATGATCATGTTAATCATCTACAATCCCTACCTTAGTTACTCAAGTAAGATGTTATCAAATTAAATGTACTCATATAGTGGTAAACCAATGGTTCTTTAAGTTAATGCAAGGAAACATAACACAAGTAACACTTCAGTCAATCTGATTACAAATGTAATTTTAATAAATTGTTATGAGAAATCCATACCTTATCTTAGTGAAGTCACATCAACAATTATATAGACCATTTAAGCTAAACATGGTATTTACACATCACCTTGTTTCAAGAGTGAATATCAACTTATATATGCCAAAAATGAATATCTAGGTATAACTATCAATAATTTATGCTCTGACAAGTCTAACAACATACATTATTTTGTCTATTAAAAATCACTACTAAGATTAAGTACAAACTTAAAAAAAAAACTCATATGTTCTTAGATGATTAATTTTATCATCTCAAGATAGATTTGTAATTGAGTCTAAGGTTATCAATGCGACATTAAGTTATGCCAAGAAGTGATACCAAAATGCTATTGGACATTAACTTCTTCAAAACCTTTCACATTAACTACTATGCAATAATAAATTATATACATGAACATATCTCATAAGGGATCTTAAATTGAAATTAAAAACTTATTCATCTATTTCCCGATCTCATTAACTATTCTAAGATATTATAAAATTTCTTCTATTTCATTCACAAAAACGAGGGCTTAAAAGAAAGCATATCTACAATAATAAAACTGTTACAAAGCTCATCCTACATTATAATACATTTATCATTGTTACTATAGTGGCTAATAGACTCATTATATAAATCAATCAGTTTGTCTACTATAATATTGAACTACAACCAAGACTCCATGGACAATAGAGTAAAAATAAACGTAATGTCTTGTGTAACAACAAACCACTGAACATGAGTAAGATGAGCCCATTAATCAATGGCCCTTACCACCCCAATCATGAATCTGAGGGCATAACTATCCCGCATGTAGATTGATATAGCAAGATAAAAATTTTTGCACATAAAAAATTGAACAAAGAGGTACATTTTCCACCAAGCAGTCAAAAGGGAACATAGTCAAAGAAAAACAAAGGCTAAAACACAAATAACACAACAAAATAGAATGAGCTCATGAAGGTCGAGGGTTACAAAACCCACCATCAAATAGAAATCAATAGAGGGCATTCATCCATTAAACATGCTTGCAACCATCCATGAGTACCATACAAGTTCAATTACTCCTTTCATTCCTTCCTTGATGAGGACACATATGGTTTAGTGCTCAATAACTCAAGCAATCACAACAAAATATATCCATCACAAAATAACAAACATAACACACAACATAGAAATAATCTATCACCCATGGTTATGTGTAAGTGTTGCTTGACAAAATAGTCAAGATTTGAGTTGAGTCAGGGTTTGTAGATGACCCCAACAATACTCTTCCACACTATTTATATGACTAGAAGTGAATAACATAACTCATATTTAGAAAATAATGCAACTCAAGTTTATATGTTCAAGTATAAAATAGAAAAATATAAAACTACAAAATGCAAGCTCAAAATACAACTCTGAGTTATCCAAACTAGGTTCTCGAATCTCCATCTCTCTCCTTTATCCTCTGCTTCTCTCTCTACTACTGTGTTGTGTGTTCTCCCTCGCCAACACCATAAAATCCTCATCCACACTTCTTGTAACATCCCATGAGAAAATTATGGTAGTGGCAATCGTGGTTGGCATATTTTATGCCATCTAAACTCTTTACAACTTCATCTACTCAAGTAACGTTATAGGGATTTGTGCTACTTTATTACCACTCTCTCTTCCTTCTTCTCCATTCTTCTATCTATTTCAATTTGCTTTGCAATTCAATGCCCAATTAAGGCTTCCAAATAATTAATAAATTTTCAAAGATTATGTTAATAATAAACCTTTTTAATAATCAATCGCTTTTTTAAAATAATCAACCAACTTCCAAGTCAATGCCCAGTGAGGGGTGGTCCCTTAAATCATATTATGTCATGCACTTTACATGCCATTATTTTAAAGTGAAGTTGATAATTATGAAACTTTTAAAAACCAAAATGCTATCACTTTGTGTGCTTAGTGAAACATTGTAAATTTAATCAATGACCAAGGTAATTCACAATCAAACAAACCAAGCACAAGAGATACATCATACAAGCCAACTTTATCGAAAGCAACCACCAACTAAGAATGTGTTTTAAATAATAGAGAAAAAAATACTTTTTTCGATTTTACCTTCTTAATCAAGTAAAGTCCAACATAGATCACTTATTTTGTTACACTAAACATGTTAATCACATATTCAAATTTGTACATATGCAACAACATTTTGGTACGCTGATTAAAAAAGATCGAGTACGTGCATAACTACCCTAATACACGGTGACAATAAGCAATTACACACAATATTGATCAAACACATTACACACATACATGATAGGTGAAAAGTATCTCTTTTAAATTAGTTATATGCATTTGCATATACCTATATATTGCACCTTGAGTTAAGTGTTAGACCTTTACAATATCAGGGATAGTTCATCACGTACAACATGCAATCATTCAAATAACATCAATAATACTAATATAAAAATATACATAAATATAAAAATTATTGTAAAATCTGAAAATTAAGAGTTATATTGATTAACTAATAAAATGTACATTTTTATCAAGTTCAACCAAACAAGTACAACAGAGTATTTCAACAAAAATAAGTCTAGAAATAACAATAACTTTGATTACAATAATGCATGCAACCCATTATTATAAGAAAGTAAAATTGGGATATGACATTTTCAAAATCTTTAGTTTACAAAATGGTTTTTAGGGTTTTGTTTGTCTTGGTTCCTAGACTTGTTTCTAGTTGATTTCAGTGTTATATACTCTACAAATTTGCAACAATTCAATATTCTTCTTAGAACTCCAACTTTACACTTTTTAATTATTATTTTTGATTGACCTAAATCTCCAACTTAAAGTTAAGGATTGAGAGGCATCTATTTGTCAAATTTATTTGGAAATTGAAATTGGTCTAATTCCTTTTTATATCTCTTAAAACTTGTACTTTGGTAAATGATGCGACATTACACTTTTTTTCTTTTAAAATTAAGTTTATTTTTATTATGTATTAAAAAACAACTCTATGTGATGATATAAATTATCACATTATTTTATGATAAAATGTACTGCATATTAATGTAAAAGCACTTTACCATATTACAGTGGCAAGTAATCCAGATTGTGGATGACACAAAAAGAGAGGCTCTAGAGGTGGTGCTGACGATTGAGGCAAATGTAGGGATAAGTGTATCATTTTGAACTTCACATGGTTGAAGCACACTTATCAAGTGCAATGCAAAGAGGAAATGATCGACAATTGGCCCTGATCCACACAATGAAACGTTACATCTGCAATGCATAGGACATAAGAGGCCATGGTTTCATGATTCGACGTGATAAAATATTCGTGACCCTGATATGATGGAAGATTGACGCCTATGGCCCCTATAACTTCTTGTGAGACATTATGAAGAGATGGCGACAAGCACGCGCCACACTAACGCAAGTTCACAAGTTTTATAAAACCTTGGCGCCATGGATGAAGGCTTGGCATTTACACCAGGTAAAAAGTAGGGAAACTGCCGTTTAGAAGTGAGCGAAGGTCATATTTTCGTCTAACGTTCACCTTATACCGTCAATAACTAATGATCCTAGAAGCGAAGACGTATTGATCTAAAGATGCCAAACAGGACGATCGGGGGAAGAGATGTATGGCGAAGATAAATATGGAGTTAAGAACCTGTATAAAGACGTAGGGACTATGTCAGTTAGCATTGCGAAAGGAAACCTGCATGTTTGTTTGCGAGATTCAAAGTTTATAAGAGCTTGCAAAAAAATGCTTTATTTTTTGCGAGAAAAGCGGGGCCAGATCTGATCGCTAGAGGATTTAGTTTGGCGATAAAAAACTAAAGATGTAAAGAAAGATCCTTGTGGATGGTCAAGTTTAATCAGCACTCATAAATCCCTGGATTGTGGTTGGGCAATCAATCATTTTTAAAAAAAATATTTAGTAGTTTTTGGTATGGATTTATATGATTGTTTGAGAATGCGGACCCCACCAGTTTGTGAGTGCTGGTTAAGATCAGTTCTAATAAATAGCATCAAACAATGATATGTGGGTATACAACAGCAACTAGGTTTGCAAAATGGAAATCAAGGAAGACCCACTAAGCATTAAAATAGACCACTTAAACATTGAAGTAAGTGAAGGCGAATGTTGGATTGATGGCTCGCAGGGGAGAGTTGAAGTATTACAACTAGCAGTTGTCTCAAAGGTGCAAGTTACACAATAAAAGGAGTAATTTTCTGTTTTCATAAAGTGGGATTTTGTCAAGTGAAAGAGTGCAAATCTCCAGTCATACCTTACTTGAAATCCATGGCCATGGACCTCGTATCACCTCTTGTATGCAAACTGTAAATCAACAACAATATTATATTTTTTAAGGCAAAAGTGGAAAATGAGGTTGTGTGTTCCTTCATACAATGCAACAATGTGTTGTGTAGGGTGGAGATGTTTTGCTTCATGGTGAACTTGAGCAATGTCAAAATGGTGGGAAAGAGCAAGGCCATACAAAACATTTATGTGGTGAAATATTTCAATGTCAACTAGGCCAAGAAGGTGAGGGGCAACAACAAAGTATTTCAAAGATATTGTACACCAAAGGGTCCATATCATACACTATTAGGCTCAATTTGACACACTCAAATGCAACTATTGGATTAACTGATTTAATAAGACAAAGGGAGTTTACAACACATGAGATGAATGCCCCCTCATTTTTAAGATTCTGCTGGGGATCCAGGGGCCGAGAAATTTATAGAACGTTTAGCTAGGTGAACAACAACTGTTACCACTAGAGGTTCTATTGGTCTCTTACTAGTCCATTGTCTAAATCTTGTTATTTATTTGATTCAATTGATAAAAAAACTAGGCTCTACTTCACTACATTTCATGTCACACTAACCTAAGGCATCATGTTGTCAAAAATGAAAAGAGAAGGTAAGGTATGGTAGAAATGAGAGGTTTTCTTTGACTGAGATTAGATCTTCTAATACTGAGAAGTGGAGATAATTGGTTGCAATCATACTACTGGATTTTAGGATTAGCTAATGCACAAAGCTAAATAGTCAATAGACAATAGTCTAAGAAAATTAAGTGAACACATTATTCAAAATCCTTCATCACAAGAAAGCAAATCACCATTGTGTAGCTATAACACAAAATGACTTGATGGCAACGTCAAGATAAACAAAATAAAAAATCAAAATCAATCAAACTAGCTGCTGCATAATTTAACTTAATGTCCATTTGTAAACTAGCAATCCAAACAACTTCTTAGCACATATTACTTATCTCAAATGAAAAGAATGAAGAACATTAAGTGAAAAAAACACAATGAGAATCTGTATCCAACTCCTTAAAAGTATTTTATTAAAATCAATATCTCCTGATAGACAATCAAATGAGTAAAATAGAGAGAAAAGATAGGTGCAATTCTAGCACAATTCCAATAGAGTTTTGGCACAAGAAACGTTGACCCTTACAATGACAAGCACTATTGCTTAAATAGGCAAGGCAATCAAATGAATTGCCTTGATGCACAACCAAAATTTAATGGCCCATTGCTCAAAATTAAATGCAATAACTGATTACAACTCAGTTTTTTGATATAACACATCATAAGAATAAGTCATGGCATAATTCCCAGATTATAACCACTTTTAGGATGAAAGGGGATGCAATCTCCAATATGTTTTAAGATCCAATGATTCAACATTTGTTAAATTTTAATTCTTTTCATAGATAAAATCAATGACCCAAATAGGGAAAGTCACATCATTGTAAATGGATCTCAATGATGGAATAATTAGTTTGTAATCACCTAAAAGTGGTATTTGGATGCTAAGAGTGTTTCTTGAGATAGCCTATTCCTAACTTAGCCCTAGACCTATCCTAGAGCCTTTATCACACTTTTCCAATCATTGTGTAGACCACATACATCTTATGTCAGTCTAAACACAGTCTTAAAACAACATTCCTAGATCTCAACCTAGTGTGCCTACTAGTCTGTCAGATGGACATTAGCATCACACTAAGGACATTGCAATCACATGGTGCTAGTATCCCCAAATCTTCTGAACAGATACTTTTCCAAATGTGTGCCCCTCCTAAGATCGACCTAAATAAATTTTATTATCTGCACAAGCTACAGATCTCTATAAATATAAGACTATTTGACCTCTATAGACTAGATGAAAAATAGATGCAAAAATCCTATTCAATTAAGAAACAAGTTGAGTAAAATTAAGGTATTTGATCCCTATTCTTCCCTAATTTTGCATACTACTATCTAAAACTTCCTTAAGCCCATATTTTAAAGTTTTAAAAACTTAAGCACACTCAAAGTATCCAAGTTCACTCTCATTATAACATTCACTTGCACTTGCACCAAGTAATAAGTGGAAGAACTACATTGGGCTTGATCCCTCCTTAGAGTATTGGTATGTAGGCAACTCCATTCACAATGGGATGTTGAGGATGTCCAACCTATCTTCCTAATGAACATATATTTTTAGCTCATGTCATACTTGCAAGAAATATTAAGGTTTGCACACTAAATTAAGTTTTTCAGGCACAATACAAAGTTCAAGATTTCATGCACGTATAAACACAACCTAGGAACATAGATGCAGTTTCTCCCAAAAAATAGGAACAATATTTTAAAGAGGACACTAACACCACTTTGAGGACACTACGATATTATGGTGCTACTTTTCAGGTGGGGCACTACTATCCAGTGAGTAATTAGATCCTATAGTTGATGAGACTCAGACTTGTTGAGAACCCAGATCATCTATGATAATTACTTTTTAGATAAGTCTCTATTTATGAATATTTATTATTAGTTTTAGAAAGTCAAAATAATTTAAAATCTATAACAAATCAATAATTAATTATTGCATATTATTTAACTGATTTAGACATCTTAACACTTTAATCTAGCTTAATTATTTACACTTGTAAAACTCTAAAAGGTTAAATCATTTGGTGAACCCAACTTACTTTGAATATTTATTCAAACCCTAGTTTTCATTTTCTTAATTTTTGTGCAATAAATTAGGGTTACATACTTCTATTTTTTTAATTTTTTTGGCATAACTTAGCTCTTTAAATCAAATCTCACATTAGGGTTTTATTTATTTAAATATAATTTAAATCTTTGCAAAGCAACCCTAATTCAAAACCCTAAACCTAGATAAACCTAGGGTTTACAATTATAGAACTTAGATTTCAGATCCATATATCTTTTGATTTGTATTTCATATCATCATGATCATAATGATATAATAAATTAATCATTTTTTGTTGCAAATTCTAATACTTTCATTTGCATGCTTGTTCCCTTTAATTTAGAATGAACTCAAAAAAAAAAAACATAAACACATGTATAGATGATGTTTTATATCAATTGTAATATATGTCATATCTCATAGCATGTTATCTTTCTCTTATATGGAATTCTATTAACAAGCAAACCCATACGCACATAGAGGATTTGACATATAAGCTAACAACTATGTTTCAGGTATTAATGTCATATCTTATGGATACGAAAGAATATTTTTCTCCTCCTCATCTCCATGAGGGTGATAGTTACTTTTACCTCTAACTAGGTCCATGCTATCATTCCTCCACGAGATGAAGTAGCCTATACCAATGTCACTATTCCCCATATTCAACCTATTCACACCTCTTCCCTACAGGGTGTGTGCCTATATGTTCAATCAGAAGCAATTAGGGTTTGCACTTGTGAGACTCTATGGAATAAAATTATTAGCATGAGCAAGATAATTACAAGTTTACAAAATCAGAATCAACTATTATAGAAAAATATTACAACATTGGAAAATCAATTTACAAGATCAAAGCCTCCAGGGCACAATAGTGTAAATTATGTATATGCATCTTCACCTAGTCAATTTGTGGCAAACAATGTTACATATCCAAATCATAATCACAACAAAGTAAATTTACAACTAGTAATTCACAGAGAATTCAAAGTAAAATAAGAGTTCAAGTAAGGTACTAAGGGAAAAAATTAAATCTAAGTTGATCAACCTACCGTTTCTACACCCAATGAGGAGATCCAAATATTTTTGTGCATATCATAAAATGCTAGGCACCATACTGATTCATGTTTAGAATTGAAAAGGAAAATACAATAGATAATGGATATAGATGATTCACATAGTGACACATCATCCACACAACATATCATGACACATCTACAAATTCAAAAAGGGTTAAATTCAGAAATAGTTAAAAAATGGTTACTAACGCATAACTTAGAACAATAATATATTCTAAAAACATAATCAATACAAAAAATAGTTCAAAAATGATTTACAAATAAATAAAATCTACCTCTTCAAAATGAGGCTCAACATTCAATATGGTATAATTTTGATCAAAATTATTGACAACAGTTTTATTATCATGGTCAAGGTTTAGGTAAGCAAGCCCAAGACATCACTTTTCCTATTCTATCAGTTGATAATATTGGTTAATAGGGTTTGGGATTTATTGAACATCCTAAGGCACATCAGTCACAGATACAATTTATTCAAGGAAAAACATCCAGATACATAAAAAATATTACAGAAAGAGAAAGAACTTAAGTTGCAAAGTCAAAATCATGCTAAGGCAATAAACATTCTCAAATAATGATTTCTAGAAAGAGCCTCCACAATAGCATATGTCTACAATAAACACAATTTCAAAGGGCAAGATCACAATCAATTTTTCCAAAGCATAATTCAAAAAGGTCAACTCCACAGTACGAGGCAATTCCCTCTAGTATTTCAGGTTATCATGATTTTGATGTTGAATAATATTATGATTTCGATGATGAACAATACTCAGATTTCTACTACAACATTAAAATACAACATAATGTCCACACTACATGAGAAATTACCATTCCTTATTTTGACATAGGTCACAGTGATAGTGAGTCTCCCATGAGACTCATTGATTAGTATGGTTCCTACCCCCTTGTATATACCTCCTTCTCTCTCTCTTGCTCCTTGTACATAGTTTATCTTCATTTGCTTGTACATAAATTATACTAAAAAAAAAATATGTCAAAACACAAAAAATATTAAAAAATTACTTATAAAATACAAAATTTATAGATTGTATACATTACTCTATTTACATTTCTTCTACTTTCCAGACATTACATATGCTAGCTATATTATTATAGTTAATTTTTATCATACATATATGCTTCACTTGTTCTTGTCGATTGCTTGCAGATTACATATAGGACTCTAGTCCACTAAACTGATCCAGACTTTCTATCATCTACCCACTGAGGGCATAGACACTAATCCATGCTTAGTCATTTGATACATCCGCCCACTTGGGGGTATCTCATACATAGTTTTTACTACCACTAAGTTCTATCTTTACATTATATACATTTCAGTTTACGCATTGATATATCTTGATATTGATCATTACTACTCATTGATCATATTTTTTGCCGACTATCACTAGTTAGACTCAACATATGTAAATCTTATCATTAACATAGATTTTTGCTACACAATTATATATACTTTCATTTCTAGCTTTCCTAGTTTAGACTTGATTGTGTTTCCTATACTTATTCCATTTTGAGGGCATTTGAATATGCCATTGCTCTTTGGATCTACACCACTTCTCTGTATGTATGCCTTAGATATGTGCCCATGTCCCTTGTGTGTGTTTTCCTGATTGTATATGTAGATATTTGAATATGTCTTTCTATGTGACTCTAAGCTAAATTACTTGTTGCTTGTGTATGTGGATATTTGAATATGTCCTAGTATGCCTTTATTCTCAAATTTAGTGACATGTGACCATGTCCCTTGTATTGTGTTCTCTCAGCCTAATTTTGTGTGCCTCATGTGTTTTGTATGTATGCTTCCTTGTATGTGTCTTCACCATGACTGTTAGGTTGTGGAGCTAAAAGCTTCACTGATGTAGACATGGAGGAGGTTTCAGGAAGGTTGTTGAGTGTTACTATCACCGGCGTCGATCAAGCCAATTGACGTTGGTAGGGAAGAGACAGGAAGAAACCGATGTCGATCAGAAGTCAGCCGGTGTCAGCGACCTCAGGCAGATAGGGACCGACATCGGTCACCTATGTGGTTCGACTGCGAGTATATTATGGACAGTTAGTTGATGAACCATGTGTTTGCATGTTGAGAGCCAATTTTAGACTGAGAGCTGCAGATCTAATTATTGTATTAGGTGTCTAATTATTGTTTGGATGAGATCTATATATTAGACTCATGGTTGTATTGTAAACTTGTGCTAGAGAGTAAGAGAGCAATATTATAAGCTCCTTCAGTGTGTGAGGTGAGCATGGTGTGTTCCTCCTAGTGCCACAGTACCAAGTGTGGGTGCTGGATTGGAGAATCAGCAGGGTTCTTCAGGAGTGTATGATCTTGGTCATCAGGTGAGCATGGCTACGATAGGAGATCTATATGGTAAGTAAGATCATTGATATGTAGGTGTATGTGTGTGCAAGGTCAAGGTTCACAGGTGTGCAGAACCAGATTGATTTGCAGGTGTGCAAGATCAGAGAGGACAACAACACAATAGGGAGCAGTATCAGGAGAGATCTACTTGGAGTACAGTGTGTACTCAAATAGAGCAAAGAGGAAGGCAAGGGAGATCCTTCCATAAGTAAGGTCTATTGAGGTGCAGGTTGTTGCAGGTTCAGGGGAGATCTACTTGGAGTACGTTGAGTACTTGTGGAGTGCGTGGAGCACAGGTGTAAGGTGAAAACCAACTCAGTGTTTGAGTTGGGTGTTGGGACCTAAGAGAGAGAGCTTTGAGGAGAGAATTACTGTTCACTTGAGGTGTGGGAAGCCTCTGAAGAGGTGGTGGAGAAGAAGTGGCATCTTCTTTATTGTATTCTTTTCTGTATGAGTATTAATACAAGTTGTGTATTGTCTCTCATATCTTGTGTTATTTCTGGATTCTAGTTACTTATTGATTCAGATTAATTCCGCATATTAAGTTGCTTGTATTTGGTAATCAATTGTGTGCTTCTGATTTATTCATATCCCAACAATGACACGTATCTTTGATTGTTACACACAATAGTTTTCAATACTGTGAGGGACCTCATGCATCTACCCTTCTTACTTGGGTGCCGTGATGGACATCATGCCCCATCTCCTAGATAACTACTTAGATTTAGTGTTATACATATTGATTACATATATCTTGACACTCTTGTGTAATGCTAAATTACAACATACATCTTACATTACCTACTTATGTTCAAATACTTTTACACTTTGATGTTATGTTTGTACATTGTATTATAATATCACACAATCATCATATATATGCTCCAACTAACACAATTTTTAGAGATACTTCTTTGGATGATAATTCTTACACAAGTTTCACAACTACCCTAAAAAGAGGGGCATTCACAAGGGTTTGACATAGAGATCAGGCTCCTACATTGTTATTCATATATCATTTTCAACACACAAGCTCAGTTTTAAAAATTAAACACATGAAAAAATAGGGACTCAAAAAGCTTTTTAAGTTACCCAGATTTTAGATTAGACAGGCATTAGTTCTTAGATTAGGACACTTGTACCATAGGGTGCTAGTGTCCACTACAAGACGTTACTATCCAATAGCCCCAACTTCAGGATAATCTAAATTATCCATACCAATACACTAGGTACACTATAGATTTACACAGGTACAATCACATGTTTGATAGTTATGTTCAAATTTTTATTAGATACACTCATTTCAGCTCAGATTCATACCAGTGGCTCAGATTTGGAGGCATCATGCATGGCATGATCACTCCCACATTCAGTTCAAATACATAAATTCAGTTGTTACATACATAGTTAAGAATCACTATACTCAGGTATCATATTGGGGGCATGTGCATGGCACATATTTTCCATGTACTTAGTTACACATAGGTTTATTAGATGGAATAGAAAACTCTATATCATTATCTATGTTATATACACTTGATATCATATTCTATATTGTCACCAAATTTATGCCTTACTCCATCTATGGTGGTTGGTATTCCTGAGTGGCCCAGATCTACTTCATGTACCTGAGTGATCGTAAAGCTGATATACACAATTAGATACTTTCAACACTTTATGTAGTTTAATTTCAAATTCATCTACTTCACATGGGTGGGAAATGATGGAGTCATGGCCTACTTGAGTTCTTGAGCCACCTACATGAGAGGGTTAGACACACTTACAATCTTATCCAAACTATTCACAGATCATGATACACTGAGTAGGGGTGGGAAATGATACAGTCTAAACTAGATTGAGATCTTGAGCCACCCAAATGAGGATTGAGTAATCTATCAGCTCAGTCCAAGCTATTCAATGATTTTATTAGTATGTATTCAACATCTTTAAAAGTATTTTATTACAATCAATATCTCCTGATAGACAATCAAATGAGAAAAACATAGAGGAAAGATAGGTATAATCCTAACACAATTCCATTAGATATTTGGCACAAAAAATGTTGACCCTTATAATAATGAACACTATTGCTTAAATAGGAAAGGTAATCAGATGAATTGCCTTGATGCATAAACAAACTTTAGTGGCCCAATGCTCAAAATTAAATGCAGTAGTTGATTATAGCTTAGTTTCTTGATATAAAACATAAACAAAGGATAATAACAAGTCATGGCACAACTCCCATATTATAACCACTTTTAGGATGAAAGGGGATGCAATCTCCAATGCATTTCAAGCTCCAATGATCTAACATTTACTAAATTTTAATTCTATTCATAGATTTAATCAATAACCCAAACAGGAAAAGTCACATCATTGTAAAAGGATCTCAATGATGGAATAATTGATTCATGCTTTATTTTGTTCATTTCCAATTCTACATGTTTATATTTTTGATATCAAAGCTTCTGTTAAATATATCCTTTCTTAATTAAATGATAATAATTAGGTAGAATAATATTAAAATAATGGGTTATTCCAATTTATATATAGGTACATCCCCTCTTTTTGATGAAGTTATCGATGTCTTTGAATAATGAAGTAAATTTATGATGTGAACATTCTCCTTGATCTAATTTCTCTCCTGGTCCAATATTATCATTGTCTTGGATCTTATCATCTCGCTCAAAGTGTATTTAATTATCCCATAAGATTTCTCAGGTCCATTTTAACATTGCTCCATTTGCGCTCCTTGCATAGAAAACCTAAAATTACAATCAAGTTGAAATTATCATTTTTCCTTCCCTATATTCTCTTCTTGACCATCAAAATTTACATGTATTTTAGGGTTGTGTGTCTTTGAGATTATGAAACTTTTTATAATCTTACTTTACAATAGTTTGGGCCTTATCATGTTGGTGTTGTATACTCTATGAACTATGAATCCCTGATATCATCGATCTTGGGATTGTGGGAAGTCTTCAAATATTGACTTTGCTTTATTTTAAAAAATATTCTGCATTCTAGCTCCTGTGTGGTACCATGTGGTGCCATAATAGAGATTAGGGTCTTTGGGGATTCACTATTGGTCTTATTTTTCATTGGATGAGTCTTCGAGATCATGCCATGTGGCATGATCTTAGGAATTTGGGAGATTTCTCAATTGTTGAACATGTAATCTCTCTTTTGAACTCTGAATCCTGAAGATGTGACCACATGTCACAATCTCAAAATTTGAGTTTGGAGTAAATTTGAACTATGCATTACCTTTCTTGACCTCTGAATCCCTAAGATGTGACCACATGTCACAATATTAGGACTTCAAAATCTTTGACACTTAGTCATTTTACAAAAAATGATCTATTTTGATTGAATGATATCATGCCATGTGGCATGATCTTTGGGTTCCTCTACCTTTGACAATTAGCCAATTTTACTATTATAATTCTTTGTATTTTGGGGTGAGCTCCAAACTATTGCTGATGCCACATGGCACTTTTGCATTGAATCTCCCATCAAAGGCCTATGTTATTTGAATGAACCCTTTGAGTCCTTAGTTCTTGTGATAATGTCACATGGTGTCATTGTGATCCTTCAAGCCTTGGAGCTTATATGGATTATCATCGACCTTCCACTCCTTTTCTATTTAAGATCATGCCACATGGTACTATCTCAAGCCTTTGAGCCTTGGGATGAATATAGACTTTGGAATCACTTAGATTGCCTGATCTATCAACATGTGGATAAATCATAAAATTTTAGGAGATTGGGACATTGAAATATTGATTACCTCCCTCCAAGCTTCGAGTGTTTGAGGTGTGGCTACATGTCATAATCTCAAAAGGTCAGGGATCAAAATAGAATGATTTTTGAATGATCCCCCTCTCATGGACTCCAAATTCCTAAGATCTTGATAATTGGCAAAGATTGATGGCTCGAAAAACTTTAGAATATCTCTTTAAACAAAGACAAGGCAAAGTTGACTTGGGAAATAATTAATAGGTTAGTTGACTAAACCATTTGGAATAAATCCCTAAAAATACAAAAACATGTATAATCAAAGGCTCAGAAAAGCATAAATGAAGTTTGATTTAAGTTAAGCAAAGTCCTAAATATACCTATGAAATCACAAATTACCGTAAACCAAACTTTGAAAGACTTAAAAGAGACCCTGACCAAAGCAAATTTGGCTATGTAAAATACATTACAAACTCAAGGAAACCGTTTTAAGAGATAAAATGAGAATTTGAAATTGATAATATGACCATTTAAACTAAAATTTGAATTGCATACATATAAATAAAGATCATAATTCAATGGAAATATTTCAAAAATGAAGTCTAATGTCCAATGAAATAAACTATTGAAATTGGCCTCTTTCATTTTAATCCTTAGAAAAGGTTACTTTTTAAGAGCTAAGGCACAAATGTTTTTGACCTTCAAGTGGACAATGAACAAAATAAGCTAATTTTGGAGGAGAATCAAATTTAATGATTTTCAATGGAACATTAATTAAATCCACAATACATCCCTTGAACTTGATCTTAAAATGACATGAAACACTTATAACCTTAATGGACCAATTTTATGTTTGAACCCTAGACAAAGGATTATTAATCATTATGAACAAATAGTCAAGTGAAACTATGTCCACATCATCAAACACATTAGACACATGAGTTAAAACCTAAAAAAAATGAAATTATTTCTTAGTAATTTGAATAACATTCATAAATGAGGCCATGTTAATAGGAAAAAATAGAAACAAGAAACAAGTATGTTAAAACAAGAGGGTCCCCATGTAAGATTTAAATATGGGGCATGTTGGACCAAATAAATGGAGACTTCCACAAGGAGCATATGATTCAACATTCATAACATAGATTGTAAATCTTCACACCTAAACAACAAATACAAAAGTACAGACAAATATTTAAACAAAATCATAAATATAAAAACACTAAAGTCTACCTCAACATGTGACATATTAAGTTCTAGATCTGCCTAGGACGATCAGTGTGTGCCAAAGTGATTGATTCTTTTATATCCCTTGAATTCACATAAAGAAATTAAAATTTATCTAAAACAATCAAAACTTATAATAAAGAATAATTTGGATGTTTGGCTTGGGTAGAATGGCATGGACATTGCTCTGTTGCTCGCCATAAATTTATAGATCTAACAAATATACCTCTAGTCTCATTCAAGGCCTTGTTCTATTGCTAACCAGGCCAAAAACTCTATGGAGATTTCCTAAATCACACTTTCAAGGAAAGAATTTAGATTTTACATTTTATTCAATGTCATTTTGATTTCTTCCTTTTGAAAAGATTTCATTATTCAGTCTATTAATGGTTAAGGACCAATCCAAAGGTATAATGATAGACTCAAAAAATTCATAATTATCAAGACAAAGTTAAATCAATTTAGTGTTTCTATTTGGCTTTAGATGTGAAATTAAGTGTATTTCAATGGATCCTGCAAGGAAAAGAATGTTTCTCAAATTCACACAATCTATTTTGAATTATAAGCCTTCAAATTTTGAAAATGTATAAAGAAAATTGTAGCAGTTTATGTACCTATTCAAGGATTATTACTTACTTTATAGATCCTAAAGTCTAAATGATTCTCATATATTCATTAACCATTTGAAATTCCTAGCCCATATGAATATAAAGACTCACTTCTTTAACAAATTTTTATTTAAATTTATGCTCATTTATGAATATGATTGATATTTAATGCTGGTTATGAGCAAAATTTACTTCTTTCAATGTTGGGATATACTGTTGCTATGGGATGCCAAATATATAGAACACAGTCAAAATGCTGAAGTAAAACATAAAGCAAAAAACACACCCAAGCATGCCAAAATAAGAAAATAAGAAATTATGTATACTAAAAGACAATCCCAATAAAATTAGTAGAGTAGGTTTTAAAAATTAATACAACATATTTTCCATTATTCGGTATAACAATGTTCTTTCTGTTAATATTTATCAAATATATAAATAACTATGAATTCTAGGTCAAAATGTTGAATGCTGTAGTCATATAACATATGAAAATTGGTAACTTGAGTGTGGTTGATGACACCCAACCCATAAGTCCCTCTTGCTTACTCTCATGACCCTTATAGGTATTTTTTCAATGATTTTCAGTCATCCATAGCCTTTTAGATAGTGATTCCACATCCTCTAGGCAACATTTCTAGTGATTATTCCATCTTCCTATGTCTCGTTTCTTTAGGTCTATAGCGCCCAAATTGGACTATACCACTAGACCCTAGGGTGTCTATTTTTGATGCCCTTATCCAAGTGCATTTTTACCCAATTTTTATTTCTCTTCTTGTTGGCCTAACATGAATACATTCGACTCATGACCAACAGATCCCTATAAAATCCAATTCAAAGTTTATTTAGAAGGGGATGACACTTATTACAAAGTAAATAAGAATACAAGCAAAACCACTAAGGTAATATTTCCTATTTTCTACATATAGCCAACTAATACTACTCCAAGCTTATTCAAATCCTTACACTAGTCTCTAGCCACCTCAATGACATCTAGTTTAGAATTTTACATCTTATATATTATTGCACAAAACATATCAAGTGGGAGAACTATAAATGGATTGATCCCTCTTCGAAGTATTGGCATGTAGGTAGCATGCCCACACAAAGGATGTGGATACATGTTCAGTGTATCTTACACACACTAACCCCCCTCTTCCTCAAAATTTTTCAATGCATAATGGAGTCTAGGATTTGAAGACTAAATCAACTTTATAAGGAGTTTCACAGACATCCAATAGTTGAAATTTCATAGGTAGGCTCACATAGACATAATGAATAAAATCCAAAAAGCTTAGGTCTCTTAGGTAATAGTGGTAGAAGAATATTTTAGCACCAAACCCTAAGATGTCCTATTTTGGTGCTACTATCCAATAATAAAATGAAGGCTAGATCTTGATTTATGATAGTTTCTCAGTCTTGCACAATAAATTCTAGACCCTAAATGGTTGTCTCAATCAATTTCTAGCTAAGTCTTATTTTCTCTCATTACTATTTTTAGAAAGGTTCAAATTACCATCAAATTATATAAATTAGTAGTTTAATTATTGTATATTTATTTATTAATTTTCTATTCTAGAACTTTATCTAAAATAGGAATAATACATTAATATTCCCAAAACTGTTAAATCATTTGGTGAACCTGACTTATTTTGTTTGAGCATAAAACCCTAGAAACCTTAGGGTAAATTTTATTTTAATTTTTCCTATATTTTTTCTAATTTTTTACCTACATAATAAAATAAAAAAATAGCATTAAATTTTAAAATTTCATAGTAATTTTAAAATAGTTTTCTTTCAAACCATAGTTGCCCATATTAGGTCCTGGTATTTTTCCAGTATTTTTTCTATATTTTTTAATTTTTTACTTAAATATTTAAATAAAAAATCTGCATCAAATTTTAAAATTCTTTAGTAATTTTACAAATAATTTCATTCAAAACCTTAGTTTCATATACTAGCTCCTAATTAATTTTTGAAGTATCACCTTACATGTTTGTGAGCTTCATATCCTTTTTATATACTTTCTAGTTTGTTCTTTTTAGTACTTTAAATTTCTTATATTCAGTACTTTCTTTCAATAACACATTTCTTATTAAAAATTATTGCAAAAAAATCAATCAATTTTCAATTTATTTTTCTACTTTAACAATGGCCCAATATATTGGTTTTGATGAAACCGATAAAAGGGAACTTCAAAAACTCTTAGCTAAACACCTTGGCATGCAAGATGACATGCTTAAAATACTATAAGAGGAACAATAAAAAATAAAGAATGGTCAATCTTATCAAACCACCTAGTAACCAGTTGAAAATGACACTATGGGGGCAACTATGTATCAACAACCCCCTATAGTAGTCCAACCTTCCTCTATACCACTAGCTACAACTAGTACATCTTTGCCTCCTAATGTAGCAACCCTTGTGTAAGAGATAAGATCTATTCAATCCAAGGTGCTACATCTTGAGCAAGGTGACTTTAGACCTACGTAGGATTTGGATTCTTTTGCTTTACTGCATACACCATTGAAACATCATATTGCTTCTACACCCTGCCATAAGGTTTTGTTCAACCCAAGCTTACTCTATATGATGGCAAGGGTGATTTAGAGACACATTTGAGAGCTTTTAATATAACATGCTTGGAATATGTGTCAAATGACTAGCTATGAACCAAACTATTTCCATGAAATCTAAAGGATTATGCTTTACAATGGTTCTATAGTCTAGCAAATCTGTTAGTCAATGCATTCAATCTTTTAGTTGACATGTTCCTAACTCATTTCAACATTAACATTGATGATAAGGTTTTTTATTCCCAAATTGCATAATAGAAATAAAGGTCAAATGAGCATCTCATAGAGTATGTTCTTTGATATAAGACTATTTTGGCCAAGATGACTAGCCCCATGACCAATCAAGAGTTACAATATCTCTTCTAACATAGTCTTCTACCAACTTTATATGAGTCAATAATGTTCAAAAACTTCTCTTTTTTCACTAAGTTATGTCATACACTAAATAAAAGGGAAGTCAAACTCATTTTAATGGGCAAACTCAAGTACACAAGTATAGCAAGAATAACAAACAAGAGTAACAACAAAGTCCGATACAAAGTCAAGGTTAATGATAGTAAGAGTCAAAATCAACCTACAATCAATGCAACTTTAGAGCTGCCTTAGCATGTGGTTTTATCAACACCTCCTTGGTGAACCTTTAGTAATCTACTAGTTCCTTCGACCAGAGTTTTATAACAACTTTTGGAATGTAATATCATATCTCTCCCTCTTATTCAAGAAGTTCATCCAATAAATCCTCTTCCATGGGGATATGATAAACATGCATTTTATGAGTTTCATAGGGCACGAGGCTATACAAAAAATAGATGTATCCATTTGAAACATAATATACATGACTTGATAGATGGCAATGCTATTGACCTTGGCACTTTAGTCGAGCCTCTTCAGGTAAAGCAAACATAGGGTAAAGCTTTGAAAATCTTCTCAGATCCTTTTTCATAGTATTCTAAACAAGAGACAAGGGATACATTAGGTGTTCACCATGCATATCATGTACATCTCTCACTAGATACATACATGGCACTTTTGGTTGAGTTACATCCTTTGAGCAACATGATTAGTGTATATAATTCTAGAGTTCCAGTTAGACATTCCATCTCCTTCTCAGAGTAGGAGATAGTCGAGGATGATTCAGATTATCATGCACTCTTTATCAGAGCTTACATTCATAATAATCCTATTCATAATATTCTCATAGATAATGGATCTAGTGGGAACATGTGTATGATGACATTATTGCAACATTTGGGATATTTAGAGCAGGACATTACCCTAATGAAAATAATTATCAATGGATTTAGTGGACACATATAGAGTTCATTAGGTGAGATTATAATTCCTTTATAGATTGGTCCAACACACATGGCCAAACCATTTACTATTGTTCCTAGTGTAGGAGTTTTTGATATGTTGCTTGGCTAATCATGGATTCAAAAACTTTAAGTAATACCTTCTACAATTCATAGATAAATGAAATGCATTCATGCTAATCAAGTTGCTACAGTTAGTAGAGTTCCATATGAGTTACCACTCTCCACTTTAGATCCATTTTTTACTTTGCAATCATCAATTTTAGTTTAGACATTAGTTTTAGTTTCTCCATTAGTTTAGTTCTTCTACCAATTCTGATTCACACATAGTTGAGGCCTCCATTACCAGCACAAAGAGTTCATACACTTCCATAAAGGTCTCTTCTAAAGCAACCATAGTTTTTGGATTCTATATAGCTTTTATATATAGTGTTCATACCTAGGGTAGTATCATTGAGGTCTCACACCTCTACACATAGAACACATGTTCAAAAAGATTTTCTTACTACTAGATGGGTCCATAGAGCCCTATAATTGCATCCACTTCTTAGAGTTATAGGGGGACCTCATAGTTGGTTTTTACTTCAAAGATTTCAAAGTAGTTACAACATATATAAATTTTAGAGCCACAATTTTAGCCCTTCTATCATGTTTCAAGATCATGCATGATCCCTCTCTTTGATATAGGACACCACAATAGGGAGTCTCGTATGAGACTCATCGGTTAGTATCATTTATTCTAAAGCTTACTTGTACATAACTTATTTTCAATTTCTTATACATAATTTTCTCATGATTGATTGTACAGAACATATTTTAAAACATGAAAACATTCATATATTCAAAAATTCAAAAATATTTTGATTGTATGCATTATCCATGCTTTACGTTTCTACTACTATGATAGACTTAAATTTGATATTGTTTTTCAATTTATCCATATTACCATGCTTCACTTGATCTTTTTTGAGTGTGTGTAGTGATATCTAGATCCTTGATTGCTTCACTCTACTCATTGAGGGGGTATCCTACTTCTATATTCGAGACATACATCGATATACATACCCACTACAGGCATTCTATACATAACTACACCATCCAGGTTATGTCATTCCTACACCACACACTCTAGTTATCATGTTGATGTACATTACCTACTAGATTACTCTATCTACACTCGTTTGTATATAACACTCGTGTATTTCTTAGCATATACCTAGTCTTGTACTACATGTCTTGCATACTATCACTTCTTATTTTGATTAGTTAGATTTGATTGTATTTTTAGTATTTACCTGTTTTTCTTCTTGCTTTACATAGCTATATATGATTGCATTTATTAGTTCTTATTTTGTTTCCTGTATGTGCCTTAGGACATTTTCCAATGTTCTTTGCTTTTATTTTTGTGTGTGTCTTAGGACGTTTGCCAATGTCCTTTGCCTATACTATTTCATGTGATTATGGATTTCATGCCAACCTTGCTTGATTTAGTTGTATATGTATGTATATGTGGCCTTTAAACATGCTTTATATGGTTACTTTTCAATTTGAGTGACATGTGCCCATGTCCCTTGTTTGCTTGGCCCCTTGGCCACTCTTATATACTTCTTGATTTTTGCCTGGCATATTTGTTGCTTATTTTATTTTTAATTATTTATAATTCCATGATCCATATCATGCATTATTTTGATTTATTAGATGTCATGATGGACGTAATTCCCCATCCCTCCTTGACAACTAACAACTAAATATTAAATAGACTTCTAATTCTAATTCAGTACATTGCACATGTTATAACATTGTTATATCTATATAGGCATATTCCTATTGATCTAATAATATCTCATTACAAACCATGTTATATCTTGAGATATCTTGTCGATTATCATTGCTATATCATGTATGTTTATAATATAAAACACTTGCAAGGTTTTTTTTTTAAGGACAGTCATTGTAGGGTCTTCATTCCTACCCTCAAAACAAGGGGAAATAAATATGGATTTTGTCACAAAGATCAAATCTCTTAACTGTCTAAAAGGTAGTTTTTAGAACACCCAAAATAATAACTAGACTTCAAACTAGGTAGAACAGATTAGGAAGATAGTGAAAATTACAAAATAGTCATTAAAATTAGCCCAAGACAATAGCATCAAGATTGGACTACAACATCAGATAGTAAGGTGTCCATTTTTGGCACTCTTATCCAAATAACAAAAATATCAGTTTTCTAAAAATAGGTAGAAAAATAGGTTTAGCTATAGTTTTGCACATTCAGATCAGTTCAGATATAGTAGTTTCAGTACATTTTTTCTCAAAGAATGTAGATATAGGGGGTATCATGCATGACATAATGGATCTTGCTTCTGGTTTTAGATAGGGCAGTTGGTATAAATTCTAGATTAAAGTCCATGTTTCAGATACTAGTGATTGAGGGTAATTTGCATGACACATTTGTCTTCTTTTCTTTTTGAGTTTAGTATATTACCTAGATATTATCAGTAGTTACATGCCTTATTTTGTCTATAGGTGGTTGGCATCATTTCAGAGTGGCTTTTATATAAGTCTAACCTCCACATTTTGGATTGGATTTCATATAAGCTTAGTGCCTAGTTTCAGAGTGGTTTTCATACAAGCCTAATCTCTACCTTTAAGAGTGGCCTAGTTTTTAGCATACATTCAACTATCCATGCCACATTGTTAGATTATAAATCATTCATGGGCTTTAAGATCCATCTCATGTGACACACATTTCATACCGGTATAATTTCATAGCTTCACTTCATGAGGCAATGATGGAGCTAAAGGACTAGCTAGCCTTTGTATTCTTAAGCCACCTACTCAAAGGGATTGTAAACATATTCCAAACATCGATTAGCACATGCATGACCACCTAGATTTACTTAGTGGGTGATGATGGAGCTAAAGGGCCAGTCTTTACATTCTTGAGTGACTTATATGGAATTGAGCACTCATATCCATTCATGATATTACTCTTGGTATAACATCATCTAAAATTACTCAACATCATCCAACATTACTCAACATCATAATAGGTTTTGTATTAGTTCGTATACCTGGTGAGGTGTATTCATTCCTTTTTCTTCCTCTCTCTCTTACCTAGCTTTATACATTCTTATTTTAGATATAGCGTATCTAGTAAGAAGTGATCTACTCTTTTTGTTCTCTTGGTTTCACCCTTGGAGGTAAGTTCATGTACATTATTTGTTTTTTTTAAATCATAGTATTTAATTTTGCTATATTACTAGCATAAAGGGGAGGCAAATGTAGTCATATAAAATATGAAAATTGGTAACTTGAGTATAGCTAATGACACCCAACCCATAGGTCCCTCTTGCTTACTCTCATGACCTTCATAGTCATCTTTTCACTAATTCTCAATCATCTATAGCCTTTCAGATAGTGATTCCACCTCTTCCAAGTAACATTTATAGTGATGATTCCATCCCCCTGGGTCCTATTCTTTCAAGATTATAGCACCTAACTTGGACTATAGTGTCAGACCTTAGGGTGTTCATTTTTGGTACTTCTATTTAAGTACATTTTTACCTCTAATAATCAGATTCTTTCAGTTTTTATTCTTCTTATTGTCAGCCTCACATGAATACATTTGACCCATGACCAATCGATCCCTATAAAAGTCCATTTAAAGTTCATTTAGGAGTTGGCAATTATTACAAATTGAGCAAGAATACAAGAAAAACCACTAAGGTAATCTTCTCTATTATCTACATACAACCATCTAATACTACTCCAAGTTTATTCAAATCCTTACACTAGTCCCTAACCACCTCAAACACATCTAATTTAGCATTTTACATCTTCATACATACCATTTCACAAAGTACATCAAATGAGAGAGCTACATATGTCTTGATCCCTCTTTGGAGTATTGGTATGTAGGCATATTATACAAATTAACCCCTCATTATTTATCAAATTTTGTCAATCATAATGGAGTCTAGGGTTTGAAGACTAAATCAACTCTATATGGAGTTCTACATACATCTAACAGTCAAAATTTTATAGGCAGACTCACATAGACACAATGAACAAAAGCTAAAAAGCTCAGGTCTCCTAGACAAAAGTGACCAAAAAGGACTATAGAGCCATAATTTAAAGTGTACTATTTTGATGATCCTATACAATCATAAAATGAAGGTTAGATCCTGATTTACGATAGTGTCCTAGTCTTGCATAGTGAATTCCATACCTTACAATAGTCATCTCAATTAGTTTCTAACTAAGTCTTATTTTTTCTTCCTTATTACTATTTATAGAAAGGCTCACAGTCAAATTATATAAATTAGTAGCTTAATTATTGCATATTTATTTATTGATTTCCTATTCCAGACCTTTAATTAAAATAAAAATAATACACCAATATTCCCAAAACTGTTAAATCAAATGCATATCATTTCATTGAATTTAAGATCCCCTGATAAATGAACATCTTCCTTATATTTCTCTTGCATGGGATGATTATGATTTTATAAATTTAAAATCTCTTTATATTAATCATCATCAAGAAAATATTCCTCCTCTTCAACCATATCATGATTTATGAGACTAGAATCTCTAAAATTAGGTTGTCAATTTTACAAGCTTCTGGTGTATCAATGATAAGATCCTGGGTCTTTAGATGAATTGGCATAATTCTTTAAATAGAGAAGAAATCCTCTACTTGATTTATATTCAGTCATGGTAAATGATTGGTGACTTGATAAGCTTCTGAACAAGCCATTGCTAAAGTATTTGATGTAGACATTCTCACAAAAATAAAAGTTAAAGGATCGAAAGCATATAGATACATATCTAAAACCATTGCTTAAGAAGTTTTATGAATAACTGGGATTCGGTTATAATTATTTTGAAATATAAAATTAAAATCCCTAATTACTTATTGATACTCTCTTTCGATCAAAACAAATTATTTTAACAAACCTTGAACATCAATCAACTGACCAAATTGAAGCAAAAACAAAATTTTAAAGTCATTCTACCTAGTTATAGAATTAGGTGCCAAGGTTACAAACTAATCAAATGATTATTCTTCCAAAGTGAAAGGAAAAAATATACAAGTAATATCCTCATATTTCACATATAAAACTTGTGTGGTAGACTTTTAAGCAACAAGATGTTCTTCAATAGTTATTTTGTAATCATTTTGAAATATAGGGAGAAAAATCAAGGGATCTTCAACTTCTAGGAAATCATGATGAAAACCTAGGATATTTATGGCTAATTCACCGAGCTAAGACATGGTGATAGCCAATGAGATTAGAAAATTAAGGATAGGCTAAAAAATAATTATATGTATAACAAGATTATCTCTAATATCTCTATGAAATAACCTAAATGTAGACCTTGTTATCTTTATAATGGGGTCTATGTTATTCTCAAACAAACAACATTCAAAAGACAAATAAAAAGCAAGAATATTAGCCAAAATAAATCTTGTCTTCCATTTACTAATTATGTTAGTGTGGGTTCAAGTACATAATTAAATGAGAAATTGAGAGCCCAAAACAATAAAAATCTTGAAATATTTTAGAGATTCAAGGATCTTTCAGGATTAGAGGTTTAAGGCCTTGAAATATTGCATGCAACCCTCATTCTAGAATCAATTTCTATTATTTGTGTTAAGAAAATAATATATGGGAGAAGATTGATGGAGTGGCACCTAAATTCATAAAATTAAAATAAATGGTCATCCTTCTAGCACCTTTCTATTAGGCTCAATTTGACACACTCAAATGTAACTATTGGATTAACTAATTTAATAAGACAAAGGGAGTTTATAACACATGGGATTAATGTCCCCTCATTTTTAATATCCTTCTAGGGATCCAAGGGTCTATAAATTTATAGAACATTTAGCTGGATGAGTAGCAACTATTACCATAAAAGGTTCGATTGGTCTCTTGCTGGTCCATTGTATCTTGTTATGAGACTAGAATCTCTAAAATTAAGTTGTCAATTTGACAAGCTTCTAGTGTATCAATGATAAGATCCTAGGTCTTTGGATGAAGTGGAACAATTATTTAAAAAGAGAATAAATACTCTAATTACTTTATATTCATGTATGTTAAATGATTGGTGACTTGATAAACTTTTGCACAAGCCATTGCCAAAGTATTTATTGTAGACATTCTCACAAAAATAAAAGTTAAAGGATCCAAAGCATGCAAATACATATCTAAAACCATTGCCTAGGAAGTTTTATGAGTAGTTGAGATCCAGTTATAGTTATTTTGAAATCTAAAATTAAAATCCCTAATTAGTTATTGATACTCTATGTTGATCATAACAAATTATTTTAACAAACCTTGAACATCAATCAACTAACCAAATTAAAGCAAAACCAAAATTTTAAAGTCATTCTATCTAGTGATAGAATTAGGTGCCAAGGTTACAAACTAATCAGATGATTATTCTTCCAAAGTGAAAGGAAAAAATATACAAGAAATATCCTCATATTTCACATCTAAAACTTGCATAGCAGACTTTGAAGCAATACAATGTTATTCAATAATTATTTTGTAATCATTTTGAAATATAGGGAGAGAAAATCAAGGGATATTCAACTTCTAAGAAATCATGCTAAAAACCTAGGATATTTATGGTTAATTCACCAAGCCAAGACATGGTGATAGCCAATGGGTCAATAAAATTAAGGATAGGCTATAAAAGAATCATATGTATAACAAGTTTATCTTTAATAACTCTGAAATAAATTAAATCTAGACCTTGTTGTTAAGCATGGGATATACTGAGAGGGGGGGTGAATCAATATATCATATATCTTGTAAAACATTTCTGTAACCAAATTCCACTTAATCAAACATTCAAGATATGCAATAAAACTCAAACAATAAACACCACACAAGATAGAGAGAGCACCAGATATAACGTGGAAACCCAATGTGGGAAAAACCATAGAGAACAATCTCAATATATGAATGAGCACCAACCCAAAAAATATTCACAAGCCAAACTTGCAGGAGCACCATACCCCTTTTTTGAGCACCAACCCATCTACTATTCGTGAGCACCAACCCACAAGAGCACCACACCCCTTTGTTGAGCACCAACCCAGTAACTATTCGTGAGCACCAACCAATAGGAGCACCAACCCTTTTGCTGAGCACCAACCCATAAATAATTATTGAGCACCAACCCACAGGAGCACCAACCCCTTTGTGTATACCACACACCTATCTCTCAATGTTTCTATCTCAAAAAATGATAGTTCAATACAACATCTCTTTCCTCTCTCTCACCTTTGCTCTTCTAAGCTAGATATAACAAATACAAATCATATTCATCTCTCACAATTGCTCTTCTAAGATAGATATTAAGATATCAAATCAACCTCTATCTCTCATAATTGCTCTTCTAATCTAGATATTACAATATCAAATCAACCTCTTTGTTCCATATGACAAATGGCTTCTCAATTCTTTATTTATAGCTTTCCAAATGACCTTTGGCCTTCCCCCTTTGTGACCCTTCAATCCTCATGGAAAATGGTGCCAAACTTGTATGACTCTTCATATTCAAGCCTTTGAAAAGTCATGTGATGACCCTTCATGATCAAAAATGTCCTTCCCTCTTTTGTCCTCATCTTGGTGACTTTTTGTATTCTTTAAAGTGTCCCTTCATGAGAAATTGTGCCCTTCCTCTTTTGTCTTCACTTGGTGACTCTTAGAATTCCCCAAGATGACTCTTCATGGGAAAATGCAGCCCATCCTTCTTTTCTCTTTATCCCGTGGCTCTTTGACTTCTCCATGGGCCCTTCTTTTGTCTCATATGCAACTAAAAATATATTCATTAATATTAAATAAATATTAACTCATATTAGCCAAGATATATTTATTACAAACAACATTAAATGCAATTGAGCCTTTATCACTAATAATGCTAGATCTTTGACATCAATGACAATATTTCAAACAATCTCCCCCTTTGTCATTGATGGCAACCTCAATCCTAAAACTGCCACATCTTGTCACCTGCACATACTATCATCTGAAAACATACAATAACTCCCTCTTACTGTAGCAACTTGTACCTATTCCCTATACCTATTTTTTGCACCTATACCTATACCTGTTATTCTCCCCCTTTGACATCAATGGCAAAGGGCCTACTTGGAGCTAACACTTAGCTCCCCCTTAACTGATGCTGAACATCAAAGGCAAGAAGTAATATAAATTACTCCCAACTCCTCTCGCTAATCTTTGCATGTATCCTTTGATCGTGCCTTTGAGAAGATATCTGACAAAACATATACATTATTCCCTATCCTTTGAGCATCTGTAATCAACTCATTTGAATCTTTTCTTATAATCTCACAACCTTCTTTATGAAACTTTAATGTGTATCCTTAATCACATATTTGACTAACACTCAATAGATTATGCTTAAGACTTTTTACATATAAAACATTCTTAGCCTTAGTTCTACCATAATCCAAACTTAAAGTACCTTTTCTAGCTATTCTAGCAGTGGTTTTATCTTTGAATCTCATTATAGCACCATTAATCTTCTTTAGAGTTATGAACTTAATTTTATCACTTGTCATATGCCTCGAACATCCGCTATCAATTAACCATGGCTGATCTTTACCTCTTACATACAGAGCTGTCTGAACCATCATAGAATCTTCAGGTTGTTTCTTCTATCATGAACATGTCTAAGCCTTCTTCTTGATGAATGGAGCTTTGAAACTCTAATCCTTCTTGACTGACTCAAACACACTTTTGCAATACCGAGCTATGTGTACAAAGTTGTTGCACTTGTATCATACTATGGTCTCTTCATCAAAGATTGATAGAGGAGCAAAAGAGTTGTGGCTTCTGCTTGACTCTCCTTGACTTTCTTTCTCCTTATTTTTGAAATTGTTAGCTCTTTTTCTACATTCTAATTTCTTGTGACCATATCCATTACAGTAAAAATAATAGCCATAAAAATAAGACCTGTCTGTATATCTCTGACTTGATTGTCTTTTGTAGCTTTGTTCTCTCTAGCCTTCTCTGTTTGAAATGTCCTCTGTATTTTTCACTTCTCCCCTTTTTGTTTCCTCTTTTGCAAGAGCTTCAGCATAGCTCTTTTTCTTTTCAAATATGATCCCTGTCTTATCTGAATTTGCTTTTTGACTTTCCAATATCTTACTTAGCTTATTAGTGCTATCTTCAAATTTTGAATCACTGACTACTTTATCACTGACTGCTTTCTGAATATCTTCTTTTAAAGAGGCAATTTCAATAACATACCTTTGAAATTCTTTTTTTTCTATTTTCAGCTGTGTTGTGAGGTCTTCTTCATTCTTCTTGGCTTCTTCAAAGTGTGCTTGTAGATCTTCAATCATTTCCTTTGACTCTTGTTCATTTTTCTCGATCTGGCACTTTAATCTTCAATTCTTCTTCTGAATAGCTTCTAACTCTTCTAAGGCACAAATGAGCTCTCCTTCCATATTCACTTTAGCTTCTTTCTCTTCTTCTTCTTGATCATCTTCATGTATGGCCATGAATAGAATCTCTTCTTCTTTTGAATCGCTGACTCCACTATCTTCGACTGAGCTAGGATCCTTAGAATACAGACTCTTCTTCTCAAATCCCTTCTTAGATTTTCCTTTGAAATTCTTCTTGTATATAGGCTTTTCTTTTTCTTCTTCATCATTACCCTTATTTGGGCATCTAGCTAAAAAATGTCCAATCTTTCCACAATTAAAACATTTAAAAGGTAATTTTCCTTGATATTTACCTATTCCTTTTTCAGCTTGCAAATGAAAAGTGCTCCATTGTCATCTTCATCATCACTAGAACTATCACTTAATTCTTGAATCTTAGCTTTCTCCTTGTTTGATGTCTTGAAAGCTACTTCTCTATTTGAGGGTTTATCTTGTTTTGTCTGCATCTCATATGCCGTGAGAATACCATGAAGCTCATCCATCTTTACCTTGGCTAAATTATTCATCTCCTCGATTGTCGAAACCTTTACATCATTCTCATTGGTAGAGATATCAAAATTTTTTACACCACCATTGACTCATCCAATGTTTCTCTAAGACCTTGAATCTAATTTATGATTTGATCAACTTGCAAAAGATAACTTGCTATATCTTCCTCTTCCATCTCCAAACTTTCAAATTGCCTTCTAAAAGTCTGCAGCTTAGCTTGCTGAACCTTTCCATCAACTTTGTAAATACTTTCAAGTTTTACCCAAGTTTCATGAGAAAATTTACATTGCATAACTTTAACAAATTTAGATTCACATAAACCACATAAAATAGCATTTAAAGCTTTAGCATTACATTCACTTGCCTTCTTTTTTGCTGGAGTAATTGTAGATGTCTATGGCTCTTGATATTCCTCCACCACTGCTTTCCATATGTCAAATCCAAGGGCCATAAAATAAACCTTCATTCCCATGCTCCAAAAAGCATAATTCATCCCATCAAACAAAGGTGCCTTATTTTTAGAAAATCCTTCCTATGACCCAGCCATCATGCTTTCTCAATCTACCTTCAAGCTGTAAAACTTTTCAAAAAAGAACCTACTTTGATACCAATTATTAAGCACGGGATATACTGAGAGTGGGGGTGAATCAATATATCATATATCTTATAAAAATTTCCTTTAACTGAATTCCACTTAATCAAACATTCAAAATATGCAATAAAACTCAAACAATAAACACCACACAATATATAGAGAGACACCAGATATAACGTGGAAACCCAATGTGGAAAAAACCATGGAGAACAATCTCAAGTATATGAATGAGCACCAATCCAAACAATATTCACAATCCAAACTTGCAGGAGCACCATACCCCTTTGTCGAGCACCAACCCAGCTACTATTCGTGAGCACCAACCCATAAGAGCACCACACCCCTTTATCGAGCACCAAACCAGCAACAATTCATGAGCACCAACCCACAGGAGCACCAACCCCTTTGCCGAGAACCTACCTAGCAATAATTTGTGAGCACCAACCCATAAGAACACCAACTCTTTTACCTAGTACCAACCTAGCAACAATTCATGAGCACCAACCCACAGGAGCACCAACCCCTTTGTGTATACCACACACCTATCTCTTAATGTTTCTATCTCAAAAAATGATAGTTCAATACAACATCTCTTTCCTCTCTCTCACGTTTGCTCTTCTAAGCTAGATATAACAAATACAAATCATATTCATCTCTCACAATTGCTCTTCTAAGCTAGATATTAAAATATCAAATCAACCTCTATCTTTCATAATTGCTCTTCTAAGCTAGATATTACAATATCAAATCAACCTTTTTCTTCCATATTACAAATGGCTTCTCAATTCTTTATTTATAGCTTTCCAAATGACCTTTGGCCTTCCCCCTTTGTGACCCTTCAATCCTCATGGAAAATGGTGCTAAACTTGTATGACCCTTCATATTCAAGCCTTTGAAAAGTCATGTGGTGACCCTTCATGATCAAAAATGTCCTTCCCTCTTTTGTCCTCATCTTGGTGACTTTTCATATTCCTTAAAGTGTCCCTTCATGAGAAATTGTGCCCTTCCTCTTTTGTCTTCACTTGGTGTCTCTTTAAATTCCCCAAGATGACTCTGCATGGGAAAATGTGTCCCATCCTTCTTTTTTCTTTATCCCGATGCTCTTTGACTTCTCCATGGGCCCTTCTTTTGTCTCATATGCAACCAAAAATATATTCATTAATATTAAATAAATATTAACTCATATTAGCCAAGATATATTTATTATAAACAAAATTAAATGCAATGGGGCCTTTATCACCAATAATGCTAGACCTTTGACATCAATGCCAATATTTCAAACACTTTTGATCTTTGCAGTGGGGTCTAAGTTACTCTTAAACAAACAACATTCATAAGATAAATAAAAAGCAATAATATTAGCCAAAATAGATATAATGAATTTTTTTACTAATTATGTTAGTGTGAGCTCAAGCACATAATTAAATGAGAAATTGAGAGCACAAAACAATAAAAAGCTTGAAATATTTCAAAGATTCAAGGATCTGGAGATCTCAGGATTAGAGGTTTAAGGCCTTGAAATATTGCATTCAACCCTCTTTCTAGCATAAATTTCTATTACTCACATCAATAAAATAATAGATGGGATAATATTGAAGGGGAAACACCAAAATTCATCAAATTCAAATAAATGGTCCTCCTTCTAAAACCTTTCTGTTAGGCTCAATTTGACACAGTCAAAGGTAACTATTGGATTAATTAATTTAAAAGGACAAAGGGAGTCTATAACACATGGGATTAATGCCCCCTAATTTTTAATATCCTTCTAGGGATCTAAGGGCTGATAAATTTATAGAACATTTAGTTGGGTGAGTAGTAATTGTTACCATCAGAGGTTCTATTGGTCTCTTGCTAGTCCATTGCCTCAATCTTGTTGCCTATCTAATTCAATTGACAAAACAATTAGGCTCTACTTCACTACATTTCATGTCATACTAACCTAAGATAAGATATTGTAAAAAATAACAAGAGAAGACAAGTAAGGGCATACAAGAGAATTTTTACTTGATTGAGATTAAATATTCTAATACTAAGAAGTGGGGATAGTTAGCTGCAAGCATACTACTAGATATTAGGATTAGCTAGTTCACAAACCTAACTACTCAATAGGAAAGAGTCTAATAAAATTAAGTGAACACATTATTCAGAATCCTTCATCAGAAGAAATTAAACCATCAGCCTATATCTATAACACAATGGCTTGATGGTAACTTCAAGATTAATAAAATAATAAATAAGAATCAATTAAACTAGCTATTGCATAATCTATCTACATGTCTATTTAAAAACCAAAAATTCAAATAAATTCTTAACACAAATTACTTATCTTAAATCAAAATAATGGAGAACATTAAGTGAATAAAAAACAATGAGAATCTATATTCAACATCCTTAAAAAGTATTATATTACAATCAATATCTCCTAGTAGATAATCAAATGAACAAAATAGAAATGAAAGGTAGGTGCAATCTTGAGACAATTACAATAGAGATTTCACACAAGAAAATATTACCTTATAATGGAAAACACTACTACTTAAATAGATAAGGAAATGATTCAAATGAATTTCCTTGATACACAACCAAAATTTAATGGCATAACACCTAAAATTAAATGTAGTAACTGATTACAACTCAGTTTCTTGAGATAACACATTAACAAAGGATAAGGACAAATCATGGCACATTTTCTAGATTATAACCACTTTCAGGATGAAAGTAGATGTAATATTTAATGTATTTCAAGCTCCAATGATCCAATATTTACTAAATTTTAATTCTTTTCATAAATTAAATTATCAGCCAAAATAGGAAAAGCCACATCATTGTAAAAGGATCTTGATTATGGAATAGTCAGTTCATGCTTTATTTTATCCATTCATAATTCCACATGCTTATCTTTGTAACATTAAAGCTTCTATTAGATATATCCTTTATTTATTAAATGTTAATAATCAGGTAAACCAATATTGAAATATTGGTTATTCCAATCTATAAATAGGTGCATCTCCTTTTGATGAAGTTATCGAAGTCTCTGACCAGTGAAGTAAACTCATGTTGTGCACACCCTCCTTGATCTCATTTCTCTCCTAGTCCAACATTAGCATTGTCATTATCGTCATCTCACTCAAAGTGAATTTTATTAGCCCATGAAACTATTCATGTCTATTTTAACCTTGTTTCTTTTGTGCATCTTGCATAAAAAATTGAAGAAATAGTCAAGCTGAAGCTATCATTTTTCCTTCCCTCTATTCTCTTCTTGAATATAAAATTTTACATGCATTTTAGGGTTGTGTGTCTTCAATATTATGACACTTGTTGTAATCTCACTTTGTAGGAGATCAAGCCCTATCATGTTGGTGTTATATACTCTATAGAATTTGAATCTCTGAGATCTTTCTGCTTGGCATGATCTCAGGACTGTGGGGAGTCTTTGACTATTGACTATGCTTTGTTTTGAAATGTCTTCTACATTATGG
Source organism: Torreya grandis (assembly GCA_037957365.1). Taxonomy (NCBI): domain Eukaryota; kingdom Viridiplantae; phylum Streptophyta; class Pinopsida; order Cupressales; family Taxaceae; genus Torreya; species Torreya grandis. The sequence goes on along the minus strand of JARHVA010000420.1, from coordinate 3,117,057 downwards.
ATCCTATGATTGTACCATGTAGCATCATTTTAAAGTTTAGGGTCTTTAGGGATTCATTATTGGTCTTATTTCTTTCCCCGACTGAGTCTATGAGATCACACCATGTGGCACAATTTTGAAACTTTGGGATATCTCTCAACTATTGAACATGCAATTGCCCTTATAAACTCTGACTCCTCAAGATGTAACCACGTCATAATATCTTAAATTTGGAGTCATAATAAATATGAAATGTGCATTACCTTCCCCAATCTTTGAATCCCTAGGATTTAACCACATGTCATAATCTTAACACTTTAGAATCTTCAACACTTAGCTATTTTATGAAAATAAATTTTCTCTAATTGAAGGAGATCATACCACATGACATGATCTCAGGGTTCCTCTACCTTCAATACTTAGTTGATTTCACTATTTTATTTCTTTATATTTTATTTTGAACTTTGAATCATCGATGATGCCATGTGGTTCCTTTGAATTGAATATCTCATTAAAGGTTTGTGATGTTTGAATTAATCCTATGAGTCCTTAATTTTCATGATGATGCCACATGGCATCATCACATGCCTTTGGGCCACAGATCTTCTATGCACTATCATCTACCTTCTACTCCCCTATTCTTCGAGATCGTGCCATATGGCACAATCTTGGGCCTTCATGCCTTAGGATGAATATAGAATTTATCTTTGCTCAAATCACCTAATTTATTGACATGTTGATAGCTGATGGAAGATCAAGAGATTGAGACATTAAACTATTGACTACATCCCTTCGAGTTCTTGGTGCCCAAGATGCATCCATGTGTTGTAATATCAGAATGTCAAGGCTCAAAAGACTTAGTACTTTTAGAATTATCCCCCTACTATGGACTCTAAACACTCAATATCTTGATAATTGGAAAAGATTGATAGATCAAAATACTTCATAAGATATTTACAAATAAAGATGAGGAAAAGTTGATTCATGAAATAATTAATAGGTTAGTCGATGACACCATTTTGAATAAATCCCTAGAAAACATGAAAATTTGTATAAGCAAAGTCTTGAAGAAACATAAACAAATCCTGATTTGAGTTAATCAAAGTCCTAAATGGACCCATGACATCATGAATTAGCATAAGCCAATGTTTGAAAGACTTTAAAGAGACCCTGACTAAAGTAAATTCAATTAGGTAAAATACACTACAAACTCGGGTAAGCCATTTTAATTTCAAATCAATAATATGACCATTTAAACAAAAAATTGAATTATATATGAATAAATAAAGATCACAATTCAATCAAAATATTTCAAAATGAAGTCTAATGTCCAATGAAACAAACTATTAAAATTGGCCCCTTTCAATTTAACCCTTAGAAAAGGTTATGTTTTAATAACTAAGGCACACATGTTTCAAGATAAGACCTTCAAGTAGACAATGGAAAAAACAAGCTAATTTTACAGGATTCAAAAGTAATGGAACAATAATTAAACCCACAATGCATCACTTGAACTTGATCTTAAAATGATATGAATCACCTACAACTAGTAATGAATCAAAGTTGAATTTACTTAAAAGAAACCTCAATGGAAAAATTCTATGTTTGAATTATAGATAAAGGATTATTAATCATTTTGAAAAAATAGTCAAGTGAATCTATGTCCACATCATAAAACACATTAGACACATGAGTTAAAACCTAAAAAAATGAAATCCTTTCTTATCAACTTTAATACCATTCATAAATGAGGCCATGTAAGTAGGTAGAAATAGAAACAAAAAATACGTATGTTAAAGCAAGAGGGTTCCCATGTGAGATTTGAATATGGATCATGTTGGACCCAACATACACCATACTCAAATTCAAGGTAACTATTAGATTTACATGACCTACACCCATTACAAAGAGGTCCATAGCTTGCAAAGTAATGCCATCTTTGATTAGTTGTTTTCTATTATCAAGGGTGGATGAGGATGTCATGAGCATTGATTTTATTATGGTAGGGCTCTATGTCCAATGTGTGGCTCAAATCAATGTTTTAATGTTATTAACATGGGGTCAAGAGGTTGAGATTCTAAATTCTATTTTGTATCTTCTGTTCATCCATGTTTCCTCTTTATTAACACTTGAAATAAATATGTCAGGGATAATAACATAAATAAATGCCATACTTTAACCCTTAAAAGAAAAAGTATCCACAATCGGATCATATATTCATTAGTGTCTTATTTATCCTTGTTGGCAAAACATAAAATCTAAGGGAGCACTGGTAAATAAAAATATTTTATTTAAATATTATTAAAAAGAATATTTGAATATAGTTTCTTAACACTTTGTGCACAACCAGTGAGACAAGGTCAGTGGTCATGGGTTTCAAGTGAAGTATAATTACTAATTTACACTCTATCAGTTTATAAAACCCTGCTTTAACAACACAAAAAATTACAAAAAATAACTACTTTATAGCAAAAAAATAGATAAATTGGAACTAAGTGTCAGCAATGTTGATCAAGGTTTTGGCCAGTTCTCATTCTTTGCCCATGAAATTAACAAAATTATTAACCTTCTCAAGATTAATTTATTTCTCTTCAACCTTTTGTTGATGTTTCTAAATTTACCACAGGTGCCCTTAGTGTTTAAAGAACATTTCTCATTTTAGAATTTAGAAAATTTAGATCATGAGTTGCAGGTTTTGACAATCTGGTTGCTTGTGGTGAAATAGTAGCAGAGTAAGATAATTGTTCCACAATATTTATATAATTTTGGTGGTTGGGAGCCACCTTGGCCCATTCTTTGTGAATCCTTGTTGATACTTAGTGAATTACGTTCCTACTTTAAGTTACAAACTAATCTAAATGGATATTTATAATGTGGCTAAAATTAAAGTGATCATGGTGTAAAAAAAAGAGAAAAGAGAAGGGTAGGGCATAAAAGAAGTAAGTGATTCTTGATTTTAGTCTTGAACATTATGAAAAAGTATTAATGGCAATTGAATACACATTAACAAATATATAATGCAAAATAGCCTAAGCTCAAATCTCACTATATATCAAGCAAACTTCAAAGGAAAATGTTTAAGATTCACAAGTAAGAACTAGATCTACTTTAGGGAATTACCACTATAATCAAATAGCCATTGTACATCTGAGTATAGAGCAAAATGAAATGAAGGAAAATCTAAGATCTTTTAACTAATCTATTATAGGCACAAATTATAAACCTTGTGATTAAAGAATGCTATTTAGAATTCAAAGACACTATTCAAATTCAAGACCTCTACTAACAATTGAGAGACAAGCTACATTAGCAATTAACACATCAAAATAGAAAATCTTTGTAGAATTCCTTGATGCTATTAATTGCTTCAAGTATACAAAGTTTCTCAAAAATCTCTCCCTCTTTACAATGGTGATACATGCCTTTATAAGAAGAATAGGTAGTATATCGGTCAGTTACAAAATACATGTGTACAAAGGTAAGGATAGTTGTCCTTATAAGCTCTATAATACATGTGTTTTCCCAAATCATACTGACCTAGAGGAAAATATGTTAACAAACTAGCATATGCCTTTACAATAGAATATTTTATTATAAAATGTTACCTAATTTATATTAGAATAGAATATTGCTCTAACTTGATGGTGGGGCCCTTATTTATTGTTAGAGGATGCTTATGGACCTCTCATGTTGTTCATCAACCAGCTTGAGGTCCAAAATAGGGTTCATGATGCACTCCTCTTCTTGGTCTACTAGCTCATCGAATTCTTTGTCATTTATAGCCAAGGCCTCCTTGATGCTTCTAGCTTCATTGATCATCTCACCTGCATTGAATATCATATCCAAGATCTTGCTATTATTCTATCTAGATTGGCCTTTACTGTTCCCTTGGATTTCTTGAGTCACCAAAGTAGACCTATGCTTGAACTCTTCATCACTGATGAGGCCAAGGGCATTAGGTTGTGCAGGATTGACAATCATGGTCCCAAGAAGTTGTTCAATTCTGTTGATGAGCCCTTTGTCATCTTTTAGAAGCCTCTTTACCTTGGTATGCTAGGTACTCAAGTTTTGAACCTTATCAATAACAATCCCTAAGATTGTACCTAGTTGTCCCATACTTATGGTTCTAAATTTTGGGATTTGTTTCTTTACTTGAATGTTGAGGAGCTGAGCAATCCTATTCTCTAAGGCCTACTATTAGGTGACCAGGTCTTTAGCTAATGTATCTTGGTCCTCTAATGCTCTCTGCCTCATCTTCAATGAATTCAATGTCTCAAACATGTCATAAAATGATTTGTCTAACATTTTGGTCATGGCCTTTGGGATTGATAAGATAGCTTGTGTTCACAAATTCTCCCTTTCTCTTTCTAGATTCTAGATCCTTTGTTTTAGACCCTAGACTCTAGCCTTGGCTTGTTGTGACTGTACCTCTATCAAGCTTTCCACATCTTCATGTATAGCAGCCTCACCAAGCTACTATCTTATAATGGGGGTCAAACCTACAAAAGGTTCCACCTTTTGAAAGGTGAATTCTTTTGTCCCAACCAAGACTATCCTAGTTGTTATTATTTCTAACCTAGCTATCTCAAGGTTGAAATGGATTGTAGTGACTAGTTCCTTGAATTGGGGAAGTTCTAGGACCTTCATATTTGAGCTATTAGAGGCTCCTAGAGCATCCATATTTTGGCTTTCTAGTCCTTAGGGAACCATAATCCTTCTCTCTTCCTACTCCTTCATCATAGCCTTTATCCAAGAATTAATGTTATCATGCACATCCACACCAACCCTTGTCATGGCCCATGAGTAGGAGAGAGATGGGATATTTTATAATTTTCCATAGATGAACCAATCAGGAATGACTAGTCTATGAATTAGAAATTCATCACTGAAGAGATTGACTTCACTAGTGGGATGAGTGAAGGTCAATCTAGGTTTCTTCCTTGGTTTTACTGGGACCAAGGCCAATTCTTCCTTCCTATTCTCTTAAGGTGCCATGATAGTCAATTTTTTTCTTATTATTTCTCTTGAGGGGTCCTCTTCTCTATCTAAGCCATACGGCTCTACAAGTTCCTTGAGGGCACCCTATAGTGTCTCTTTTAGCTCCAAGGCTATCATGTCAATGTACTAAACTAGGGAAGGTGGCCTCTATTACATGGTTGAAGTTAAGGGTCCTTCTCTAGGTCTTTCTTCTAATTTATCTTTATAACCTTATCTTTTCCTTTACCTTGATCATCCTAAATTTGCTTAACCTGCTATTGGGATTGCTTCAATTACTTTGCCTAAGGTTACTCATGAGCTATCCCAAATGGCCTAGGTAGTAGGTGGTATTGCAAAGGGTGCATTTTTCATGTTTTCATAGATGACTTGTTGTCCCTGACCAATCTATGCTCTAGATTTATGTTTTGGCCTTGGATCTTGGCCAACACTTCTTCATATTTCTTAGATCTGATTTATATGGTGTCATGGATACCTAGTTGGTGTACATACTCAAGTTTGAGATTTTTTTCATTTAGATGTTCTCCCATTTTGTTGTTTAGATCCCACATTTTGAGTTCATCTAGCTTAAATCCAAATGATTTCTTATGTGTGACCATAACTTCCACTTGCTTCTAGTCTTTAATTATGATTTTCCCAATATCTAATGGGAAGGGGTGAAGCAGACCCTTTTGCAATCCTTGTCAATGCCAAGGATGAGCTGAAAGGCAATCTCTTGCTTAATAAGTTTATTCGAGACATTCAATGGTAGTTTGTAAGGTTGGGACATAATTATCTCTATCTTGATGATGGTGCAATCTAGGAAATACCACACATCCCCAATCATCTCCACACACTTTTTGATGAGGGGGTGAATTTTAGGCATGGGAACACTTGTGATGGCTTCAACTATTACTGGGAAAATGTAGTCACAGATAAACTACATGTGATTACTATATTTAAAGATATGCAATTTGGAATAGAAGTGTGAGATGGTTTTCCTACCTTCTAGGGACCAATTCTTAATGCCATGGAAGGTGACTGAAGCAAGAAGGGCATCAAGTAGGTAAAACATCATGTAGAAATGCTTGGAAATCTTTCTCTTGATGGTGATGAATTACTTAGCAAGGAAGATGTTGATCAAATCTTTTATTGGAGAGGTAAGTTTTTCTTCCACTAGGAAGTGTACATATGAGACACAAAACTTATTTACATAAGTGGTTGAAGGGGAACCAAAATCTCTATTTAACAAGGTCATCATCACCCTAATACCTTCTCTGAACTGGATGATAAGGATTTTTCCATCAAGGGTTATAAAGGTGTGAGGTCATTGGTTTAGCCAGGGTTTGAGGATGAAGTCCAAGTCATGGTTATTGGTTCACGAGTCTAGGTCATGGTTATTGGTCCATTTCCTCATCTTGGGAAGGTCCACATGGGGAAGAGGGAGTTTATAGTACCTTTCAAAAGAAATAGGGGAAATGTATGCTACCTCTTTTGAGTTACCTTCCCTAATAATCCATTCACTATTAATCTTGAAATCAATAAAAATGGGGGAAATGACATCAATGTAGTACAATACCTCTAGTTTTACTATGACATGATGGAGGCCAACCATCTAGATTGCAACTAGGTCATAGTGTCATCTATTGGTGGTAGCATTTATCTACTCTTCTTTTGAGATGGGCTATACTTTTTTTACCATGAAGAAGATCTTAGACCAATTCCTAATGCTATGGATGTTTAATGTAGTGAGGTCCAGTTCTATATCTTTGAATACCCAACCTTCACTATCTATCATCAAATAGAGCTCAACCTCTTCTTTTACTTGTTGTCTGTCGACTACCATGATCCTTATCTATGCCAATTGCTCATGTTGAACTATACATTATTTTTGTAAAATATCTCTTACACATGGGAACATAATTAAGCTTACTTTGGTCAAGTTGATAATAAATTGAGTCCGATTGGGTTGCCTTTTATGCAGGGTTTAAGGTTTTGGAGTTTTAATGGTGGAAGATATCTAGGCCTTGGCTTATATGTGTTCTAGATTTGATTTTGACCCCTACCTTTATATATTTATGTTTTCGAGCCCACAAGATCTTCAATTTTGTCTTTTTCTACTTGTGAGGAGCTTATGTGGCATTGGTCTAGATTTTGCATGACATTTCTAATAAATTCCATTTAAACACTAACCATTGGTATTTAAAATACTTTCTTTATTTCACAACATAGGATTAAAATCATAGATTAGCATGAGCTATTAATCATAATCTGAGCCATTGTTTTTTAATTGGTTCCTGGATCTTAAGCCTTGTGGTCATGATACTTGGCATGCTCACTCATCTTTTGCATGTTCCAAATATTATGTTAGTCCTTTGTTAAATAATCATTGGCCACATGGTGGTCCATGTGTTCTTGGGGTTTTGTTGAAAAGTCTCTATGGACCTTCACACCATTGGATCAAACCCAACAGCAAAGCCCATACCATTGATCTATAAAAATACCCAAATGTTAAATTAGTACACTTTTAAAACTCATGACTTAGGCTTACGTCCCTTAGGTTAATGTTTGTTTCATGTTTATTAAGCACAAGACAAACCTTAAGCTAAAAAATTTAAACCTAAGTTATGATTTAAAAAGGGGTCAAGGTATAAGCACTGTAGATTAGTGCATATCTTGTGTTTAGAAAACACAATGAAAACATTAGGGTAAAATATTTATGGCATGTGTCACAAACCATGCTCAAAATAGGTTCAACAAGAAATGATAATCTAAATTTTACATAAGGTAAGTCTATGATTTAAGGTCCATTATGCAAAATCCAATGTGGATCCTTAAATCATAGACTTAGGCTAGGTATATTTCTTGCATATATTTGTGTTATATAGATCAAGGCCTTCCATTTTGGGCACATTTTGAGCATTTACCTCAGCTTGACGAGCCACTTTAGAGTAAAAAATAGGGTTTTGCAATTTTATTTGAACACCGAGTAAGAAATTTTCATCAATTTAAAATTGATGGTCTCATGGGTGTCAAATACACCTCCACGAGCGTTAGTTTATGGTTGCATTGACATCAAGTTTAAACCAGTGAAAATTTCATTTTAATGGACTTAAAGTTGATAGTTGTATGGGCATCAAGTTAGTCTTTTCAGATGTTTAATTAACAGTCGTGTGAATGTCAATTTTAAGTTCATTAAAATATTTAGGGTCAAATGTGAAGACATCACTTAACATTTTTATGGGGCTTCCTAGAGTCTCAGTGTTAATTAAATCTATTAGATCAAATGCCACGATAAAGTGACAATCATGGGATATTGATCCAGAGACTTGATTTAGATTGGATGTCATGTCCAGTGGGTCCCCTTTACTTTTAGTACTAAAATGTAATGGTGCCACATGTCCATCTTTTGAGCTCTATGTATCCTTTTAATTTTTCAATTATGCTTTGATCCATCTAATTGGGTCCTTGTGAGTAAGCATGGATCATCATATTATCCAAGATGTATGCTATTTAAGCTAAATTTTTTGGTTATATTTGCTCTATTTAATCAAATATCATGATAAAGCAATAACCTATAAGATCCTACGAGATATAAATAATTTATGTTAGGACCACGGGGATATAAAAGACTTAGGCTTAAGGTGATAAGACTAAGGTCATGATTGTATTAATGAATATGTCAGGGCCTTAGTAATATAACCTTAGGCTAAGTTGAGAAATATTAAAAGGGACCTTACATGACAACATTAGTTAGGCCACAAGGAACTTAGAGGATGGGGAATTAATGAAGGGGGTCAAGTTTCTTAGTCAAGCTGTGTTAAAAATCATGAGTAAACCTAGGATATGTGTTTTATATCTAAGTCTATAAATGGATTTTAAAATGGTTCCCACCAATTTGGTTTTACCTTTATTCAAATTTGAACTGAGGGTTTTCTAGGGTTTTAGAATATAAAATTCTTGAGGATACATGCCATGGAACCTACTACTAATAGTCAAATAAACTTTATTAGCAATGTTAGTCTAGATTAAGATAAAACAAAACCACACTAGTCTATTATTAAACAACTTGGATGACCTTCAAATTCTATGGAAGCCTTTATCTTATTGAAATTACCATGTTTTATAATAAGGGTTTCTCAAGGGTCCCAATCTTAAAAGAATGGGTGTATATTGGTCCCAATAAATGGTGACACATGGGGGAAACATAACAATATGCTAGAACCTATAGACTCTAGGTTTAGACAAATTATTAGGTCATCCACTTCACTTGATCAAAACCACCATCTAAATTAGATTATGGTTGAAACAAACTTTGCACTTGTAAACTTAAGGTCAAATCCCAAACTATGTGTGTGCTTTGATTTCACTTACTATATTCCATGGGATTCAAGAAATAACTTCTATTTTAATGTCCTCAATCACTTACATTGACTTATAATATATTGAAATGTTCATTATGAACCATGTTTTAACTTAGGGAGGGCTTGGGCTCTGCTTCTAGCTAGGCATCCATAGCCTTGAGAAAGATGCTTTTGGCTCTACTCATGGTATTACTCCACTACCAACCAAGTATCCATAGCCCTGATGGAGATTGCAAGAATCACCTTTACCTGAAAGATTTAGATTTTGCATTGTATCCTATTTTTGTATTTTCTTAGATCTTTATGCTTTCAATAAGGTTGGGAACTACGATAGATAGGTTTTAAGATTTGGTCAAGTATTTGATCTTTAGAAAATCATCTATGGTTACAACTCTTATCCTAGGCAAGGATGTTAATTAAGTGCTAGTTTGGGGTATACCCTAATAATTTGAGTCTCCACTCCCTAAGTGTAAGTCTTCTTAAAACTAGTTTGAGGTCAAGGCAATGGTTAGGGTCTCATGAAATGATTAGTCTCTTCATTAGTATTTCTTAGTTTCTCTATGTTAAAACATTATGCTTTATGTTTTAGAACCATGGTTGCCTTATGCATGGGGTTCATACCTTCATTTATGAATTGGGGGACATTTTTTAAGAAAACTTCATAAATTCTAAGATCAAGATTATCCCTAGGGACTTATTGAAATCAAATAACCAAACACCACAAAATAAATATAAAACATAAAGAAAGACAACAATAAAGGAAAACAAGCAAATATATACATGCATATGTACAAACAAGGGATAATAAGGAAAGAACATGGAAATAAACTAACCAACCAACCTAAACTAATCTAATCTTAATACATCCTACTCCATGAAGACCTCAAAAGGAGTATTAGAGAAATAGTGTTTGAGATACCTCCCATTGGTGGGCATTGTGAACTCTGATCCTTGTAAGTCCTTGATTTTAAATGTGTTATTTCCCAATGTTTTCACAATCTAATATGGGCCAATTTATAAGGGTGCAAATTTTCCATGCTTACCCTTAGGCTTAGATGCCTTATCCCAAAGAAGAAATAGGTCTCCTTACCTAAACACCTTGATTTTGGACATTTTATTAAACCATCTCTTGATTGTGATTTGATGTCTACTAAAGTTAACAAAGGCTTTCTCCCTTACATCTTCCATCTAAAATATATCCAAAAATCTAGAATTGGCTAACTCTTGTTTGTCCTCTATGTATTCTTGCATAAAACTATATATGGTCAACTTGAGAGTGATAGGAAAGATGGGTTCCTATACATACACCAAAAAAATAGTGATGATATTAAGGCTTGCTTGATCCTTATCCTATCAGCCCAAAGTGAAAATTTAGGGAGCTTGTACAGAGTCTTGGGTTTGTCTTCAATAGACTTCTTGATTGCCTTCATTAGGTTCTTATTTGTTGACTCAAAGACTCCATTTCCTTGGGGATAATGGTTGGATGCAAGCTTGAGAGTGATGTCATTATCATAAGCCCATTTAGTCATCTCTATGGATATGAAAGTATATCTATTATCACATACTAGAGATACTAAGGTCCCAAACTTGGTACAACTATTTTCTTCCAAGAAGTTGATCACATCTTCAGTCCTACATTGTTTGGTGGTTGTACCTTCAGTCTACCTTGTACAATAGTTTGTGGTAGTATGGATATATTTGTGACATTCAAATGAGTTGGGTTTGATTACGTCAACAAAGTCTAGACCCATTACACAAAGGGTTTTTCAATCATGACTAGCTGTAGAGGCATTGCTACCTTTAGATCTTTGTGCTAAAAACTTGGCATGAATGACATTCCCTCACATGTTTGTGAGCATCTTTAAAAATATTTATCCAATAATATCCAACTCTAAGCATTTTGTGGGATGTGGTTTTTCTAGATGGATGTACACTACCTAGCTTTTCATTAAAGGTGCTCATGATTTAGGTGGCTTCTTCTTATGAAACACATTTCAAGTAGATTCCTTCATAGTTAATTCTATAAAAGACTCCATTCTTGATCAAGTAGTAGGCTCCTTTAGCCTCAGGGCCCTCTTTTCCTCCTTAGATAGACCTGTAGGACAAGTACCATTGATTAACAAATGTATGATTGGGTCATACGTCTCACTAGCTTGAAAGTTTTGTTGATCCACTTGCATAATACTTATCCTAGGGTTAGTATTAGCAATCATTTGAATCAAACCTTGGCACCTTACCAATTTTTCTATTTTCATCTCTAGGTCATATTCTTGAAAGATTGACATCCATTTACATCTACGCTCTCCCAGTTCATTCTGAATTAACATAATTTTGGTGCTAGGGTCAAGTAAGATGGCATGCACTTTATTTCTAAGGATGTAATGTCTAAATTTATTAACTACCTTGACTAATGCATATGCCTATTTATTAATAAATGAATAATTTAACTCAACATTATTAAAATTGGTACTCATAAAAGCAATTGGGTGGTCACACCCTTCAATTTTTTGAGTTAAAACTACACCCATAATATGGTTAGATACAAAGGAATAGAGGTAGAAGTCCCTTGAAAAATTAGGAATTATAAAGACTAGAGCTTGACTAATGGACTTCTTGATATCATAGAATGCCTTCCTATAATCTTTATTTCATGTGACTTTGACATCTTTCTTTAGCATGTCATTCAGTGGTTTGACAATTTTTGTAAAACCAGATATAAACTTTCTTACAAAATTTATCTTACCAAAAAATGACTATAGCTCTTTTTTACTATTTGGAGGTTCTATTCTAGATATGGCCTTCACTCTTTCAAGATGTATAGAGATCCCATCCTTAGTTATAATATGACCTAATAATTTCCCTTTAGTCACACAAAAGATACTCTTCTTAGGATTCAAAGAAATGTCATACCTTCTACATACTTTAAAAACTTGTTGTAAATGCATGAAGTGATCTTTCTTATTTTTTAAAAAAATTGTTAGTTCATCCATATATATGATAATGCACTTACCAATCAAGCCTTAGAAGGCATGGTCCATAGCTCTTTGGAAGGTGGCTCCTACATTGATTAGTCCAAAGGGCATTCTCTTGTAAGTGAAGGTTCCCCACTTTGTTGTGAAGGCTATTTTCATCCTGTCCTCTCTATCAACAAATACTTGGTTGTAACCTAAAAAACCATCAAGAAAGGACATCATAGATGATCCTAAAACAACTTGAATTACTTGGTCTAGGGAAGGAAGGGGTTAGTTGTCCTTCTTTGATGTTTTTCTCAAATTTTTGAAGTCTATATAAATCCTAATCTCACCATTCTTCTTCTTGACTAGCACCAAATTAGCCACCCAGGTAGAGTGCTTAATGTTGAAGACTATCCTAGCATCTAGTAATCTTTTAACCTCCTTGAAGATCATAGGTTCTAGGATTGGGTTCACAGGCCTTTGTTTCTACTTGAAGGGTTTTTGAATCTCTTTAAGGGGTATAATATGTGTGATGATGCTTGGATCAAAGATATTTATGTCATCATAAGAACATGCTATGACATCCTTATGTTAGCTTTCTTGTTTTCAAAATTTGTGCAGGTCTTCCCAACATTTACCAACTAGGGTTGATTATGAAGGCTTAGATCAATATATTTATGGTCCTTCCCATTTACATTGGGAACCTTAGAATCCTCAATAATTTTGTCTTGATCAAACAGTTTCTCTAAAGAAATCATTCCCTTTGGGATCTTATTATCACTCAGTTGAACGACTTTACCATTAAATCTATCTTTTCTAGATGTACTTCCATCAACTTCATCAATAATATGAGCATCAAATGCTCTAGAATTGGTCATGAAATCCAATATCTATTGATCATCATTAAATACTTGGAAGTGGTTAATATTATTCAACACTAAAGTACAAGGGATCAATTCAATGTTGAAATTAGGGGAATCTTGATTGGGCATGAGGTTAGCTATAATAGATTGCAATTGATTTGCTGCTTGATTCTCTTCCCTTAGGATAGAAGTGATGCCAAAGGCATCAAAGGATTCAATCAGATCCCAAAATATAAACTTATACCTTTTAAGGTATGAGAGTTTATATTGGTACTTATTTCTGACATGGTTAACCACTCGTTTTAAATCCCCATAAACTAGTAGTTCTTTGACCTTGTTTTTTATATTAAATTTTAAGCCAAGGATAAGGGCTTCATATTTAGTGAGATTTTTAGTATAATGGAGTTGGATTCTATAAGAGTCATGGTGCCTTTTTTTTGTGGGGTTAGTTAAAATAGTACCAATGCTTGATCTAACATTACACCTAGCACCATCAAAGTACAATTTCCATAATCTAAGAACAACACGAGCATTTTTGGTATCACATACATTGTCAACCTTTAGGCAAAAAACCCTAAGTCTGAGTCTACTATGTTGACTCTCTCATTCACAACATTGTATTCAATTATCATATGCTTCATTCTTGGTTTTCTCTCAACTTTTATCTAATTGGGGACACCCTTCCAAGGTAGTCATAAATGTGAGAAATCTATAGACATGTAACCATTCAAAGCCTTAGTCCATTATTTGCTCAATAAGATTCCATAAACATCAAGTATTTCAACCACCTGAATATCAATTAATTATTTCACCCTAAGCTTAGAATATAGTTACATATGAACATTTAATAATTCTCTTACAACTTTAACCCTAGATTTGTCTAATTGGGTGACAACCCTATTAGACTTTATAAGTGTTAAACCAAGCTAATTTCATATTATTATAGGCATGATATTAGTATATTCTCCTAAATCTAATAAGTAATTATGCAAATTATTACCAAACATCATGACAATGAACAAGAAAGGAGGAGACTGAGCTTTGGTTTTATGAACTATTACATTGGCATGATCAATCTTAAAGGGACTGTGCTTTTTTGATAAATATTCCAACATGAGATACCTTTACTTTATAGTCTATGTGAGTTCATGCAGTGTTATATTAGCCTTTATTTTCTTCATGTCCTCAACTATGTTATAACTAGTTTTGCTAGAAGAACTAGGAATCTCAACATTAGGTTAATAAGTATTCCCTTTTGGTGGCTCTCGATTGTTGCTTGAAGAGGTGTCAAGAGGAGTTATAAAGGTGTTTGGAGGAATTGAGGTAGTAAGTGGCTACCTCTAATCTCTATTCCTCAAGGGATAGGTCTTATTCAAGAACTAATGAAAGGCTTGGATTTCCTCAAGGACCTCATCAAGTTCATTTTCCTCTTGAAAGGGGAAATCAAAGGTGTCAACCATGAAGGCCTACTCAGATGGCTTAGATCCATAGGTGTTTGCACTGATATTTTTGTTAGGAACCAATTTTAATGTATCCAACTCTTCTTGGAAGGCCTCAAAAGCTTTACAAAATTTTATACAGTCAATTTCCCCATATTTGGTTGTGCAATGTACCCTACATTAGTCAGAGAATGAAATATCAATAAGATTAATGTATATATTATTACTATTAGAATATGGTTCATTATCCTTATTATTGTGAAAAATATCATTCTAAAATCTGTTACTTGGCCTATTGAACCTTTGAAATGAGAAATTCTTACCAAAATGTTCTCCAGTATTGCCCACTTGTTTCTACAATTGAATGAAATTATTGCTTAATTTTTAAACCTTTTTCAAGATGGATTCATTCTCATTTTTGGGAAATTCATAATTATGTACCTAGTTATTATTAGTAGATGGTGCCAAAGCCCTTTAATCACTTGGGTTCAAGCCATTAGTGGGATGAGTCAAGAATCCTAGATTTTGATTTGGAGCTACGTGACTTAATGGCAATTGGGTCAGATTTAGGAGCTGGTTTAAAGTTGGGAGGTTCTGGTTATTATTGGGGAACAAGTTCATCATAGGTAGGTGTGTGTTCACATTTGGGACTGAATAAGCCATTTTCCCTTGGGGTTTCATTTGATCATTAATGATTATCGATTTAGAATAAGCCTAGGTTAATGAAGCTATAACTAGGACATACCTCTTTAGAAACATAGAGGTCATAAGATCTATTGCATCTTTGTAGACCTCTAGGGCTAAGACATCATTAGGCTTATAGGGTTCCATGGTCCTACTATACATGTTTTGAAATCTAGTATTAAAGGACTTCATGGGCTCATTGGCATCCCTTCTAATAGTAGTGAACTAGTGGTAAATAACACAAGGACTAATAATTTTACCAAATTGATCAATAAAGACATTGTTAAAATCATTCCAACTTGTGAAATAGTAATCAAGCAAATTTGAGAACAATTCATAAGCAACATCTTTAAAATTAAATAGAAACAACCTACATGTCACATCTTCATGCAAACATTAAGCAATCTTAAAGTAGCCTTAAAAGATTTTATATGTTCCTCAATAGTCACTACACCTGTTGGACTAAATACGGGTAGATATTTCTCAAGGTTTCTTGGAAGATTATGAACCACCCTTGGCACATTAATTAAAGAATCCCCTAACCATTCCATACCTGGGCAATGGTTAAAGGCACAAATACCTTGAATTGGTGAAGCTGGAAGAGATTTAGATTTCCTACATGTACTTTTATTATGTCCGGCTTTTGTATGTACCCTTAGCTTGAGCAAAGGCTCTCTGGTTAATGAGTGTGATCTTATTCTAATCTTAGGAAATTATAGATTAGAATTCAAAGATCCTACCTGAAATACGATGTGTCAAGTTAACTTCTATAAAGAACAAGAGTTAGATCTGCACATAGAGCTTATTTTATAAAGGTGGCATGAAGAATTACAAAAGATGTTTATCTTTGATTGAATTAGCTCAAAGGTGCATACAAATACATAAATATGGTATATATTTACAAATATAAGCCAAAAATAACTTAGATATGTGAAGGATATGTCCACCATTGATCAAAATGAACCATTCTAAGCTTAGATACTATAAATTTTCAAAGTTTAAAGCTAATATTTACCAAAAACAAGCATCTATGCTTAAACAACTTCAAAAGAAGCATAAATATGTGTTAAAAAAAACAAAGATCGATGATATTTATATATTTTAAGCAAAAAATTACTCAAAACACAAAGATAGTGATCTTTAGGTAAAGCAAACTAAGATCACCAAAGATTCAAAGAATTCGACCCTTCTTCTAGCACCAGTATGAGCTATCCTATTGATGTTTCTAAAAGTACCATAGGTGCCCTTAGTGTTTAAGGAACTCTTCTCATTTTATAATTTAGACCATGAGTTTTAGGTTTTGACAATCTGGTTGCTTGTGATGAAATAACAGTAGAGTAAGATAACTGTTCCATAATATTTATATAATTTTGGTGGTTAGGAGCCACCTTGGCCTGTTCTTTATGAATCCTTATTGATATTTAGTGAATTACATTCCTAATTTAAGCTATAGACTAATCTAAATGGAAATTTATAATGTGGCTAAAACTAAAGTGATCATGGTGTAAAAAAAAGATCAAAGAGAAGGGTAGGGCAAAAAAGAAATAAGTGATTGGAAATTTAAGTCTTGAAAATTATGACAAAGTATTAATAGAAATTGAATACTCATTTAACAAATATATAATGCAACATAGCCTAAGATCGAATCTCACTATCTATCAGGCAAACTTCAGAGGAAAATGTTTAAGAATAATAAGTAAGAACTAGATCTACTTTAGGGATTTACCACTATAATCAAATAGCCATTGTACATCTGAATATAGAGAAAAATGAAATGAAGTAGAACCTAAGATATTTCAAGTAATCTAGCATAGGCATAAATCATAAACCCTATGATTAAACAATGCTATTCATAATTTAAAGACATTCAAATTCAAGACCTCTACTAATAATTGAGAGATAAACTACATTAACAATTAACACATCAAAATAGATAATCCTTACAGAATTCCTAGATTCTATTAATTACTTCAAGTATACAAATTTGCTCAAAAATCTCTCCCTCTTTACAATGGTGATACATGCCTTTATAGGAAGAATAGGCAATATACCAGTCAAATACAAAATACATGTGTACAAAAGTAAGGATAGTTGTCCTTACAAGCACTATAATACACGTGCTTTCCCAAATCATACTGACCTAGAGGCAAATATGCTAACAAAGTAACATATGCCTTTATAATGGAATATTCTATTATAAAATGTTACCTAATTTATATTAGAATATAATATTCCTCTAACTTGCAGGTAGGGCCCCTATTTATTTTTGGAGGATACTCATGACCCTCTCATGTTATTCCTATACTAGCTTAAGACCCATAATAGGATTCATGATGCACTCCTCCTCTTGGTCCTTTAGCTCATTAAATTATTTATCATTTTTGGCCAAGGCCTCCTTGATGCTTCTAGCTTTGTTGATCCTCTCACTTGTATTAAATATCATATCTAAGATCTTGTTATTATCCTATCTAGATTTGCCTTTACTTTTCCCTTGGATTTCTTGAGTCATCAAAGTGGCCCTATGCTTGAAATCTTCATCGTTGATGAGACCAAGGGTAGTAGGTTATGCAGGATTGACAAACATGGTCCCAAGAAGTTGTTTAATTCTACTGATGAGCCCTTTGTCATATTTTAGAATCTTGTTTAGCTTGGTATGCTAGGTACTCAAGCTTTTAACCTTATCAATAACAATCCCCAATATTATGCCTAGGTGTCCCATACTTATGGTTCTAATGTTTGGGTTTTGTTTCTTTGCTTGAATGTTGAGGAGTTGAGCAATCCTATCCTCTGAAGCCTACCATTGTGTGACTAGGTCTTTAGCTAATGTATCTTGGTCCTCTAATGCACTCTGCATCATTTTCAATGACTTTAATGCCTCAAACATGTCATAAAATGATTTATCCAACATTTTGGTCATGGCCTCTAGGACTGATAAGATAGCCTATGTTCCAAAATTCTCGCTTTCTCTTTGTAAATTCTAGATCCTTTATTTTAGACCTTGGACTCCAACCTTGGCTTGTTGTGACTATGCTTCTATCAATATTTCCACATCTTCTTCATGTATTTTAGCCTTACCAAGCTACTATCCTGTAATAGGTGTCAAACCTAAAAAAGGTTCCACCTTTAGAAAGGTGAATTATTCTATCCTAACCATGGCTGTCCTGGTTGTTATTCTTTCCAACCCAACTATCTCAGGGTTGAAATGGATAATAGTGACTAGTTCCTTAAATTTAGGAGGTTCTAAGACCTCCATACTTAAGCTAATAGAGGCTCCCAGAGAATCCATCTTTTGTATTTCTAGTGCTTGGGGAACCATAATGCTTTTCTCTTCCTGCTCCTTCATCATAACCTTTATCTAAGGCTTAACATTATCATTCACATCCACACCAACCCTTGTCATGGCCCATGTGTGGGAGAGAGATGGGATCTTTTGTAATTTTCCATAGATGAACTAGTCAATAATGACTAGTCCATGAATTAGAAATTCATCACTAAAGATATTGACTTCACTAGTGGGATGAGTGAAGGTTAATCTAGGTTTCTTCCTTGACTTTACTGGGACCAAGGCAAATTCTACCTTCCTCTTCTCTTGAGGTGCCATGAGAATCAACTCTTTTCCTATTGCTTCCCCTGAGAGATCCTATTCTCCACTTGAGCCATAAGACTTTTTAAGTTATTTGAGGGCACCCTCAAGTGTTTCTTCCAGCTCTAAGGCTATCATGTCAATGTACTAGACTGGGGAAGGTGGCCTTTGTTGCATAGTTGAAGGTAAGGGTACTTCCCTAGGTATTTCTTCTAATCTTATCTCTCTAACCTTCTCCTTTAATTTTCCTTGATCATCTTGAATTTTCTCAACCTAATGTTGGGCTTGTTGTGGTTGCTCTACCTTAGGTTGCTCATGAGCTATCCCAGATGGCCAAGGTAGTAGGTGGTATTACAAAGGGTGTATTTCCCATGTTTCCCTAGATGGCTTGTTGTCCCTAACCAATCTATGCTCTCACTTTATATTGTGGCCTTTGATCTTGGGCAACACTTCCTCATAGTTCTTAGCTCTAATGTATATGGTGTCATTGACACCTAGTTGGTATACATACTTAAGTTTGAGCTTTTTGTCCTTTATATGTTCTCCCACTTTGTTCCTTAGATCTCAAATTTTGAGTTCATCTAGCTGAAAGCCAAATGAATTCCTATGTATGGCCATAACTTCCACCTACTTCTAATATTTAATTATGATTTTCCTAATATCTAATGAGAAAGGGTGAAGTAGACCCTTCCTCTTTTCCTTACAAGCCTTATCAATGCCAAGGATGAGCTAGGAGGTAATCTCCTACTCAACAAGTTTATTTAGGACATGAACTAGTAGTCTATAACATTGGGGCATTATTCCCTTTATCCTAATGATAGTATAATCTAGGAAATACCACACATCCCCAATCATCTCCACACACTTTTTGATGATTGGGTGATGCCTAGGCATGGGAACACCTGTGATGGCTTCAAATATTGCTGAGAAAACACAGTTACAAATAAACTGCATGTGATTCCTATATTTAAAGATATGTAATTTAGAATAGTAGTGTGAGATGGTTGTCTTAACTTTTGGGGACCAATTCCTAATGCTAGGGAAGGTGACTAAAGCAAGAAGGGCATCAAGTAGGTAAGACATCATGTATAATTGCTTGGATGTCTTTCTCTTGATGACAAAGAATTGTTCGGCAAAGAAGATGATAATGAAATATCTTATTAAAGGGGTATGTTTTTCTTCCACTAGGAAGTGTACATATGAGACCTAAACCTTATTTATGTAAGTGGTTGAAGGGGAACTAAAATCTCTATTCAACAAGGTCATCTTCACCCTAATACCTTCTATGAACTGGAGGATAGAAATTTTTCCATCAAGGGTTTTAAAGATGTGAGGTCCTTGGTTTAGCTAGGGTTTGAGGATAGAGTATAGGTCATGTTTATTGGTCCATTCCCTCATCTTGGGAAGGTCCACATGGGGAAGAGGGAGCTTATAGTACCTTTCAAAAGCAACAAGGGAAATTTATGCTACCTATTTTGAGTTACCTTCCCTAATAATCCATTCACCATCAATCCTACAATCAACAAAAATGGGGGAAAGGACATCAATACAGTTTAATTCCTTTGGTTTTACCATGGCATGATGGAGCCCAGCCATGTGGATTGTAACAAGGTTACATTTTCATCTATTAGTGGTGGAATTTCTCTACTCTTCCTTTGAGATGGGATTTAATTCTTCTACCATGAAGAAGAGCTCAAACCAATTCTTGATGCTATGGATGTTTAATGTGGTGAGGTCTAGTTTTGTATCCTTGAATACCCAACCTTCACTATCAATCATTAAAAGAGCTCAGCCTCTTCCTTTAATTACCATCTAACATCTGCCATGATCCCTATTTATACCAATTACTCATGTCAAACTATAGATGATTTTTATGAATTCTCTCTTACACTTAGGAACACAATTAAGCTTACTTTGGTCAAGTTTATAGCAAATTGAGCTCGATTAGGTTGCCTTTTATGTAGGGTTTAGGGTTCTAGAGCTTTAATGATAGAAGATATCAAGGACTTGGCTTATACATGTTCTGGAATTGATTTGAACCCCTGCCTTTATACCTTTGTGTTTTGAGCCCACAAGATCTTTAATTTTGTCCTTTTTTACTTGTGTGGAGCTTATGTGGCACTGGTCCGGATCTTTTATGGCATTTTTCATAAATTCCATTTGAACACTAGCCATTGGTATTTAAAATACTTTCTTTATTTTGCACCGTAGGATCAAAATCTTAGGTTAGTGTGAGCCATTGATCATAATCTGGGCCCTTGTCTTTTAATTGGTTCTAGGGTCTTAAACCTTATGGTCGTGATACTTGGCATGCTCACTCATCTTTCCAATATTCCAAATCTTATATCAGTCCTTTGTCAAATAATCATTGGCCATGTGGTGGGTCTATGGGTTCTTGAGGTTTTATTGAAAAATATTTGGGGAGCTTCTTGCTATTGGATCAAACATATTGACAAAGCGTAGATCATTGATCTATAAAAATGCTTGAATGTTAAGTTAGTACACTTTTAAAATTTACAACTTAGTATTACATCCCTTAGGTTAAGGTTTGTTTTGTGTTTGTTAAGAATGGGACAAACCTTAAGCTAAGGAATTTAAACCTAAGTTATGATTTAAAAAGGGGTCAAGGTATAACACTTGAGGTTAATGTATGTGTTGTGTTTATCAAACATAATGAAAACATAAGGCTAAAATATTTATGGCATGTTTCACAAACCATGCTCAAAATAGGTTCAACATGAAATGATAATCTAAATTTTACATAGGGTAAGTTTATAATTTAAGGTCCATTATGTAAATTACAATGTGGATCCTTAAAGTATAGCTTAGTCCAGGTATATTTCTTTCATATATTTGTAGTCTGCAGATCGAGGCCTTCCATTTTAGGCATATTTTGAGCATTTCCCTTAGCTTGGCAAGCCACTTTAGAGTAAAAAATTAGGGTTTTGGGATGCTATTTGAACACTGAGTAATAAATTTTTATTATTTTAAAATTGATGGTATTATAAGTGTCAAATACACCTTCATAAGTGTCAATTGATGATTGCATGGATGCCAAGTTTAAACCAGTGATTTTTTTATTTTAATGGACTTAAAGTTGATGATCGTGTGAGCGTCAAGTTAGACTTTTTGAATGTTTAAATGATGATTACGTGAACATCAATTTTAAGTTCATTAAAATATTTAGAGTCAAATGCAAGGATTCCACTTTGCATTTTTTTTGGGCTTCCTAGGGTCTTGGTGTTAATTTGCTCCATTGGATCAAATGCCATGATAAAGCGACAACCATGGGATCTTGATCCAGAGACTTGTTTTAGATTAGCTATCATGTCAAGTGGGTACCCTTTCCTTTTAGTCCTCAAATGCAATTGTGTCACATGTCCATATTTTGGGCTATATGTAACCTTTTTAATTTTCAATTATGCTTCATTCCATTTGATCGGGTCCTTGCGAGTAAGCATAGATAATTGGATTATCCAAGATGTATGCTATTTAAGCTAAAGTTTCATGTTATCTTCACTTCATTTAATCAAACATCATGATAAAATGACAATCATAGGATCCTATGAGATGCAAATAATTTAAGTTAGGACCACGAGGATATAAAAGACTTAGGCTTAAGGTGCTAAGGGTAAGGTTATGATTGTATTAATGAATACGTCGGGGCCTTATTACTATAGCTTTAGGATAAGTTGGGAAATATTGAAAGGGACCCTTCACAACAACATTAGTTAGGCCATAAGGAACTTAGAAGAGGGGGAAATAATGAAGGGGATCAAGTTTCTTAGTCAAGTTATGTTAAAAAACATGACTAAACCTAGGATATGCATTTTATATATAAGTCTATAAACAAAATTTAAAATGGTTCCTACCAATTTGGTTCTTGCCTTTATTCAAATTTGAAATAAGGGTTTTATAGGGTTTTAGAATATAGAATTCTTGAGGATACATGCCATGGAACCTAAAACTAATAGTCAAAAAAACTTCATTAGCAATGTTAGTCTAGATTAAGACAAAACAAAACCACACCGGTCTATCCTTAAACAACCTGGATGACCTTCAAACTATGTGGAAGACTTTGTCTTATTGAAATTACCAAGTTTTATAATAAGGGTTTCTCAAGGGTCCTAATATTAAAATAATGGGGGTATGTTGGTCCCAACACCTTCTTGCCTCTTTCCTGAGTTTTCAATCTCTTGTTAGCTCTTTTTCTTATTTGTTCCTCCTTTTCCCTAAGGACTTCTCACATCATGTGGATACTTACAACATAGTTTTTTTTATAGATATCATTATGAATTAGATGAGATTATTCATGTCCTCCATTTTATCTCTTTCAATCTCTATTTGATAAAAATTCACCTCCAACAACATAATATTTATATTGAGTTTCTCAAACATCTCTTTCCACTCTCCATTTTTATCATGATTTTCTCCCCCGTAATTAGGAGTTCCAATTTATTTCATTTTTTCCCCTCAGAATCTCATTATATTTAATTAAGCATTTCATATTTTGTGTGTGTTGATAAATATCATTTTACATAAAAATAACTCTATCTTGAATATCACCAAAATTCATATTAAGGATTTTCCTCTTACCATTACTAGTCTTAGGTTGTAGATTCTTCATCTATTCATAATTAATCACATTCTGATTTAGAGACTTCCCATCATCTATATCTTCACTTCCTTATGCACACGTATTAATTTGATAGGGAGAATAAAGGAAAATGTTTAAATATGAAACAAGATGAATTTCATTATTAGCATTAGGGTTTATTGTAACAAGTTTTGCAACTTTCTTTGGTGAAACAACTATATCCTTTGACAAATATGGTGTAACTTCAACATGGATTTAATGGTAATGGTTTTAGTCTTATTAGGGTTAGATTTGGTCATCACCATTTCCCTTGTAACATGTTTAGGGGTTGTCCTAGGTTTTTTGGACTCAACCACTTTAACAATAGGGCTTGGTCCTAAAAATTAACCTCTAATATGAAGGTAAATCAAATAGATCAAGGCTTGGTGTAAGGGTATAATAGATTTATCCACTTAAACATCCAAGGTATAATTTTCAAATGAAATAAGCAATTAAAAAGGAAATATAATCAATTTTTTATGCCTAAGGTAGTTAAGGAAGGTAAAATGATAAGGATATGCACATTTGAATCTACCTTCAAGAGTGATGTATTTGATTACCTGATGGAGAACTTGATTCCATGGGATGAGAATTGAGTGTTTCAAATAACCTCCTTGGAAGTCAATCAAATTTTCCTTCCCCCTTAAGAAAAAATAAACTCCTCTTTGTTATCTCTCTTATATTTGGATAATTTTATGCCTTTAACACTCATACTATTCACCTGTGCTATTCTATCTTTAAAAACAATAAATAAAACACCACTCATAATCACTTCATGAGCCTTCCAAGATTTTAAATTTCCATAAAAATGTGTGGATTAAAGCCCTTAATACTTTATATAAATTATGATAATCCACCCAATTAAAGAATTCTCCATAACATTACATGCTTCTTTATTATTTTAGTAAGTGAAGTTTTAACATCACATCTATCTCTACCCATACTAATACTAAGTTGAGAGAAACTCCTATGGAAGTGTTTTGGATACCTTCTAAGAAATCTAAAATCAAATACCTACTACCAACAACCTTAAAAATGACATCCCTTTTGAAATCATGACAATTAAAAACAAATCTCCTCACATGAGTGAAGAAAGCATGTATGTTGTCATGGCTATGATGAAGAGTATTAGTAATACCAATGTGATTATTGGCACACTAGATTCCATTATTAATGATAACCTTACCTATCTTCATATAAATTTGAAAGTGTTAATTAATGATATTGAAATTATGGTTACAATCATGTTATTCCTTATATGCCTCTATTAAAGTATTAAAATTATTCTTAGTGATAACACCAATGACCAAAGGTCCTCCCTCAGTGTAAACCTTGGTATCAAGTACCCCTTTCTTCAACCATGCTTGGATTGGTTTCCCATTGAGTAAGTTGTTTCACCTCTCTCAATAGACTGAGTATCCCTATATTATTCCATTTAATCATTAGTAACCCCTTTATTTATGAACCAAACTGCCACCTTGTTTCCTCCTTATACACATGTTGAAAATGGATAGATTGAAAATAATGGATTGTATTCACAACATCATTGATCATATTATTTATGGTCCAACTTGGTAGTTTCATCTTGGATAAACAATTTATGATATTGAGAGAATCTCTTTCCATAATTAGATGAGTAATCCCCATATCCCTAGATAATTAAATACCCCATAAAGTTGCCTTATACTCAGCCAAGTGATTAGTTTTAGTTCCAAAGTTAGTTACATAAATAATTATTAATTTTCCATTGTTGTTTCTTAGGATACTACCTCCCCCAGACTCCCCAAATTACCCTTATAAGCATCATCAAAGTTGAGCTTTACCCAGCTTGGAGATGGGTATGACCACTTAATATTTATTCTATCTAACTTCGTTTGGTGCATCTTATCAATCTTCTCATTACTTAAATTCTAAATGGTAGTGATTTTTATTTCCTCATCCCTAATCTTATCTTTTTTCTTGATTTTTATCATATAGAAATTATCTTATATTATAATATAATATAATTTAAATCCCTAAAAGGGAAAGACACATATATTTGTTCTTGCATGTCATATTAAAAGCTAAAGTGGACACATGAGTTGTCACAAAACTGAGATATCTTAGAAAATTATTAAATAAGAAACAAAATAATATAAATAAAAAATTAGCAGTAATGCCTCAATATGAAACATGAAGAGATAATTTTCCATGTCACATTTATAAGGCGAATATGCTTTGACCATATGATTTTTATGAAAAATAATCAAAAGACTTTTTATGAGATGAATATGCTTTGGAGATGAATATTTGGTATGAGTTTGGTAACGAAAATGCCTCCAAATTGCCTCTAGTGTAATAACACATTACAAACAAACAAAGTAAACATCGATACATACACAAAACTAAGATTAGAATAAACTGGAGACTGTTAGACTAATGAAGAGATGGCTAAAATGATACATCTATTAAAGGAATTCTTGGGCCTCTTTCCTCCCATGTACCATGAGATAATGGATTGCACCCCTCCCTTGGAAATATGATAATCAAGCTAAAACATAATGATATGTAGTTCAATAATGTATTATACCTAATGAATCATAACTTTCACACTCGAGTAAAAGAAGTGATAAAAAAATATGCTAAAGGTTGGGATCATATACCTAGTATAAGAATATAAATGCATGCCACTGATCATGATATCAATTAAGGATGAAAGGTTGTGCATTTTTGTGGAATTTTTCTCTCTGAATGACATATGTGTAATAGACCCCTTCCCAACACCATTCAAAAAATAAATCCTATATGGAGTCTCTAGAAAGAAAGACTATATGTTTACATATGGAGTATCAAGTACCACCATGTGTATATTGACAAAGAAGATAACCTAAAGACCAATTTTGTAATAGAATGGGGATATTTCTTACAATGTGATGACATTCAGTCTAAATAATACACCATTAGTATTCTTGAGGATTATGGTTTTAGCCTTTAAGGAATTTATCTATGAGTTTTTACATGTTTATTTAGATGATTAGAATATTTATGAGATACTAAAGATCACCTATAAATCTTGAGACTAATTTTTTGGAGATGTTGGAAATTTCATATCTCTCTAAATTTATAGAAGTGTGTTTTTACGGCATCATTTGGAACATTCCTTGACCACATGATATGTAAAGTTATGTTGATCAAATCAACCAAAATAGAAGTAATTATGCAAATATAAGTTCCAATGACCTAAATATATGTGCCCACATCCCTATGATATACATGTTATTATATAAAAATTAACAAGGACTCTGAAGCTCTCTATGTCATCTGAACTATTACTAAGGAAAATTGAACCATTCATTTGAGAGATGGCATAATAAGATGAATATGAGGCACTAAATGTATGATTAGCCTATACATTAATGATTTTATTTCCTAATTAGAAAAGTCCATTTCATGTCGACATCGATGCATCTAGAACAATGATTAGTGTTGTTATTACATAACCTATAGATGAAAATATCGATCATCCAATCTATTTTTCAAGCTGAAATGTATGAAAATAAAAAATGAATTATAAAATAATTGAGATGGAAGTGTTGGGAATAATTTATGCCCTAAATTTTTTTTTCCAGTATCTATTTTCCAATTACTTTCTTCATGAACTACACAATTCTAAACTATTTAGTGAACAAGCTAATATTACATGGGATAATTTTTAAATGGATAATCCTTTTTCAAGCATTTGAATTCAAATTATTGGTGAATGATATAAAAAATCATGTGGGACCATAACACCTCTCAAGGAAAAATAACATAAAATTGGTTAGAGTAATAGAGTATGGGTTTCTAGACACATAACTTTCCTAAATCATGGATGGTCCAGAAGAATTGGCGGTTATAGCCACATTTTTAACACTAGGAAAAGTGTTCAATGGATATGCCCAATACAAAATAAGAAATTCATTTCCACATTGGCCCATTCCAACTCATGGGAGAGTAATTATAAAAATTAGGTCACCATTAAATTTTGTGATTATGTGTGTTGGAGTTCCATAAGTACAAATTTGTGTTGAGCGAATGTCATGAAAGTGTCACCAGAGGCCATTATGGTAGAGAAAATTTATCATAAAAAATTATAAGTGTATTTATGGTGGTTCATTATTTAACAATGTGCACAATTACATGAATAAGTGTGACATCTACCAATGCATAAGGAAATCCCTAGGATCACATACACTTGGTCCCTATATTTGCGTAGGATATGTTTGGGTAAATGGTAGATGATTTTGTGTGTTCCATCAACCCACTGATAATATAGATCATTTTTAGGTATATCATCACCACAACAAACTATTTAACTAGATTAGATATACCACCTATGAATGATCACACTATAGTGATGGAAACCAATATCATTTATGAAAATATCACCACAAGGTTTAGATACCTATTTCATTTGATTAGAAAAGGTTGTACACACTTTATGGAGGAGGTGGTACATATAATATCAAAGGAAATCATGGTGGTACACCATAAAATTGACCTTTAGAAACATCCCTAAGTGAACTAAAAAATTTAGGCATTTATAAAAATCTTGGGAAATGTAAAATATTTGGTACCTAACTCAAGCATGATAAGTATAACATGCCTAAATAATGAATAGTTTCTCACAAAGAGAATATAAGAGTTGGTTAGATTATAAATTATGTTGAGATGTAACCAAGTCACTAAACACTCAAGGAAAAAATAACATCATAACATAAATCTAAGAAAGGCATGTAATGAGGGAGGTTTGGTCTTTTTTTATGACTAGCATTGTTGCATGCATCAGGGGATTTGCATATTTGTTGTATGGATCCCTATCAAGATCAAGAGTATCTTACCGAGTATTACATGTGTAAATTGAAAACTATCGATGAAAGACTACTTCCATGGCACTATAGTGGAAGGAGCCTCAAGTTATACCAATAGTAACAAAGTGTAGGGAGGAGGGAGGATCACCCTTAAAAATAAGGTTAGAAGACTATAATAAAGAATAATGAAAACAAAAAAAATAGAGAATGTAGAACAAGAAGGATGATCACTGAGATGAAAATAGAAAGGGAAAAGTTTTTTTCAAAATAAAATGGGTGTTAATATTGGATTAATAATAAGTGTATGATAAAGAATCTTTGAGTGTGGCCACCTAGTTATGCTAGTCTATTGAAAATTTGTAGGTGTAGTAGGCTAGTATCCTACTTAGGTGAAAATACACAAGGACACCTAATTAGTGCATATGGGGTGAACAAAATTAAAAAACATTACCAAAAAAACTAAAAATAAATTATTTGAAGTTGGTGTTTTTGGCAAGAAAGGTTGTCACAAATCAAGCACAAAGTTTTGAATAATCCATAATTATCAACAAATTTAGTAAACATACTATCTTAAAATAAGACATTAGTTTAAGTCCAAGAGATTTTTAGGACTTTTATGAATTTATTTTGTATATATCATTATGTAATGACTCAACAAAATATATAATAATTAAATAAAATATATTTATGTATAAATAAAAAGATATAAATATAAAATCATTGTATTTAATACTTCAATAGAAAGTAAAGGAAGTTGAAATAAAGAGTTAGAAGGTGAATATTCACAAATAAATTTTTAAATATTTGTAAGGCCACATAGAAGAGGATGATCTTCCCTAGCTTGATATACTTTACTTCAATGTAAATTTAAATACTTGTTTTATATTTTCTTTATGTCTTTTGTTTGTGAAGTTTATCTATGTATCTTTCTTATGCCAATACTGTAGTTTGAATTCATAGTAAGAGAAAGTATATCTCATTTTATGTCTATAATTTTTGAAGAATATTTAGAAACTCTAAAGTGAGAGCCTAGTTTCTTGTGAATGGTCTGGACTATAATAATAACACATCCTTAGAAGGTCCACAAAAGATAACTACTAACATAGGCACATTGTTATATGTTGGTTTGTCTACCATATGGACATTGCCATTACTATTTGATTTATAATTGTGGTTTAATGGATATCTTGATGAATTATAGTTGTTACTTATTCCACTCATTAAATTTTTATTATTGTCAATACAATCTTAGATTTGATGCTTCAAATCCATGTAAACATCTATGGATTATCCTTATAATTATCATATTCATAAAATGCACTAGTTATAAGATTGAGAATGGGTTCTTGAAGGCTTATGATTTAACATTTTAGGGTTTATAGATTTTAATCCCTAGTTTGTTAAAGGTCTGAGTATAATAAATTGAGGTATAAATATGTAATAAATACATCCACTAATTTTTAATAGAATTGACTTAGTTTGACCTTTCTAAAAATAATAATAAATAATATAAACAAGTAATTTGATGAAAATTGACTAAGATGGGAGATCTAGAGGCTAAAAATTGGGACATGAACTTTTATAAGTGTGGTAAATAGGATCCAAGTGTCAAAATCCTTTTTGGATAATAGTTCCCTAATTAGATAGTAGCACTAATGGTGCTAGTGTCCCTATTTTGGCACTAGTGTCCTCTATGTAAAACTATTTTGAGCTTTTGGGGGCACCTATGTCTGCGTCTACCAAGACTATTCTTATGTGCATGAGTTTTGGTTCCCTATAAGTGATTTATTTTGATTGATTTTATGTACAAACCATAAAACTCCTAGTTATTAGGAAATTCGATTGGCATAAGTAGAAAATCATGTTGTTAGTGGGGTAGGATTGACATCTTCAATACCCTATTATGATAAGAGTTTCTTACATATCAATACTCTGAAGAGGGATCAAGTCTGATGTAGTTTTCCCCACCTAAGTGTCAGTGTCAGTATAAGTGAATATAGTATGAATATTAGTTTGAGTTGTTTGAATTTTATTAAGATTATAAATCTAAGTAATTTGAGCTTAAAAATGATATAGATGGATATATGCATAAGTAGGGTAGAATAAGGATCGATAACCTTGATTGTGCATAACTTGTTCTAAGTTTATTTATGTAATTTGCATCTAATTTCCATCTAATGGATAAAGGGCTAAAAGTTATGTATATATATTATTCTAGTGCTTGTATGGGTCTTAAAAGAAGTGTAGGCTGATCCTAGGTGATTGATTTTTTAAAAATATATTTGTTGGTAACAAAATCTAGGAAAAAGACAATAGTGCCCAAACTAGGACACTAAAACCATGGGGATCTATTGTCCAAATTACAACACTAGTGTCCAGGTGGTAGAATCTAGGGCACTAGGGGCCAGGATGTTAAAGTAAGGGTTTGGGACTATTTTAGGTATTTTTAAGGATGCGTGTGGCCTACGTGAAGGATGGATATGTGTCTAAATAGGCCCTAGGATAGGTCTATGAATAAGCTAGGGATGGGTGGTCTCAAGTAACACTCTTAGCACTCAAGTGTAATTTTTAAATGATTACATTCCCCCCTTTTATTCTAGAAATGCAACAAAGTAGAATGACTAGGTTAAAGGAAAAAGAAGTGTACCTAGACTTACCTAAGAGGCAAAGCCCATGAATCTAGATCTAAGTATGTGAAGCATGATCCATTACGTATCCTGCAAATGAAACATGCATAGATCAATACTTATTTAAGAGATATCAAAATCACATAAAAAATTGATTAAAAATATAAGAGAGAAGAAAGGAACAAATACACCTAAATAGGTATGCAAACCAATGCATAAACTTGGTGACAACCTATGTGTGCATGTAGATAGTTATCACTCAATGAATAACTTAGACTGAGCTAATGGCTTACTCAATCTCCATGTGTGGGTGGCTCAAGATGTCAATCTAGTTTTGACTCCATTATTGCCTACCCCTACTTGGTGGATCATGACCTGTCAATAGATTGGATTGTATTGATGGTGTGTTCAAACCTCTCATGTAAGTGGCTCAAGAACTCAAGTAGATTATGACTACATCATTGCCTACCCATGTTTAGTATATGTATTTGAAACTAAAACTATGTGATGTAACTAAAGATGTGTAACTATATATGTTAGTTTTGTGGCCACTTGAGAACTTTGGATTGTAAAATGGCTATGGGATATTTAGGAATATTAGGTAGCTCTAGGCCACTTAGGAATACCAACCACTATAAATGGAGTAAGGTATCACTTTGGTGTGTAACTTGGAACATGGTGTCTGGTGTGTATAATGTAGAGAATGACATAGAGTTTGTCATTTCATCTAATCAACCAATGTAAAAGTTAGCACGTAGAAACAATGTACCACACATATGCCCCCAAATATAATATTTAAGTATATGGATTTTTAATTGAGTTATAATAACATGTATTTGAGTATCTTAAATTGAAATAGGAATGATCATGCTACACAAGATGCCCCTAATTTGAGATAGACTGAGCCAAAATTGGTAATCTATAATTGAACTTGTACAAACCTAGAATGTACATGGTATACTTTTCTAGCCAATCTAATTTTTTTTGAAACTGAGGCTACTGGACAATATCATCATATCTTAGATAGTAGCACTGGTGGAAATAATTTCCTAATTTAGACCCTAAAGTCCTATTATTTTGATTTTTGTGCAACTAAAACTAGTATCTCTGTCATTATTTCTCACTATGTTTTTCTAAAATTGATTTCTTTATTCTATGCGTATATGCTAAACAATATACTCTGAGTGCATTCAGATAGCCTAATCCTTGTGACAAACCCCTAAAAATTCCCCCTTTTTGAGGGGAGTTGTTGAACCTATGAAATAACTGACCTTAAAATAAGAATCTCTACAAAATGTGTGTTAGCTAGAGCATATATGATATCTACATAATAAACCAATATAATGTGCATACATAACATCAGAATGCAAGCTAATTTGAGCATAAGTTTGTAGTGTATGATGTATGTTAGATCTAACATTCACAAGGCTTTCAAGATAGATACAAAAATATATATGAACAACAAATCTGAGTAATAATTGAGTTGATACATAAGGAATGGGGCATGATGTCCATCATGACATCCAAGTAGTTAGGGGAGATGCATGAGGTCCCTCATGGCATCTATAAAAAGAGTGTGTAACAAGCAGGAAATAAGTATCATGTCTATGATGCATATAAGAAAGCATACATATAATACACATGAGGCACACAAAGTAGGCCAAGGGGCCACAATACAAGGGACATGGGAAAATGTCACTAAATATGATAGATTAAGACATATAAAGACATGTTCAAATGTACACATACAAAAACAACAAACAAGTTGGCTTAGAGCCACATGGAAGGATATGTTCAAATGTTGGCATACATAATCTAGAAGACACACACAAGGACATGGGCACATGCCCAAATCATAAATATAATGAAAAGAAGTGGCATCGAGCCATAAAACAATGGCATATTCAAATACCCTCAAATAGAAGAAGCATAAAGACACAATCAAGTCTAAAATAGGAAAGCTAGAGATGAAAGTATGTATAAACATGTGATACAAATCTACATAAGAGAAAATATGTACACAAGCTAAGTCTAAAGTAGTAGTAGTTGGAAAAAAATAAGAGTAGGTATAGGGTTATCAATATCAAGATATAATAATGTTAAGTGTGTGAGGTAGAGTTTATAAAAATGTAACCTAACAATTAAAACTATGTATAGGATGCCTTCAAATGGGTAAATGTGTTAAATGAAGAATCCATGTATCTATATATATGCCCCCAATGGTTAGATAGTAACAAATATAGATTTGTGTAGTGGACTTGGGTCTTGTAAGTATCTAAAAACACTCAACAAGAACAAGTGAAATATATATGTATGATAATAATTGACTATACTAAGATAACTAACATATGTAGTACCTAGAAAGTATAAGAAGTGTAAACATGGCAATGCATACAATCTATAATTTATGTTTTTTAAGTAAATATTTGAATGTTTTTGTGTTTTTACATATTAAATTATTTTTGTATTTTATGGTTATAATATATGTAAAAATAACATGAAAATGAAACTATATACAAGGAATAAGAAATAAGGAAATTGTGTACAAGAAGGTAGAAACATACTAACCGATGAATCTCATGGAGACTCACTATTAATGTGGCCTATGTGAAAAATAGGAATGGTAACCTCTCATGTAGTGTGATTGATATATTTTAGTTGAATTGAGTTTTAATATGAATATGAGTATTTTTCACTATCAGTATCATAATAATCATAATAACCTAGAATGTTAGTGTTGACTTTTATTGTAGCTGGATGAGCATAGGAAATTGCCTCATATTGTTGAGTTGAGCTCTCTATATTTTGATTTATAATATTTTATGTTATTTTGACCTTTTAAATTATTCTTATTGTAGGCATATGGTTATTTGGAGCCTCTTTTGATAGAAAACCTATTTTGGGATTGCTTGTTGACTTAGCCTGATTCTGAATGTGCAATTTAGGTTTTTGATCTTGTTATAACATTACATGTGTATTTAGATATTTTTCCTTGATAAAATATATCTATTTATTATTTTACTTAAGATGTTCAATAAATTATAAAACTTTTTAACCAACATTATTGACTGATAGAAAAGGAGTAATGATGCCTTGGGCATATTCACCCAAACCTCAACCTTGATAATCAAACTGTTGTACATATTTTTGATCAAACCCATACCATTTTGAAGTGAGATCTCATTTTAGAGAGGTATATTTGTATCCTTCACTTTATTTACCTATGATTAATGTATTTTTTCTTGCTTTGATTTTGCTTTGTGAATATTTTATTGTTCTGAGTTATGCTTTGGTAACCACTTTTGTACTATTTTTAAATTTCACCCTTTTTCAATATGTTTTTGTATCACTATGGATTGATTAACTGATTTATATTATATAGGTTCCTTTTTAGAAATGATGTGATGTATATGATTTTTCAATGCCAAACATGAATATATGTGATGGTGATGAATTTTATGGTATGCACAAATATTATCTGAATCTATTTATTGAATATAGAGGAGGTATATTGATTAACTTAACTTTAATAACTTTACTTAAAATATCACTTGAACTTCTATTTTATATTTGATTACATTTTGAATCACTAGTTTTAGATTCACTCTATTGTGATTTCTTGTTTTGATATGTAACATTTCTTACCATAAATTAACTAGGTGAATATCTATATACATGACTAACACTAGTGTATATTGGATGCTTTTATCTTGTAAACTTATTTTCCAATGTTTTAATATTTGCATATAGTAGTTGATTATGATTTTGTAATTATGAAATTAGCTTTCTCATACTGATAATTTGATCACATAGAGTCTCACAAGTGCAAACCTTAGTTGGTTTTAATTGAACATATAGGCACACACCCTGTATGGGAGTTATGGGAAGGGAAGGGTTTGAAACATGGATATGATAGGTATATAAATTTTAAACAATATTATAAGCTACCTCACCTCTTGGAGGAGTGATAAAAGGACATGGTTATAGGGAAAGTAGCTATCACCCTCTTGGAGATGATGAGGAGGAAAAACATCTTCTTTATCTATAAATATTGATAATGAAACTTGGAAGAGGGTTGTTAAGGTAGAATATATCGATTATGAAAACCTTAACATGACCATTAAAAATAAGAAACAAAAGGATATAAACCTTAATAACATCTAGGGCTAGGGTTTTAGTAGTATTTGAAGTAAGTTGGGTACACCAAATAATTTAAATTTTTAGGGTTTATGAAGTTTAAGCCCTAGATTGTTAAAGGTCTAAGTATAGTAAATCAGGGTAGAAATATAAAATAAATAAAAATATCTATTTGTAACATAATTGAATTAGTTTGATCTTTATAAAAATAATAATAAATAATTTAAACAAGTACTTATTTGGAAAATGATTGAGACATGGGATCTAGAGGTTGCAAACTAGGACATAATCTATTATGAGTGTTGTGAATAAGAACCAAGTGTCAAAAACCTTCCTAGAAAGTATCATCCTAATTAGACAATAGAACCATATGGAAATAATGTCTCTATTTTGGCACTAGTGTTATTTATGTAGAACTATTCTAAGCTTCTGGGTGTACCTATGTCTAGGTCTGCCAAGCCTATCTTGTGTTCATGAGTTCTGGTTCCTTGTAGGTGATATATTTTGATTGATTTTATATGCAAATCCAAAACATCTATGCTTCTAGGGAATTTAGTTGGCACAATTTTAAAAGTGTGTTGTTATTGAGGTAGGTTGAACCTCCTCAACACCTTGCTGTGATGAGAGTTGCTGACATACCAATACTCTGAACAGGGATCGAGCCTGATGTAGTTATCTTAGCCTAAGTGCTAGTGCAAGTTCAAGTGAAGCTAGTATGAATGTATATTTGAGTGATTTGAATGTTCTTGAGACTATAAGTTTAAGTAATTTAAACTTAGGAATGTTGTATGCAAAATTAGGTCAGAATAGGGATTCATAATTGTATAAAACTTGTTCTAAGTTTATTTGTGTACATTTAATTTCCATCTAGTAGATAAAGTGATAAAATTCATGTATATATACTATTCTAGTGCTTGTTCATGTCTTAAAATAGGTCTAGGCCAACCCTATGTGGTTGCTCATTTGAAAATATATCCATTGGTAACAAAAGGTTGGAAAAGGACAATAGCCCCCAAACTAGGACACTAACACCATGGGGTGATACTATTCAAATTATGGCACTAGTGTCTAGGTGGCATAACCTAAGGCATTAGGGTTTAAGATGTTAAAGTGAGGGTCTATAACTATTCTAGTTATGTTTAGGGATGCATGTGGCTAACATGAAGGTTGGATAATTGTCTAAATAGGCCCTAAGATAGGTCTAGGGCTAAGATAGGGATGGATAGTCTCAAGTAACACTCTTATCACTCAAGTGCCATTTTTAGATGATTATAGATCCAAAATCCCTCATTAGAGGTAAGGTAATCATATTACATTTAAGTAATTTTTCCAATATTTGTTTTGGGTGGTCATTAGGATTAGTAAACTGTCTACGTTCCCTTTGTTGAGTAAAGATGAACAACTAATATGGTTGATATATAACATTAAATTCATTTATATGATAATTATTTATTGTAATACTACCATAATTTTTTCAATTTTTACATCTTGATTTGTTTTGAAATGTGGAAACATTAGGAGAATATTCAAGGATATTTACATTTAAGAACCTGATTTTACATTCTCTTATGATAAGAAAAATATCCTCAAGATAAGTATAAGAATTGAATGTGACCTTTGCTTTAATAATTATAAGCAAACTATAAATGATATACATTTTGAATGTCTTTATTAGGTGGCTCATAAATAATCTTGGTAATGATGGTTTAAAATATAAACATGTAATATCTAATGTATTCATTTGACCCTTGTATAAGTAGAGCTAATTCCACAAATGCAATTTTATTAGAAACGTCGATTTGAAAATTATCCAAGAAAACATAAACTAAAGTTGTAAAACATTGTATGGACCCACATGAGCATAAAAATAATCAAGTTAATAATCCCTCATGCTTCTTTGAAATAGTTTAGTTAAAATTTTATCATCGTGAGCAATGTATAAACAAAATGTGTAGAAGGCTTTAATGTGATGTGAAGGATTTCCCTTTTCATTGAACAATTCAAACTTTGGAGCTACAAATTCTATTGGAAAGGGCTAAAAAATCACTTTATAATCCAAGGGGCTATAAACGCATAATTTTGGTATAATATTTATAATTGTAATGTTATAATAATGTTTTCATATATTATATAATTGGTTCATATTATACTATTATTGGTGCATTTTCCATTTTATTAGGCCTCATTTATTTTCCTTATATCTATTAATTATCAAGTGTTTCTTGATCTATCATTTATATACCTTTGATCCTTCTAGATGTATTTCAACTCATTTGGGTATATATTTAATCTTGACCACTATAAAAATATTTTGATAGAGGAATGCTTGCTTTGGGAACATTATGATAGTAGTCATTTCAGTTGTGGGTCAATTGGCCTTTCTCCCTTATGTTCGATGTTTTCTCACTTATATGTGGTTAGTGTACATGATAATAAGGTCTTAATTTGAATTTAATAAGTGTAAATATACTCAAACACCCTAATAAATTTATGACATAAATAGACCATATCTTATACTGATAAAGATGACATCTTTATATCACATCTATCGATTTCCTTTTTCTGCATGTGTACTAAAATAAGGATATTGTAGAAGTGAAAGAACATATATATATATATATATATATATATATATATATATATTGACTTAATTGATTCATGATTATCATATCTTAGGGATAAGGGATGAGAGTTTCATATACAAAGGACTGATTGTTGACATGCAAGAGTGTTTATTACTATTTAAAATAATAAGACTTATTATAATCTAGAAACTAAGGTAGGCCCCTTAAACAAAAACTCAAATTTGTGTGCCTTAGAAAATTTAGGTCATCAAGTAAAGGATAAAAAGTTATGACATATACACATACCAACTTATAAATCTAAGAGAGGTTTCTAGGAATCATCTAGTGATGGAGATTTTCATTTTTTTGGAGCAATTAGAGTTACACAACCACTATCATAGGACTATCACTATCTATAGTGTTTCATGCTAGTTCTCTCACAAGCAAGGGCTTCTATTTTGGTTCCTATCTTAGATCACTATATAATTTTTATGTGCTCTTATGCATTATTAGAAGACTTAATTTTTATTACTTTCAACCTTAGTGAGAATCGAGGTGAGTCTAAAATTAGGCATCTGCTACTTTTAGACCTCCTTGTTAATTATCAATTGATCAATGTAATTTCACTCATATTCATTTCTTATGTAGATATATGTTTATTTATTTTATTTTTTGTATTGATTATATAATCATATTTTCCTATGTATTCCATTATATGTGTTTTTATAATATTTTGAACACTTATGTGCCCTCCACATAAAATATTTTGGTGAACTTGATTCTTATGATGATCCAACCTGAGGGTTTCATATCCTTACCCCTCTTAGGCCTATTTTTTTGAGATATGATTTTGTTAGGGTTGTTTATCAATTGTTTCCTTCTTATGATTTATCATTTTGCTTATCCATTTTAAGAACATGTTAGATTTTATAATCCTTGGTTCCTTTTCCCTTTATAGATTATGTATATTCTTGTGTTTCTTACCTTTCCTTATGGCTAGATATGATTCATATAATGACACGTATTTCTATGATAGTATTTACATAGAGGGTTTATAGCTTTTGTATATTATAAAGCATGATGATATGGTTGATATGAAAGTGTTTATCAATGATTACATGTTTATATGGACACCTAAATTTGGTATTAGATACTTAGAAGCATCAATTTTGACATATCTTTGACATACATGACTTGTGTGTACACATTTTAATCTTGAACATCCTTTCCCTATAATAAATGATAAATTAATATATAAGATCTAGATATGAAAATGATTAGCAAAGCATATAAATTAATACTAAATAATTGACATAAAACACAAGTATTTACCATGGAAAAACCTTAAATAGGTAAAAAACCCACCAATGTGATATTTATGTATTTGAGAAACTTTGCACCCCAATACAAACTTCTCCTTCTCACTTATTTACATAATGATTCAAAAAACTCACAGGTTTAATAAGTTTCAATATAATAAAAGTTTCATATTTGAGAGATAATTTCACAATAGGGTAGAACCTATATATATTGAAATATCAATGGAGGTGACTGTTGTAGAAACAACGGGTCCATCCATCCCAATAAATCCAATTAATTAAAACATTTGGTAAATATTAAATAACCATAATAATATTATTTATTTTTACAAGGTTTTCACCTTGTGTTAATAAATAATATATTATTATTTAATTAATTACCAATGTAAGCTAAGGGTTAATAATTACTACTTAGACATTAATTGCTCTAACACTCCCCCTTAATGCTAAGTGGGGATAAATGTCATAGTCATTATTGACCAAATTTAACCTTAGGCCAAATCTGATCACCCCCTTAAATATTAAAAATTTCATAGGGTCCCCTAGGTTTTATAGTGGTCACATGGTAATTAATGAGGTCATACAATATGTTTTAACCTTGTCATATTTGTCAATTCTTTCTTATGTCCTTTTTTCCACCTTTTGGTCATGTTAAAAATTTGTACATAAACCCCATCAAAGGACAAATGTTTAAAGATGTAATATAACATACCATATGCTAGGGAATGTAATAAAATAGGTTTGAAACTAAAATAATATAGGTTCAATTTACAAAGGAGATCAACTGTAAAAAGGTCAATTTTAGGTAGTTGTACAAACTCGATGACTCATCTGGCATGTTTGAAGGCTTTAGAGAAGTCTCTTAAGATCCTCACAATTATTTTTCAAAATAAGGTGGCTTTAATAGGTTCAAAATTGGTCAAAACTAGTTTCTCTCTCGTATCACTCATTTAGATAGGTCAAGAAGGTCAAAAAGTTTTCTATTGGTACATATAGGGTAAGGAGAGTTGAAGTGAATGCACTTGGTGGATGTTAGGGGTAACTATGTACTTCCATTCCAAATTAATAATTATAGGATGTGTGGTAAATATTGTATGAACAATCAATAAGACTATTAGTGCCTCCAAATTGCTTGTGCATTCCTAATGGCTTCGATTTTCTCATTTGTTTGCATTAGTTTGTGTGAACCAAGTGGTGTATGTGGTCTTGTAGATCATTTTATTACTTTACATTTTGGATTAAACTCATATTTCACATGTGATCATGAAAGTATAGGTAGGATCACTCTCTTATGCTTGAATTGAACACCATTAAGGTTTATAAAATAGTGTTTTGATAGTTGTAGGTGAAGGTGTGAAGTGGAGGTTTAAAAATAAATTTAAAATGAATACCCCCAGTAAATTGTGTGTTTCTAATCTCAATTGATCATGCAAGTATCTAGTTTGAGCTCATGTAGACCTACCTTCTCATTGTCATATGCAGGCAAAAAACACATTGAGTATGTGTGTCTCAGAAGTTGGCAGTGTCACTGATTTGTGAAAGAACCAAGTTGTATGGATTTCAAAGCTATGAAATAGACCTACATCACCTTCAAGGCATATAATATACTCTTCCAATTCATGAAAGAGGCTAGGTATTCAAAATTATAATGTCACTACCTATAGCTAGACCACTTAAGCAACATCTACAGGTTGCTTCTAGAAACCCAATCATGCTTAGACCTAAAATGGAGACCAAAACATGTTTGGAAACATTTGAACTCACTTTGGCATCTCAGAACCAATTCATTGATCAGGATAAGATCATAGTGAAAGTTTTGAGATCATTTCATAAAACCAAACTTAAAAGGAGAGTCTCATAGTTGAATAAAGTTGCTTGGTGGGAATGTTACTTTAACTTCTCCAAAAGGAGACTTTACTCAATACAATGTCATCTTGTGGAGAAGGTACATAAGGTATGTGTTAGTATAATGGATTCATCCTTGTAGCCTAGGCTTAGAAGCAACATGCCAATTTAGGAATAGGTTTGTCAGGTCAAGAGAATAATGGTGGAATGGATTATAATTCAATCAAGTTTCCACTTGAAACATTCAGTGAAATACAATGCCTTTTTATTCCAAATGAACTTAAAACTTGTAGACCTAAAGAAACTTTTAACTTTCTTCTAAATGCACACCTACATTTTGACATAGTCACAAACCAGTCTAGGCCAATGAAAGGTGCAAGTTCATTTGGTATATAAAGGTGTAGGATGGAATGAACATGTTGAAATTACTCTCATAGTGGTAATATAACATTAATATGTGATTTGAATAAGCAAAAACATCAAATATAGTCATAATTCAAGGTTCTTAAGCCCACCAAAATCTTGCATATAGTCCTGATAGACCTAGAAGATAGTCTTTGGAATATGTGATGTTAAGGACCATAAAAATGTGATCAATATTTAAAAATTGATAAATATGGTAATAATGAATTAATATATACATAAATGGTCTCATTTGGGTTATATGAATAGGGTAACTTTCCTCTATTTTGTCTCAGACAGGGGGTACTCCACAGTCAATCCAACTTGTAGACCTATAGTACATGGATGGTGCAAGATTAATGGGAGAGTCTTGAAACACTAACATATATTATATAGTGTTTATTTGGATATAAAAAAGTGTATAGGGTTACTTACATTCATTTTTACCACTTAGAAGGGTTAAATACTTATAAACATAGTTTAGGCCTACTAGGCCCAGAGCTAGGTATGGACCCTAATGGCTTCAAAAATTCACTCATAACATCATGAGATATTTCCAAACCATGTGAGGGATTTCAAGGGAGATTGGAGGATTGATAATAACCATAATTTTGTAAATAAAAACTCAAATTGGTCATTATGTCCTAAATCTATCTTAGGGGTACCCAAAATACCTAATAAGAACTTGAGAAGCCAATTTATTTTGCTCATATATATATAGATGAGCTGCATGGGATCTCAAGTAGTTATGGATAGTTAAAGGAGGTCTTAAACTCGAAGTTTTTAAATTGGTTTGAAGTTTAAGTATCTAACCTTTATGAATCATCATAAGAACATTAATGACCTAAAACCCTCCCAAAACCCATATGAGAACCCGATGAAGAATATATGAATGTAAATGCATCCAAGAGGGATAAATAAACTTTAAAAATGTTTTTAATCCATTTGAAAATATCTCAGGATCATTGACATCCAGCTATTTTATATTGTCACTTGTATGGATAGGCCTAATTCTGTGTTTTATGTAGGAATTGAGTTGAATTGGAGGTGTAGAAGGGAATATATGATTAAGGGCCATTTTGGAAGGTGTGTTTATAATTTTTCTAAATACTCATACCCAATTATCATCTTAGTGATTCATGAAAACCCCTCAATTAAGTTGTTCATTATAGGTAGTCTTGAATAAGACAGTGAGAAAGAGGGTGACTATCAAAATTGAAAGTGAGAAGTGTGATGATCAAAGGACAAATAGGTATTAATGATTTGTCTCATATCCCCTATAATGAATCTCCATGAGCATCTATAGGTCACTGAAGTGACAAGTGTGAAGGTCTAGGCATAGAAGGCTAATGAGTGACTACAAAAAGGTAAGTGACAAGTGAAAAGTATATGGATATCAATTAGAGAGGCATATATAAATGTCATAATATTGTGTATAAATTCCTCAATAAAAGTATATGTGCCAAATACTTATATTATATTTTTATATATTTAAGTGACCCCTCATCAACAAGGTAGTTTCAAGAAGAACATTGAAGTGTCCCTTCACCAAATTGAGGAAGATGTCATGTATGTGATTGACACCTATCCAGGACAAATTTATGACCTATTTTAATAACTTTCCCTCTTTAATTTTAAATATTTTTCACATATTGACAATTGGCATTATGACTATTCAACTTTAGTCCTTCTCTCTCCTCTCTTATGCTCTATATATTTAAACCATTTTGGCTTTGTAAAGAGTCCACAATTGATATGGTGAAGACTTGATGTTTTGACATATTTTTTTGCCTTTGAATAAAGTTATTAAGTTTATTTTGTCTTTTAATCTCTTTCCTAAGTATTCCAAGTAGTCCATTTGGATGCCAAGTGATGAATGTATTCTCCTTGCTTTCATTCTACACTTGTATGCATTGTGTGAGTAGTAGCATTTATTCTAACAGGTCTCTTGAAGTGTATATATTTGTCAAGGTATATTTGAAGTGTGAGAGAGATTAGTAGTGTATAAGACTAGATCTCTTTTTTACCCACCTATAGATATGCATAACAATCTGCCGCCATGTATAAATACTTATGCTAGAAGAACATTGAGTTGAGGTTAGTTTTATTAGTCTTCTTTCTTAGAGCAAATACAAGTATGTTTGTGAAGTTATATTTGATGTATCACATTAATTAGTATAAGCTGATTTTATGTTTCCTTCTTCCCATTTCACCCCTAATAGTGATTATCTTAGTGTAGTATGTGAGCCTAAAAGATAGATCAAAGGAGCTAACCCTTCAAATCTAGATATCTATATCTTGTAGTAGCTTGTATATATGTAGAGATAGTTTCATGTTATCATAAATTTGATAAGGTCTACTTAAATTATATAGGGTGAAAATTTGGGCTATAATAGTTCTGACATGCCTGATGGAACATAAAGTCTAAGAAGGTTGTTTAAGGTGGATGTTGGCTTTGAAAATAAGACACTGTAATAGTCTACTTCCCACAATATTTGGTAACTCCAAAATTTGAATCTTTGTTGCAGAATATTTCACTCTTTCATGCCTAAGGTATTCATAATATCTCATACTTCAAGCATTTATTTTGATTTCTAAGAGAGTTATTACTATACACCTCCCTACCAACCTTATCATGACCCATACTGTAATGAAATTACTTCAAGAATAAAGTATACTAGTAGAATTAGATCTAAATATGACTGAAATATATCCAAATATATGATAATAGATAAGACACTTTGAGGGGGCAACCTCCACAAGCTTAATTAAGAGCAGAATTTATAATATGATGATAAATAATTACCCACTACCTCTTATATATAGTCTATCTAGGCCATGGTTACTCCATAGGCTGACCTACTAACCAAATGAATGCATAGAGAAATGAGAAATAACATTTAAAGAGGGATAAGTAAGCCACAAGTTGGCTATTCCTATCCTCATACATGCGATAGGTTAGGGCCATAGCATGCACTTCCCCTTCAAACCAAAGTTGTCCTCAATGTTGAACAACTCTAGATGTTGTTGCAAAAAATCTTCACCTTCCCAAGTTGCATTTTCACTACTTAGGTTATTCCACTTGATTAGATATTCCCTAATCTCTCTAGTTATCAACCTCTTAGTACGTGTTTGGAGGATCTTCTCTGGTTCCAAAATGACTCATCCTTCATCTAGTTTTGGGAGTTCTGTCTGGGTTGAAACTGTCTATCTAATGACCTTCTTCAAACATGAAACATAAAATACTGGGTGTATGTGAGATGACTAAGGTAAATCAAGCTTATAAGCCACACTTCCAATTTTTTACAGAACCTGATAAGGGCCATAATACTTAGGATCAAGTTTGTTGTCCTTTTTCTATTTCTTCAAGGACATCTACTTATAAGGCTACAAACATAAAAATACCCAGTCACCCACCTCAAAATTTTCGTCACTATGATGTTGATCTACTTGTTGCTTCATCCTATTTTGTGTCAAGGCCAAATTCTCTCTCAAACTAGCCAAAACCTCTTGTTGATGTTGAATGTACTCCTCCACATTTTAAACCTTGGTTTGCACCTTTAATGAAGAAGTGATGGAAGGTGGATGGTAACCATATAGTGCTAGAAATAGAGACATTTTAGAAGAGGTATGGAAAGATGTGTTATAC
Source organism: Torreya grandis (assembly GCA_037957365.1). Taxonomy (NCBI): domain Eukaryota; kingdom Viridiplantae; phylum Streptophyta; class Pinopsida; order Cupressales; family Taxaceae; genus Torreya; species Torreya grandis. Next base: position 3,072,209 of record JARHVA010000420.1, on the reverse strand, counting down.
CACCATTCTACAAGTGGTAGCCATTTAACCCAATGTTCTTGTTTATCTGATACAAAACAATGGAGATACCCATCTAAACATTTGTTAACCACTTCTATTTGTCCATCAGATTGGGGGTGGTAAGATGAGCTATGAGCTAGTTGACTACCCAAATAGGAAAATAGTTCAGTCCATAAATTACTAGTGAAAATAAGATCATGATCACTTACAATTATTTTTAGGGTTCTGTGTAATTTTAGAACTATGTCCAAAAAAAAACTACTACTATACTTGCTGAAAATGGGTGTGAGAGAGCACAAAAATGGGCATATTTTGTAAGCCTATCCACAATGACCAAGATAACATTTTTACCTTCAAAACAAGGCAACCCTGTGATGAAATCCATGGAAACCTCCTCCCACCTTTGACTAGGAATTGATAATGGTTGTAATAAACTTGGGGTTTTAACTGTCTCACCTTTATTCTATTGGCATATGAAGCATTCTACCATAAACTTTTGTACATCTCCCTTGAGCCCTTCCCAGAATAATTATTTCTTAATTCTATGATATGTTTTCAAGAACCCTGAATGTCCCCCAATTGGAGATCCATGCAACTCCACAAGAATATTATGCTTAAGCTCTAAATTTTTACACAATTATAACCTAACCTTATACCATAGGACATTACCTTTCCATTCAAATTTGTCAGAGGCTAAAGTACCTTGCTAGAGACTTTGAATCAGAACCTGTGTATCCTTGTCTTGCTCCCATTCTAATCTAGCTTCATCTACCCAATCTGCTTGCAATATGGATATTGCACAAAGTAATGCTTCTATGGATGTATCTCATCTAGATAGTGCATCTACTACTACATTATCTTTACCTTTCTTATAGATGATTTCAAAATCATAACCCAACATTTTGGTTACCCACTTTTATTATTCCTCAGATGATAATCTTTGCTCCAAAAAGTGTTTGAGACTATCATGATCGATTTTCACCTTAAAGTGTCTACCCATCAGATAGGGTCTCTATTATTTAACTGCATGAAGAATAGCCATCATTTCTTTCTCATAAATAGGTTTTTGTAGATTATTACCTTTGAATTGATGACTCTCAAATGCAATGGGTCTTCCTTCCTGCATTAGTACCGCTCCCAACCTAGATCCAGAAGCATCACATTCAACAGTGAATGTCTTTAAATTTTTTGGAGTAGCTAAAATTGGAGTGGTGCACATAGCTACATTTAGTTTCTAAAATGCTTTAGTGGTGGCATCATTCCAAAGGAAGGAATCCTTCTTTAGCAATGCAGTGAGTGGAGTTGCTATGTTGCCATAACCTTTCACAAATCTTTGGTAGTAACTGGTTAGTCCTAGGAACCCTTTGAAGTTTTTGAGAGTTTTCAGCATGGGCCATTCCATCATAGCTTTGATCTTTTAGGGATAAACTTCAACACCTTCATGGGAAACAATGTGACCTAGGTACTCTACCTCTTGTACTCCAAAAGCACATTTGGATGGCTTCACATAAAGCTGATGCTTCTCTAAAACTATCAACACCTGTTCACATGTTGCAGATGTGCTTCCCATGTCTGACTATACATCAATATGTCATCAAAGAAAACCAACACAAACTTCCTTAAAAAAGGCCTAAAAATAGTGTTCATCAAGCTCTGAAAAGTAGATGGTACATTTGTAAGACCAAAGGGCATTACCAAAAAATCATAATGGCCCTCATGTGTTCTAAAAGCAGTTTTATGAACATCTTCATCCTTGATTCTAATTTGATGGTACCCTAAGTGAAGGTTTAATTTTGTGAAATAATTAGAACCATGCAACTCATCAAGTAAATCATCAATTATGGGAATGGGAAACTTATCTTTGATGGTGCACTTGTTGAGTTCCCTATAATCTAGGCACATCCTCCATGTGTCATCTTTCTTTTGCACCATGACCACTAGTGATGAATATGCACTTCGGCTATGCCTGATGATCCCTACCTCTAGCATCTCATGGACCATTTTTTTGATTTTGCTCTTTTGTACATATGGATATATATATGGTCTAATATTTGGTGGTTGACTCCCTAGAAGTAGTTAAATGGCATGATCATGTTCTCTTTTTGGTGGTAGTCCTTTTGGCATGGCCCCAAAAATAGATGGGTGGTCATCAACAATTATCTGTATATTAGGATGTGTAGATGTGTGTGTGGGTTGAACTTCTATGGAACATAATCATGTAATAATTCCCTCTACCCCCTTTTTTAGTATCTTGGTCATCTAATGTGAACTAACCAATTGTGGGGATTTTGCCTATAATCCATGTAGTTCAATTTTCCTACCTTCAGAATGAAAGTGCATGAATAGTTCTTGGAAGTTCATCTCAATGGTACCCAAGGTTGTGAGCCATTGGACTCCCAAAACAATGTCTGTGTTACCCATGGGAATAAAAAACATAGGAGAATGTAGATTGTACTCACCCATATCAAGCTTAATACTATGGCATTTGCCTAAACAATTAATTGTGCCACCATCTGTAATCATGACTTGAAATTTTGGTGCTGGGTAGATGAAATAGTTCAATCTAGTGGCCAACTTATGGTTGATGAAGTTATGTGTGCTTCATGAATCAATCAACACTGTCACTTTTTGTTTCTTGAGGAAACCCACCACTTTAAGAGTTTGTGGAGTGCTAATACCTATAAGTGCAAGACAAGAGATTGTAGGTTAGGAATTTTTAGGTACCTCCTCTATCTCTTCTTCATCATCATTGGAGGCATCATCTTCTTCTTCATCTTCATTGGATCCCTCAATGTAGAATAACTTCTTCTCAGTATATCTATGTCCTTTTCTCCACTTGCTGTCACAATTGAAACATAATCCTTTTACATGTTTCTCTTTAATTTGTAGTGGGGTCAATCTGGTAGGTGGAAGAAATATTGGTATCGACATGTTATGATCTTTTAAGTGAGTGAATGGCTTCTTCTTGTTGGCTATGAATTTTTTCTCAGCTCTGCGTGCCATGATAATAGAATTAGAAATATTAAGTGGATTAACATCCATACCTCATGTTAAATGTGGTCCTTGAGTCCACCCAAAAATAGGTCATTCAAGTTCTCCTCAGAAATTGTCTCCACATGTAAAGATAGGTTTTAAAATTGATGAATATAATCCTTGATAGAGCCAGTCTATCACAATTTTGCCAGTTGGCTGAAGTAATTCTCTGTCACACTATTGCCATAGTGTAATTGAAGCTCCTCTATAAAAATTGACCAAGTGACATTGAGAGTCATCTTTTTCATTTAAGCACACAACCATCGATACCGAATGAATTGATCAGGTTCAAGATACAAGGATGCCATGGTAATAGTTTATCCACCTGGGATCTGATGTAGATCAAAAAAATTCTCCATTTGGTTGTTCTAATTGAGTGGATCTTTTCCATAAAATTTGTGCATATTCACCTTTGGTAACAGGTTCCTCTATGACATTCTAGTTAGATTTGAAGTAGATTGGTTGGGAGAACCACCTTGGTGGGGTTGTGTAATAGCATTATCTTGATGATTTGACTAATTATTTTTCAAATCCATTATGATATCTACCAAAATATCTTGTATGGATTTCATATTAGATTGTATGCCTTGCACCTCACTTTGAATGCCTTACACACTATAGTCAAGTTGACTCACTTTATGATCTATGTCAGAGAACCCTAGTATAAAGTATTCAGTACATACCCCTTCTTACTCCATCTCTTACTTGTTAGGAGTTTTACCTGGAGTTTCATCACCCTTTCCTTGGCCCTGAGTTTGTGGACCTACCATAAAATGGCTTTACGATGTCAACCCTAATTGGCACTTTTGACCCAACTTTGATCATGTGATTTTGGAATTAATTTGGACTCAAATAAAAACATACAAAGAACAAACCCTAGCCAATTTTTTTAATCTTTTCAAAAATGTAAATAACTTAGAAAAATTCTTTGAATTGCGCACTATAGAGCAATTTTATGAAAACCCCTAAAATGGAGATAACTTTTTAAAAATAGATCAAAATGATCTAAAATTTTAATGGAATCTTAAATTAATTATTATTCAGCTCCAATAAAAACATTTTAGAGAAATTAGCAAACATTTTATAGATATATCCAAATTTAAAAAAATTAGGATTTCACCCACAAGATTGCCCAAATCGTAGCTCTAATACCACTTGTAATGAAATTATTTAAAGAATAAAGTATAATAGTAGAATTAGATCCAAATATGACTAAAATATATCCAAATATATGATAATAGATAAGCCACTTCGAGGGGGCAACCTCCACAAGCTTCAATAAGAGCATAATTCACAATATGATGATAAACAATTACCCACTACCTCCTATATATAGTCTATCTAGGAGATGGTTACTCCATAGGCCAACCTACTAACCAAATAAATGCATAGAGAAATGAGAAATATCATTTAAAGAGGGATAAGTAAGCCACAAGTTGGATATTCCCATCCTCATACATGCGATAGGTTAGGGTCGTAGCACATTCTATGTCCCTCAACAACCCTATCAAGGTTGTTATAATTCATATGAGCCATGGTAGCCTTATGATCAATATTTTCATTATTTACATGATCATTATTTTTTTGATCATCCCTATGAATAAGGCTATCAAGAAGATGTGATTAAGGCTCTTGAAGAAGAAGTTCAAGCTCTTAATATGAAGCTTCTTGGAGGTAGTCTTCCTCAATCTATACCTATCCATCCTTAAGAGTTTTGTTGTGTTCCATATTAGTTGTCTTATATTCCTTATCATCCTAAAATCATTCACTATCCTAAAGAGGAGCCTAATTGTTTCAAAACTCTAACTTGGAACCATGTAGTGAAATCTTGGGTAAATAAAGATGAAGAGAATGAGGACCAAGAAGTTGATGTCAAGAGAAAAAGCCTTGTATTTATTCAATCCCCATTTCATTCTCATTAAGAACCTATATCTTGTGCATCTTGGAGGTCTATCTAAGAATATTTTCAATGTGAAAAAGAGGACTTAGTTAAGAAGGTGGGAGATGAAGTTGAAACTATTGAAGAGCCTCAAGAGGGATATGAGAAAGGTGAGATGCTTATTGAATAAAATGAAATTATTATAGCCCAATTGAACCTACTATCTCTTCAATAATTACTTCAATAATCCCCCATTTTCAAATCTTAAAATTACAAGAGTACTCCTTCCATCCACATGACCATTCATGAGCCATCCACCACACCTAATACTCCTTCTCTAACAATGAAATTGTTCACCACTGTCCCACCTCACCCCTTCTTGAAGGAGAACCCATACTATGGGATATTAGTGAAGAATAACATGTTCAAGTGATATCTTCTCAAGAAGAAGACTCAAGTGTCTATGATGAAGAGTTCAATAGAGGGACTTCTTTTGGTGAAGATAAACACAAGTCCATATTCTTGAGTGAATAAAAAGATCAAGTTTTAGTTGATCTTGAAGCGATTGATCAAGAAATGAGAGAGAAGGTGATTGAGAAAGACATCACATTAGCTAAGTTGGTTGATGCTCATGTGTATTAACAAAAGCTTGAATTTGAAAATACAAAATAAGAAGAAGCTGCAGAGGATTCCATGAAATATGATGATTTTTGGAAAAATATTTAATGAGGTATGTGGTAAATTTGAGGCCCTAAAAATTCCTATACCTCCTACTATCCAAGTTGAAAACATTATTGAAGATGCATTACTTTTTTAAGTACAACATGATAATCTTTAAAGTACCAAGATAAAAGATACCTATATAAGTCAAGAAGTGTTCAAGATTGAGACAAACACAAACATTAAAAAAGGTTTATGAGAAGGTTGTTGAAGTGAAAGAAGATTTAACCTTCATAGGTGACATGTTTGTAGCTATCATCATTTCACTTGAGATCATGCCAAAAAGAGTGGAAATCATGAATGAATTGAAGACATCAAGGCAAAATGTCAAAAGGAAACATGCTTCATTCACTCCTTAATCTAATAAGGCAAAAATGGTACAAGCTTTCCCTTTGATCCAAGAGGAGAAGGTTTGATTCAGGTTAGTTTGTATATAGTCTAGTTTGCTTGAGTTGGTTGTCTATTTTAGCTAAGTTCTTAGAGAGAAAACGTGTGTGTCTTAGTGTCTTGTTTTGTGTGTTTGTTTCTTTATTGTGCTTGGTGTGAGTTTTGTCTATTTTCATAGGGTTTTTAGTGTCAATTGTAGCATATGGCTGACTCCATTTCCTAATAATAGGATAAGACAACTAGTCCTTAGCATAGAAGGCATGCTAACCCTAGGAAATCACCAAAATGTTGACTAAATTTAACTCTAGGTCAAATTTGGTCAACCCCCTATACATTCCAACTTTCATAGGGTCCCCTAGGTTTAAAAGTGGTCACATGATCATCAATGAGGTCATACAATATGTTTTAACCTTGTCATATTTGTCAATTCTTTCTTATGTCATTTTTTCCACCTTTTGGTCATGTTAAAAAGTTATACGTAAATCCCATAAAAGGAAAAATGTGTCAAGATGTTCTATAACACACCATATTTTAGGGAATGTTATGAAACAAGTTTAAAATTGAAAAAATGTAGGTTCAATGTATAAATAAGGAGATCAACTATAAAAAGAGTAGTTTTAGGTAGTTATATAGACTGGATGACTCATATAACATGTGTGAAGGATTTAGGGAAGTATATTAAGATCCCCATAGTTATTTTATAAGCTCAGGTGGCTTTAATAGGATCAAAATTGGTCAAAAGTAATTCCTCTCTCTTATCACTCCCTCAAATAGGTGAATAAGGTCAAATAATTTTCTATTGGTATGGACAGGGTAAGGAGAGTTGAAGTGAAGAAATTGATGTATGTTAAGGGTACCTATGTACTTAAATTTCATGGCCATAGTTATAGGATTGTTAGTCCCTACTATATGAGCAATCAGTAAGACTATCAGTGTTTCCAAACTACCTATGCATTCCAAATGGTTTTAGTTTTCTCATCTATCTAAATTGGTCTATGTGAACCAAGTGGTGTATATGGTCTTGAAAAGCATTTTATTAATTTACATGTTAGATTCAACTCATTTGGCATGTGTGATCATGAAAGGATAGGTAGGATCACTCTCTTGTGTTTAAATTGAACACCATTGAGGTATGTAGAACAATGTTTTGATAGTTACAAGTGAAGGTGTAAAGTGAAGGTTTGAAAAACAATTTAAAATGAATACCCGCAGTGAAATGTGAGTTTCCAATCTCATTTGATCATATATGTATCTGGTTTGAGGTCATGATGGACCTACATTATCACTATCATATGTAGGTAGAGTACATGTTGAGTATGTGTGTCTCATAAGTTTGGAGTGTCACTAATTTATGAGAGAACCAAATTGTATGGATTTCCAAGCTCTACAATAGACCTCCATCACCTTTAAGGCCTATAATATACTCTACCAATTCATGAAGGAGCTAGGTATTTAAATTAATGTTGTCACTACCTACAACTATCCCACTTTAAGAAACATCTACAAGTTGCTACTAGAAACCCAATCATGCTCAGACCGAAAATGGAGACCAAAACATGTTTGGAAACATTTGAACTCTCTTTGGGATCTCAGAACTAATTCATTGATTAGGAAAAGATTATAGTGTAAGTGGTGAGATAATTTCATATATCCAAACTTAGAAGGAGAGTCTCAGAGTTGAAGAATTTTTTTTGGTGGGAATGTTACCTTAACTTTTGTGAAAGGAGACTTTGTTCAATATGGTGTCATCTTGTGGAGAAGGTACATAAGGTATGTGTTAGTCTAATGGATTCATCCTTACATCCTAGGCCTATAAGAAACATACCAATTTAGGTAGAGGTTATTTAGGTCACGATACTAATGGTGGAATGGATTAAAACTTAGTCAAGTTTCCACTTGAAACACTCAGAGAAATATAGTTTCTTTTTAGTCCAAATGAACTTGAAACTTGTAGACCTATAATGTGTTATTAATAGTAGATGAGAGCATGGTATCAAGGTATAAATGGATATATGTAGGTTTTAAATGATCTTAATAACTCAAGAGAATACAAAAGTGGAAACACAATGTTCAATAAATGAATCAACACCTACAAAAAACTTTCAACTTTCTCCTAAATGCACACCTACAGTTTGACATAGTCAAATACCAGTCTAAACCAATGAAAGGTGCAAGTTTGTTTGGTATGCAGAGGTTTATGAGGTAATGAAAATGTTAAAACCAATATCATAATGGAAATATCACATTACCATATGATTTAAATAACTAATAACGTCAAAGTTAGTCATAACTTGAAGTTATTAAGCCCACCAAAATCCTGCTTATAGTCCTGATAGACTTATAAGCTAGTCTTGGGAATATGTGATGTTAAAGGCCCTATAAATGCGATCAAAATTTTAAAATTTATAAATATGGTTAGTATTACTTAATAAATAACTCCATGTTCAAATATGGGTTAGATGAATAGGAGAAGTGTCCTCTCTTTTATCTCAAATAGGGGACACTCCACAATCAATCTAACCTGCAGACCTATAGTACATGGATGGTGAAAGATGAATGGGAGAGTTTTGAAAAATTTAAGGATGATATACAGGGTTTATTTGGATGTAATAAAGTGTATAGGGTTATATAAAGTCATTGTGATCACTCAAAAGAGTTAAAAACTTAGAAACATAGTATAGGCCTACTAGGCCTAGAAATAGGCATGAAACCTAATGGCATCCAAAATTCACTCATAGCATCATGAGATATTTCCAAAAAATGTGAGAACCTTAATGGGAGAGTGGAGGATTTATAATAACCATTAGTTTGTAAATATTAACTTAAATTGGTCATTATGGCCTAAATCTATCTTGAGGGTACCTAGAATGCCTAATATGAACTTGAGAAGCCAATTTCTTTTGATAATATATATACAAATGAGCTTCATGGGATGTAAAGTAGTTAGGGATAGCTGAGGTAGGAATTTAACTCAAAATTTGTGGAATTGGTTTAAATTTTAAGCATCTAACATTTATGAATCATCACTAAGGACTTGAATGACCTAAAACCCTCCTAAAACCCTTATGATAACCCAATGAAGAAGATATGAATGAAAATGCATCAAGTAGGGGTAAATTAACTTGGAATGTTTTTTGGATCCATTTGGAACTCTCTTAGGCTCCTTGACATCCAGTGATTTTGTACTATCATTTGTGCATATAAGCCTAATTTTGTGTTTTTTGTAGGATTTGAGCTGAATTGGAGGTGTAGAAGGGAATAGATGAATGTGGGCCATTGTGGAAGGTGTGTGGAGAATTTTTATAAATCCTCATACACAATTATAATCTCAATGATACATAAAAACCCCTCTGTTAATTTGGTCATTACAACCAGTCTAGAACAAGATAGTTAGAAAGAGGGTGACCGTCAAAATTAGAAGTGAGAAGTGTGGTGCTGAGTTATTTTTAGGTCTACATGATAGAACAAAGGATAAAGAGGTTTTGATTAGTTATCTCATATCCCATGCAATGAATCTCCATGAGCATTTACAAGTCACTGAAGTGACTAGTGTGGATGTCTAAGCATAAAAGGTTAATGAGTGATTGCAAGAAGGTAAGTGACAAATGATAAGGAGAGGGATATTAGTTGGAGAGGAATATATGACTATAAAATATTGTTTCCAACTTACCAAGTTAGAGTATACGTGTAAAATATTTTTATGATAGTTTTAGATAGTCAAGTGGATTCCTCATCAACAATGTAGTTTCAAGAAGAACAATGAAGTGTCCCTTCACCAACTTGAGGAAGATGCCATATTTGTGATTGACACCTATCCAAGACAAATTCATGACCTATTTTCCTCACTCTCCCTCTTGCATTTTAGGTGGTTTTAACATCTTGACACTTGGAATTATGACTATTCAACTTCACTCCTTCTCTTTCTTCTCTTATGTTCTATATATTCAAGCCATTTTGGCTTTGTAAAGAGTCCACAATTGGTATGGCAAAGCCCTACTAGTTTGACATCTTGTTTTACATGTTAATAAAGTTATAAAGTTGATTTGGTCTCTAAAAATCTTTCCTAAGTATGTCATGTAGTCCATTTGTATGATAAGTGATGAATGCCTTCTCCTTGCTTCCATTCTACTCTTATATACATTGTGTGAGTAGTAACATTTATTCTAATAGGTCTTATTGACTTTTTTTACTACAAGTAAAAATAGATCAACTCCCTATAGTTAACAAAATTGATATAGGGGCCTTATAGGGTGTACCATGGTCCTAATGATGTAATTTGATGTGTCATTAGCTTTGTCAGAGTCAATTTTAGTCATGTCAATTCATGTCATATAAGGTCATTTTGGGCCATTTAAAGAAGCTTGTATGGTTTTCCACCTAAGACACATGTTTCAAAGTGTATTTCAATGTCCATGTGTTAGTTAAGTGTCATACTAACTATTTCATAACAAAAAAATGCAAGAGTAACTATTATCACTTGGATTTTCACCCTTTGAGGATATGTCTCAACTATCCTCATCCAAATGGCATAATTGAAACACCTCTAAGATTATGGATAGACTAGGGACAAGGTGAATCTCTAGATAGGGCTAGCTTCCTTGATGTACCACTTTAGATCACTACTACACCTAAACTTTATGGGGGGGTGAAAAAAGGGAGAGACAAAACTAAATGCAAACTATCCTAAGGGAGGTGATACACCAAATAAGTTGATGACTTCCAACTAGCTGCATGTTACACATGAAACCAAGAGAGTAACCAAACATACACTTCTCCAATTTGCATCTTCTCATATTAATATTACATTATGAGATTATTGATGAATATTTAAGTTAGGAGGAATAGACAAGAGGCCTTTAATGACACTAGTGAATAAAATAAATTGCTCAACCTTGACACTTCCTAGAACACTTCACATGCCTTTCAAGAAGATGTTTTCCAACTGTAAATAGGTGAGAAAATGAAAATATATGTTAAGGAAACAAGAGTCATCACTTAAGAAAAATCAAACATTAAAGTGAAAACACTATGAATAGTCATGGAAGAGGTAAAAATTAGTAGTCTTATTTATCAAATGGTATGCAAATGAGAAGGGATTCACCATACTCAGGTGGAGCATAAGTTACAAAGGCCAAAATGGCTAGTTCTTATACAACTTGAGAGAGAGAGGAGAAGAGAGAAGTCTAAGGGTCATAAGGACACTTGTACATATGAGAGAATAATTAATTATGCATAATAAGAGGATGTGAGATGAACCATGCAAGGTTAGGAAGTACAAGTGTCCATACAAGGCATGAAACTCTTGTAAAGTGGCATACAAGTTCTCATTTTAGCTTAAAAAACTGCCTTCATGATTCAACTCTATTTGAACATTTAAAAACTAATCAAGGATAGGTCTGATTGTTGGAATGAAGGGGAAGGATTTTAGACATGCCTCTCCATTCATTGGTTGCAATTTTGGTTCTCTATAAACTTTTAGAGATGAGCCATCACCATTTACAGTCTAATAAACTCTTCTTTCATGCACCCTACATACTTGGCTTCTAAAAAGGCATAATTTTTTCATGAAAATCTATGGGAGGTAGAGGATGACATTTTTAAATACCCTACATGGTCTTATAAGCATCAGAGACACTTGAAAATCACTTTTACTTGGAGTTTTCACACTTCTTACTAGCTTGGCCACAATGCCAGTTTTGAATAGCTAAGATGAAGTATATGGTATATATACTTAGGATTTGTTCTAAATAATTAAATGGATATGAGGGGTTATCCCAAGTCCTAATCCTTCTCCCATAGTTGGTTTCATCTTTAGAATCCTCTTGAAAAATTTAAAACACACATAATAGTCAAAAGTACCCTATTTTGTACCTTGTCTATATAGTTATATAAAACTCATCCTGGTGGGCAATAGATTAACTGAGTCATCTACAACATCCAATCATTTTTCTAGGCAAACTATGCCATTTTGATGCATTATCTCCTTCATTTTCCACATCAAGTCTAGACCAAGGGTTTAAGAGAGTTTTAAGTGCATTCTGCTCTTAAGGTTTTTTCATGAAGATATTACATTAAAACTTAAATCCAATGACACAAAATATTTGTCTAAGACCCTTTATAAATTCTCTAAAACTCTTAGGTTCCCATGTAAAGCACCAAGAGAGATATGAACTTCCAAAGTTGCTCTATCGAGCTCTTCCTTCTACTTGCACAGGTCTAATATGACCTTTGAGCCAAAATTGGATTTCCTTGAAACTCCTCTACCTTCCACAAGGTTTATCACCTCTTTTAACACCCTATGGACATTCAAAAATTCATTGGATTGATCATTTAAGTCTATATATGAAGTTGACCCCCATTTGAATTCTAGGCTTAGTCATGCTTAGTAGGTTTGTCTGTACCTTAAAGCCCAAAATTTCATTTTTGATGGCTTCCATACATTTAAATAGATCTTAAATATATTTTATGAACCTATAAACATGATTAAATAGGTTTTAATTCCTATCTCATGCTAAAATTGAATTTGACCTTTCATTTAAACTTTAGGCCTAAACCCTGCCTTTTGAGTCTGACTGTAGCCTTGGTGTTTTAGAACTCCCTATTTAGTTCCCTAATTATAAATAAGGATTTTCATGTTGGATTATATTTTTTCTACTTTCCAAACCTTCTTTCCATGTCTTACTAGCCTCTAACTCACTTGGATATTTCCATTCCTCAAAGCCTATTAGTTTGAGCATAAGGGGAGTGCCCTCTGTCCGAGATAAAATAGAGGGTACTCCCCTATTTAATTAGACAATATTGAATATTTTATGGGATTATTAAACCAATAAATTTTTTATTTTCCAAGTTTGAGCCCTTGGTATGACGTTTTGACCTCCCAAATTTTTTAAGACCCAAGACAAACTATTTGTAGGTAGACTATGCAGGGTTCTAACATGTAGACCATGTTTGTTCAATTGGAGACCTTCCCTTTTCTTGATTTGAATTTTGAAAATCATATATATAAACTTATGGTAATTTTTAATATTACTTATGTATATTCATCACTTCAACTCTCTAAATACCCCTTCCCATCCTTGAATTCTCAACACTGTATGTACAAACCTTGACTGTGTTTTGCTTTGGACTACAGTTGTAGGTTACCTCTTATATCATCTTTATGTACCTCCCACTCTCAAAATACCCATGTTTTATCACTATATGTCATAGTTACAGCTGACTATGTTTTGTTTTGGAGAGGGGGGCACTTATAGGTTACTTGTATGGATTGGTATTTTTAAAACCTTTAATGAGACGTATTGAAGTTATACACACCATTATATGACTATAATAATTTATTCCATGCTTGGATTGAGATACTTCATCAAGGATATTTAAATCAACCTACACGCTAACTCTACAACCAGCCTATAGGTTCACATTTACAATGAAATGATACCTTTAGGTGCAAATGGGGTCAAAGGTCAGTATAAAAATTTAATTTTATTATCCCTAGATATACAATCTTAATGTAAACCATTTAGAACCATTCAAATGTGAAAGTGTGGTCTATTATGTAACCTTGGGTTGAATAGGTCTCTTTAGAGCTCAAACTTGTAGAATTGAATGCAAGTTTTTAGTGTATTTTTAGGCAACTTTGAGCATTCAAACCATCACCCTCCACCAATATTATGCCATATAAACTTTTCATGGTTCTTGTCTATGATAGAGGATATAAGGTATATCCATCCATATGTTTCAAACCCCTCAGTAGCTCTATTTCAAAATATCAACAAAACACCTCAGACCTCTATTTTATGCTTTTAGGGATTTGATCCTTGAATCAGTCATCTTATGATTTTGAAGGTAGTAACCACTATCATTTTATCATATAAACCTGAATTTTTTTTCCAAGGTCTATTCAATACTCTATGATGTCAATAAAGTTTTAACATGTTCAATCTCCTTTTGTATAGGTACCTTCATACCTCTGCCAACACCACCTATAGGTGGACATGGTCAAGTATAGGTAGTCAATATGATTTTAATCAACATAGAGGATATACATGGTTGTGGTTAGTTATATGCTTTAATAATGTATCAAAACATCAACTTCTCTATTTTAGCATGAAGTTATCAAGGATACCCTTGTAGGTGGAGATTTAGTTGTATGAAGGTAGTAAACATGGAATGGAGCAAAAAGGGTGGATGAATGGTTTAAATAACAACTCAAAATTAATATCAATCCTTCCAATCCATGATTTTTATCAAGGATGTATTAATACAAGCTCCATAATAGTATCCCAATGTGAAAACCTCTAGCAAACATTTAGAATAGGGTAGGCAGTGGTCTCTAATGACTGGTTGGTGTGGGGAATGAGCTTGTAACTAGTCTTATATCTTATTTAACAAAAAAATGAACTCTCCTTAGCTATTTATGACTTGTAAAACTAACACACTTTGATTACCATTTCATGAATAAGATAGACAAGCTCTATACATGGGTGTTTCAACATGGTTGCAAGTGGAAAACTGATTGAGACTGCATATGGTGGCACCTTCCTACAACATGAGATAAATTTCTCATCAAAACATCATGAAACATGAAACTAAACATGGATATCATCTGAGAAGAGTGTGCACATCATTTGGAGTCAACATAACTAATTAGTTTTATTTGAAATTTCCCAAAATAGAGTAAAACCTATAGGCTACATAAAATAATAGTGAAAAAATATAGTCAATTTTAGGAGGATGGTTCATAAATCACAAGAAACCATTCTTAAAAATATTGTTATGGAAATTAATCTCTCTGAGTTTAATTTCACATCCCAAAGGCGTTTGAATTATAACTTCTTCTACTGACTATACCAATCATGAACCTATTGATCACTTCTACATGTCTATAAGGGCAAGAAAGGAGTATAATAATTTTGGGTCTTTTTTAGAATTTAAAAAGTGTGACAATAATTTACATGAGTTTAAGTAATATTAAGGGTTGTTTTATGATCTTCTCCCATGTGTCACCTTCTCTCATGGGCCGTACAAGTACCAAACTCCCCTTTTTTAGTTAGTTTCTTGAATTTTAGTTAGATAAAAAGAAATATTTTGACTAAACTAATATTACTGATAAGGAAACTAACCTTTTGGATTATTGAAAGGAAAAAAAAAGATATAAACACCTTATGAGCCATGCCACTTGCATTTATGACCCTTAAAAGCCCACTAAATGACCCAAAATGATAAATTGGCTAATATGACTATGACCAAAGAAAGGATGACATTAAATGACATCAAATAACTTATAATACACATCATGAAAAAATATTAGACCCCATAAAACATATAAAAAGTCATTTTTAAACCTATAGGGCTCTCAATTTAACTTGCAGGGTCAAATTTGGTCAACAATAACATCATAACAAGAAGATCAATGGTAGTTTGGAAAGTTTTAATTAGTTATATGGCTTATAGAAGAGTTATGGCATGTGTGAAAGGATTTTAAATGATAATTTAGGTCCCTTAAATGTATTTCCATGCTTTATCAATCTTGAATATCTCAAAAATAGCCTAACACCATTCTTCTCCTCCATTGCTCTTCTTGGCATGCAAGAATGGTGAACCGATTTTGGTTTAATATGAATAATAGGAGATGAATTTGGTAAAATGTTATTATGAGATGAAATTAACCTTGTATAGTTTAAATTCATGGTATGATTTCTAATTTTTGTTTAGTAAGATTTATGAACCAATGCTAAGAGTGTTAGTCATTTTTTCTATATGATCATCCCCATACCCTACAGGTTTCTTTTTTGTTTGCATTGGTTCATACAAACCAACTAGTGAAAGTGTTTTTAAGGAGTTTTAAAATTATTTTCTCATGGTTTATAGGATTGGTATCACGTTTGGAATATAATTGATGAGCAAAATCATCTCAGTTTGCTAATGAGAGACACCTTTGAGTCTGAAGATAGTTTCATCAGTTGTAGAAGCTTGTATCCCTGTTTAACCTTCATAAAAATAGAAATGCAAGTTGACATGTTTTGTTTTGATATATCACTTCATACTGATAAATATATTCTTACGAAGATGTGGCTTCAAAGTCATATATTGATGAATAACATAGTAAACAACATGTATAATCAAATTTATTACAACACCCACCTATAAGTACGTAAAGGAAGAACCTTACAATAACATGATGGTAAAACATGAAGGTTTAAAATTGGTCATAAGTTTTAAGGTGTGAGTAATAAAGTTTGAGCCATTCAAATGGCTTAGGATGGGTTGTGTTAACTATTCACACCTTACCTTCATAATCTTATATACTGTATGTGTAGCTATAGGTGGTCCACAGAGGAGTGAGTAGTTGAATATGAGGCATTTGAAACTTGTTTGGACCTTTATTAGGGTTTTGAAGCATTGAAGAGTATCATAGAAATAATGCTAGAAACACAAGGTAATATGTAGAATTTAATTCATGTTCATAGTCAATAAATTTTGCTTTAGGGACATGTTACCTTAAAGTCTTTGAAATAAGGATTTTACCTTCCTTTGGACCCTTCCATAGTAAACAATATAATGTCTAACTTGGTATAATCATTTTCATTATGTAGCCTAAGTATAGGGGTAGTGAGTTGACATGATAAGTGGTTATTTTTCTAAATGGGGGTGATGTAAGTAGGATTTCCAATTCAAGCAACTTTCCACTGTATACACTCAGTTATCTATAATATCCTTGAGGCTTAGATAATCTTTTCAATGCAATATAACATGATAGTGGCATGATTTCAATCTAAATGACCTTATGTGAGTAAAAAATGATACTATCCCTCTAATAGAAATCAAAATTGTTTATGTTCAATGCCTGATGAAAATCATCACCTGTAAGGGCTCTTTTGCCCTCAAAAGTACACCTACAGGTTGATGTAAAACTAGTAACATATTAGAACATGATAGTTGAGTGTTAGTATCAGTATCTAGGCATGTTATGAGTATGTTTACCAAACTAAATGAGATAAAATACTTATAATAAAACCTAAGGATGAAATATATTGTGTATGACATCCTATAGGGTTCTTTGTGGCCTAAAAAATAGCCACCTATAGCTTGTTATGGAGGAGAAACTAATTCAGGCCAATATGCTAGAGGAACAATGTGTATAGGCCATAATACATGGCATGAATGAACTAAAAAAAATATAAAATTAATTAAAATATTTAAATAAGATATAAGGGCATGAGATACAAGGTTCTAACATGGAAAACACCTATCGACACATCCTTTTATTGAGTGTATACCTACATTAACACAATCTGCTACAGTATATTTGAGTAGGCCTAATCAAGTAAAGAGAGATAGATTGAGAAGAATAAAATGAATGATGATGAATTGAGATGTTATAATATATTTAATATGATGATGAAAATCTAATGTAACATAGGACAAGGATTAATCTCCAAGGTTAAACATACATCTAAGTTCATAGTCTATGCACAGTCAGTAGGTTTAGGGAGTCCATCTTAGAGTTTTGGAGTGTTTGAAGGTACTATAAGTGTGATCCAAGTACATAATATGGTAAAAAATACCTTCATAACCTACCTAAATCTCTCAAAATGTCAAAATTACTAAGAAGATAGGTTAGATGTCCTCTATTCTATCTCAGATAGAGGGTACTCCCAAGGAGATAAAACTATAGGTTGGGTGAGTAAATAGTGAAAGAATGAGTTGAGAGCTAATAGAACACTAAGGAAAGGATGTAGGGAGTTTTTTTAAGATTGAAAAAACATGAATGAGGCCTCACGATATTGATAAATCAAATAGAATGGCCTAAAACATGTAGGAACATAGTTAGGCCTATAGGCCTAGTTTAGGCCTAAAACCCTAATGGAGTCGCAATACCACTTATAGAAATAATCAAACATTCCAAATAATTGGATCATATTCATAGGGATATATGAAGTTTTTTAGAGATTTTTTTCTATAAAAGAAAACACAAAAATGCCATTTTGGACTAAAAGACACCTCAAACCTATTTAGAATGCACTCCCAAGCTCAAGAGGCCATCTTTAGATGCCCACACTAGTAAAAAAACTTAACATATAGGCCCAAAGAGTTAGGAGACATTGAATAGAGTCCTTAATATTATTCTATTGTAATTAGTATGAGGTTTCAATGTCAAGATTATATGAATAATCCTTAAGGGTCTGAAACATCATAAACCCTTCAAGACCCTTGTTTGAGACCTAATTTGAAGGAAATGGATGTAGATGAATCCAAGAAATATAGTATGATCTGAAAATGGTTTTGTAATTGAAGAAAACTCTCTCAAGCTCCATCCCATCTAGTTGGTTGGTACCCTACTTGTATAGATAGGGTATAAAATAGGTTTTATTGATAGATATTATGTGTTTTGAAAGTTAGAAGGAGATTTTAAGGATGATAATTAATTTTAAATGCCAATTAGGACATAATATAACTTTTAATTCCCATTTACTTATTTATACAAGCACAAAAACACTTTTGCAAGCTCTTTCACTTTAAGCAGTCTATGGAAGACAATGAGAATGAAGGGTGACGACTAAGTGAGAAATTGATAAGTCTAATTGGGATGCCTTTTAAGGCCTAATTGATGTATTGGGATGTAAGGAGACTCTTATTATGGGTTATGAAACCCATTACATATATTTAATTAAGAAAATTAAGGCCATATTGGTACTAAATGTGATGATAGACCTGTAGAGCTAGTGATGGTCACTATAGAAGATGAGAAAACTTGTCCAAAATAAAACCAATGGTTAGGGGCACATATAATGCATGTTTATTATTTTTTATAATCCACATTTCATAGTGCATATGTTTCAACTATTCCTAGTCTACTTTGGATCACTCAAGAGAAGCCTAATGATGAAGGCAATTTTAATAAGCTAACTGAGAGTATCCTATGCAAATTTTGGGGAGGTTGATACTTTTGAAGGACATTTGTACAAATAAAAATTTCATTTTCTATTTAATACTCCATTATCCTACAAATATAACTATCTCTCTCACCTTGAAACTTGTTTTGGTGACTCTTGAGCTTCATTCTTCTCTCTCCTCTCACATATTCTATAAATGTTAGCCATTTTAGCTCTCATATTATAATTCCACACTTGGTATGGTGAATCCATACTAGTTTGATGTTTTAATTTTCATTTTAATTATACTTCAATCTAGTTTTGAGTTTAAAAACATCTTGTCTAAGTATGTGAAGTGATGTATGGTGAGGTTTAGTGATAAGCTTCTATCCTTGCTTCTCTTTATCCTTTCATGTTTGGTGTAAGTTTTCATTATAAAAAGTAAAATGGAGTGTATATAGTGTGTTTGGGCTCCCTTAAAGTGTATAAGTATCTCTAATGTTTGAAACTAACCTCTGGTCCACTTACCTTGAGTAGTCTCATGCATATCACCTCCATATTTGAAATACTAATGTTAGAGTATTCTACGACTTTGAAGCTAGTGTTGTAGGTCTTGTATCTTATCAAAAGAGTATGATGATCTTGTAGAGATATTTATGGTGTATCACCTCCTTATAATATTTTAATTTCATACATTCTTATACCCTTTTTCACACAAGCAATCAGTTAGACTAGGTGATAAATAGTTAAGGATCAATCTAGGGAGCTAACCCTTAAACCTAGAGGTCTACCTCTACTATAGGCAACCCATAGGCATAGAGGACTTAAAATATTTCCTAAATATTAGATTAGGTTTTAACAACCTCCTCTAGGGTGAGATATTTTGTGACAATGTTTTTGGCATGCCCAATTGGATCATTGTCCTAAAAATAACTTGTCAAGGTGAATGCTAGTCTTGACAACATCATAGATATATATGGTGTGCTTCTCAACATTTTGTGACTCCATTCAAGGTAAAATCTAGTTTTAGACTATTATTTTGTCATATTTTTATACTCATATTTCATGGTCCTTATTAGGTCATCTTCTATTAGAGTTTTCAATCCCATCAATCCACCTCTTCAACTTGAACTTCCTCTTGAAGTTTAACATCCTCAACATATTCTACCCTGTGAAGAGTAAGAGGAATTTGATAACCAATAAGACCAAGAGAGTGAGGGATAAATTAAAGAGAACATGGCTAGGTGGCATATCTTCCTATCTTTTAACACTAAAAACCCTATCCATCTTGATGCATATGATGAGATCACACCTAAAGCTAAATAAAGTGTTCCTACATTTAATGGTGAAGGTCATGTCACTCATAGTGAGCACATTAGGGATATATCATTTTTTTTAGTTTTCACAATGTCACTAAGGTCAAAATTTCCATTAGACTCCTTGCCATGTCCATTAGAGGGAAAGCACTTGATTGGTATAGGACTTTTCTTGGTCATTATATCATAACTTGGGATGATTTTGGAGAGATACTAAATTCAAGGTTTGAAGACAAGATTGATCATACTTCACTCATTCACCAACTCAAAGTAATTCAAAGATCCCCTAAGGATATAATGCATGACTTTAATGAAATATTCCAAATAATTTGGCATAGGTTTCATCCTCCCATAAGACCACCTGCTAGCTTTGTGTTTCCCACATATTTTAGGGCTATTGGTACTAACTCAGCCATAATACTACAATCCATGGGTGGTTTCACTTTACTAGAAGCATATGACCTTACCATTATAGATAATAATGGCCTTATACATACTAGAAAGTTGCCTCCAAAAGTGTCCATTCATATACTAACTAATATGTCTGTTGATACTCCAAGTGTTGCTCAAGTTCTTAATGCAAATACCAAGTTGAAGAATACTCTTAAGAAGGTAGAAGAGACAAATGATTGGAAGATAAGACATCAAGCCTTAGAGGCTCAAAATAGGCAACCTAATCTACAACATGGTGTAAATAAAAACCTCTATCCATATCATTAGTATTATGGTAAAAAATATGGGCAAGGGAGAGGTCAAGGGAAACCTAATTTGAATAGGCCTGTTAATGCATACAATCCTACTTCAACCTCTAATACAAGTGAAATGGTACCAATGCATAGCAATTTGATCCAAGGATAAGAGTGACCATAAGTTCAGTTCATGGAGGCCAAAGAAGGTGGAGAGAAATCTATAGTTTTTCAAAGAGGAGTCACTCCTCAACTATTAATAAATGATGAAGTTGTCATGAAAACAAATGAAGTATGGTAACCTCAAGGAGTGAGTTTCACCAACTTCCTAGTTGAAGACACCTATGTAATCAATCAAGGTAATTTTTTTATAGACAATACTAGATATAAAATTAAGTCTATAGGATATTCTAATGGTGTGCCTAAAGTGAAAACAATCCTCCTATAAGGAAACAAATTATGAATGCAAGCATGGTAGTCCCTAATACTCCTACACCTCCTCCAAATTAGAATGTTGAAAGGTCTACTCAAAGTACTTCAATAATTCAAGTTAAAACCATTTAATTGCCTTCAAGGACTAAAGAAAAAGTAATTAATTATACTCTGAACATTGTGGATTCATTGAAGTGTGCTAAGAGACTTATATCTCTTTGGGATGCCCTTCACATGCTTGGCCAAAAAGAGCTTTTGAAAAAGTAGTTATCTATAATCCATGTTGGGCCTCCATCATCAAGCCATGGTCATGGTAATATTTATCTTACTAATTCCCTTAATAACATTATATAACCCTCTACCAAATTTAAGAAGCCTCAACATTTATACCTCATTCTCATTATGGGGGATAAAATAGTTCATAACTACATATTTGATAGTGGAGCTAGCACATTAGTGATGCCCAAGGTTGTAGCTAACAAATTGGGTTTAAAGTATGAACCACATAGTAAAGGGATGATTTAATTATATGGTACACTTTCTAAGTTAGTATGATTGACCAAAGGTTTTAAAGTTTTCCTCCATGATTGCCCAAACTTCCCCATTCTTTAAGACATTGTGTTTGCTGACTTGCTTAGCCACTTTGCTATCTAACTTTGAAGGGATTTAATAGCCAAAATAAGAGGCTACGTCTCAGTTAATTAGTCCTTCTTGGCCTTCAAGACAAGATATGGAACAAAGGTAAATATAATAACTCAAACACTTGCTAGGTTCCACATTGATCCCTATGTTGAAGCAAGTTCCAATTTGAATTATGTCATCAATGATAAAGAGGAGTCTATTGTGGATGATTATTCTTCTTCCAAGATTGAGGGCATTTATGATTTTTTCTAGATGATTATGGTGAAAACACCAATGGACATGATCCATAAACCTATTTTGAGTAAACTGACCTTGGCACCTATATCATCCATGAGGGAGCATATGAGTAATCTAAAGTAAGCATTGATAATTCTTTCTCACAAGATAATGAAGGTAATTAATTGATTCATGTGTATGATGATGATAGTTTGAATAACATGATAGACCAATATGGTGAGAATAACAATGTAATTCTTCTTGTACTTGATGAAGATACTTTGAAGGTGATGATCATAAAGAAAAAGATGACTTATAGAAAAGGTTCAATGCTATATGTCAAGAGTTTTATAAATTAAGTAAGCCTACTAATAAGTGTGAATCTGAAGTTAGGATTGTTGATAAGCCTAAAAATTAGGTTGTTGAGTGTTATTTTATGGTCAAATATGAACACCAATCTATTGTCTAAGAAGATATAGTTATGGAGAAGTATAATGATTCTAAGGCAGATATGTTTGTGCTTGAGGAAAAATCAACACTTCAACCTGAATATGAATAAATTCTAAATGTGGTGATATAGAATGAAGACCAACTTGATGCTTCCAATAATAAAGAACATCATTCCCAAGAGGAAGGTAAGGTTGAGGCAATTTTCATGCTTCCTAACACTCAGTTTTATAAATGCAAATTGGATATGACAGGGATCAAGAAGGTTACAACATCAAACAATCTTTTTAGAAGGGAGAATGGAACATCCTTGAGGGCCCAAAGTAGTAGACTTATAGGTAGAAGAAGATCCAAGGATGGCAAGTATTTTTACCATCAACATGAGCAAGTATTTGATGAAGAACTTGCCTCATAAGTTAGGTTGAATTCTTGGAGCAGCAAGGATGTAAGAGAAACCATCTTTGACCCTGGTTGAAGCATGGTGAATTATTCTTCAACTCAAGTTTGAGGTCTTATAAATATTAGGATAGGTGTGTCTTTGTTTTTTTTTGGGTGTGTGTTCCATAAGTTTTCTTGAAAATAAATGTGTATTTTCTTTGGTATGTCTTATTTTGTGTGTCTTTTATTATTGTTTAATGTGGTTTCAAAGGCAATTGAGTGTCAAAGTTGTGCATATGTGACTCCATATCCCAATGGATAGGAGTAGGATATAGGGCTTTGGAATTGCTAGCTTTCCACCCCTTGGAAACCACTAATAACGTTGACTATTTTAACCAAAAGTTAAAATAGGTCAACTCCCTATAGTTAAAAACTTGATATAGAGGCCTTATAGGGTGTACCATGGTCTTAGTGATGTAATTTAATGTGACATTAGCTTTGTCATAGTCACTTTTAGTCCTTGTGTCAATTCATTTCATATAAGGTCATTTTAGGCCATTTAATAAAGCTTGTAATATTTTAAACCTAAGACAAGTGTTCCAAAGTGTTTTTCAATATCCAAGTGTTAGTTATGTGTTAGATTAACTATTTCATAACTGACAAAATGTAAGTGTAAACTCAGAATAAAAAAATTAGTGGTAGTTTGGGAAATTTTAGTTTATACAACTTCTAAAGTAGTTTTGGAACATGTGGAAGGATTTTTAGTGACCCTTCAAGTACATTGAACTAATTTACATGTTTTACCAATCATAAAGATCTTAAAAATGGCCTAAAACTAGTCTGTTCCTCTAACGCTCTTCTTGGTATGAAAGAATGGTCAACCAATTTTGGTTTAGTATAGATAATAGGAGGTGAAATTGGTAAAATTATCCTATGAGATGAAATTAAAATTTTTATTATTAAAATTCATGGTAGGATTTCCAATTTTGGTATAACAAGCTTTATGAACCAATGTTAAGAGTGTTAGTCACTTTTTTTACATGCTCATCCCCATACCATGTAGGTATCTCTTCTGTTTGCATTGGTCCATACAAACCATTTAGTGAAAGTGTTTTTAATGAGTGTAGACATTATTTTCTCATGGTTTATAACCTTGGTTTCAAGTGTGGAAGATAATTGATGAGAAAAATCATCTAAGTTTGCTAATGAGAGACACCTTTGAGTTTGCAGACAATTTCATTAGTTACAGAAGGTTGTATCCCTATTTAAACTTCATAAAAATAGAAATGCAAGTTGACATGTTGTGTTTTTATCTCTCAATTCATATTTAAAAATATCTTCTTATGAATATGTTTCCTCAAATTCATATGCTGATGAATAACACAATAAAAAACATGTATATTCAACTTTCTTGTAAGACCCACCTATAGGCAGGAAAAGGAAGATCCTTGCATAGTCATGATGGTTAAACATGAAGGCTTAAAAGTGGTAACAAGTATCAAGGTGTGATCAATCAAGTTTGAGATATTCAAATGGCTTAGGATGGGTTGTGTTAACTATTTACACCTTACCTTTAGAGTCCTATATACTATATGTGTACCTATAGGTAGTCCACAAAGGAGTGACCAGTTGAATATGAGGTGTTTGAAATTTGTTTAGACCTTTATTGGGGGTTTAAAGCATTGAAGAATATCATATCAATAATGTTAGAAACACAAGGTAACAATCAAAATTGAATCCATGTTCATAGTCAATAAATTTTACTCTAAGGACATATTACCTTAAATTATCTAAAACAAGGATTTTACCTTCCTTTAGACCCTTCCATAGTAAATCATATAAAGTCTAAACTAGTCTAATGGTTTTTATTATGTAGCCTAGGTATAGGGGTAGCGAGTTGACATGATAAGTGATTGTTTGGAAAAAATGGGGTGATGTAAGGAGGATTTATAATTCAATAAAATTTCCACTATATATATTCAGTTATTTACAGTATCCTTGAGGCTTAGATAGTATTTTCAATATAATATGACATGATAGTGGCATGATTTCAAGACAAGTGACCTTATGTGAGTCAAAAATGATGCTATACCTAGAAATAAAAAGAGTTTATGTTCAATGCTTGATGAAAATAATCACCTACAAGGGATATTTTGTCCTCAAAAGTACACCTACATTTTGATCTAAGACTGGTAACATATTAGAATATAACAATTGAGTGTTAGTTTCAAGTTTTAGGCATGTTATGAGTCTGTTTCACCAATTTAATGAGATAAAAGTATTTAAAGAAAAACTAAGCATGAAATATATTGTGTATAAAATCCTAAAGGGGTCTCTATGGCCTTAAAAATGGCTACCTACATCTTGCTATGGAGGAGAAACTAGCTTAGGCTAGTATGTTAGAGGATAAATGTACACAAACCCTAATACATGGCATGAATGAACTCAAAAAAACATAAAATGAGTTAAAATATTTCAATAAGATATAAGGGAATTATACAAGGTTATATCATGGAAGACACCTGCAGGCACATCCTTTTCCTGAGTGTATACCTACAGAAACACAGTCTACTATAGTAGATTTGATTAGGCCTAGTCAAGTAAAGAGAGATGGATTAACGATAATAGAATAAATGATAATGAATTGAGATGTTATGATAAATTAATTGTGGTGATTAAAGTATCATGTAACACTCAAGATAAGGATCAATCTCTAAGGCTCAACATATAACCATATTCATAGTCTATGCACAATTAGTAGGTTTAGGGAGTCTTATTGGAGTTTCAGAGTGTTTGAAGGTACTATAAGTGTGATACAACTATATAATTTTATACATAATACATTTATAACCTATATAAACCTCTCATAACCTTAAAATTACTAAGTAGATAGGGGATATGCCCTCTATTCTATCTTAGATAGAGGGAACTCCCAAAGAGACATAAATGTAGGTTAGGTGAGTAAACAGTGAAGGAATGAGTTGAGAGCTGATTAAACACTAAGGAAATGATGTAGGGAATTTTTTAAAGCATGAAAAAACATGAATGAGGCCTCATAGTATTGATAAATAAAACATGATGTCCTAAAACATGCAGGAACAAAATTAGGCCTAGTTTAGACCTAAAGCCCCGATGGAGTCTCAATACCATTTCTAGGGATAAGTAAACCTTATAATGAATTAGATCATATTAATAGGGAGATATGAAGTTGTTTTAATCTTTTTGTCTATATAATAAATTATATAAAAGTCATTTTGGACTAAAAGACACCTCAAACCTATCTAGAATGCACTCCCAAGCTCGAGAGGCCATATTTAGATGCCCACACTAGTATGGACACTTAGCATGGAATCATAAGGATTTATGAGATGTTTAATAGGTCCCCTAAAATAATTTTATTAGAATTGGTTTGAGGTTTCAATGTCAGGATTGTATGAATAATCCTTAAGGGTCTGAAACATCATAAACCATTCAAAACCCTTACTTGAGACCCGATTGGAAAGAAATGGTTGTAGATTCATCTAAGAGAGATAGTATGACCTATAAATGGTTTTTTAATTAAATAATAATCTCTCAAGATCCATCCTATCTAGTTGGTTGGTATCCTACTTGTATGGATAGGGTACATAATAGGTTTTCTTGATAGATTTTATGTGTTTTGCAAATTAAAAAAAGATTTTAAGGATGGGAATAAATTTGGAAGGTCAATTAGTACATAATATAACTCTTCATGCCAATTTATTACTTTATAAAATCACACAAACACTTCTACAAGGTCTTTCACTTCAGGCAGTCTGTGAAAGACAATGGGAATGAAGGGTGATCACCAAGTGTAAAAGGTAAGTCCAATTGGGAGGCCTTTTAAGGTATTATTTATGGATTGAGATGTAAGGGGACTCTTAACATGTATAATATCACCCCTTACATGTATTTAATTGAGAAAATAAAGGCCATATTTGTGCCAAATGTGAAGATAGACTTGTAGAGCTAGTGATGGTGATTGCAGATGATGAGAACACTTATCTAGAATAAAAATAATAGTTAAGGACACATATAATGCATATTAAAGCTTATTTATAAACCCTATTTCATATTTCATATGTGTCAACTATTCCTATTCTAATTTAGAGTGCTCAAGAGAGGCCTAATTATGAAGGCAATTTCAAGAAGCCAACTGAGAGTATCCTATGCCAGTTTTGGGGAGTTTGATTCTTATGAGGGATATTTATCTAAAAATACCTTTCATGGTATTTTTCATATTCCATTATCCTACAAATTTAACTCTCTCTCTCATCTTGAAACTTTTTCTTGTGACTCTTGAGCTTCATTCTTTTCTCTCCTTTCACACATTCTATAAATGCTAGCTATTTTGGCTCTCATATTCTAACTCCAAACATGGTATGGCAAAGCCCTGCTAGTTTAATGTTGTAATTTTCCTTTAAATAATAAATGAAATATATTTTTTAGTTAAAAAACATCTTATCTAAGTGTGTGAAGTGATGTATGGTGAGGTCTAGTGATAAGCTTTTATCCTTGCTTCTCTTTGTCCTTTCATGTTTGGTGCAAAAATTTCTCATTTTAAAAGGTCATATAGAGTGTATCTAGTGTGTTTTGAATCCCTTTAAGTGTATAACTATCCCTAGTGTTTTTAGTTAACCTCTGGTCCACTTACCTTGAGTAGTGTCATGCATATCACCTCCATATTTGAAATACTAAAGTTAGAGTATTCTAAGGCTTTGAAGCTAGTGTTGTAGGTCTTGTCTCTTAGTGCAAGAGTATGATGATCTTTCAGAGATATTTATTGTGTATCACCTCCTTACAATAGTTTAATTTCATGCACACTTATACCCCTTTCCACACAAACAATTAATTAGATTAGGTGATAAACACTTAAAGATAAATCTAGGGAGCTAACCCTTAAACCTAGAGGTCTACCTCTACTATAGGTAACTCATAGGCCTAGAGGTATTCTAATGTTTACCAAATATTATATTAGGCTTGAAAAACCTCATCTTTAGTGAGATATTTCGTGACAATAGGTCTTATAAAGTGTATATATTTGTTAAGTTGCATTTGAAGTGTGAGAGATATTAAACATGTCTAGGATCAAACCTCCTTTTCACCCACCTATGGATATGCATAACAATCTGCCTCCATGTAGAAACACTTATGATATAATACCATTTAGTTGAGGTTAGTTTTAGTGGTCTTGTTTCTTAATATAAATTCAAGTATGTTTGTGGAGTTATCTTTGGTGTATTAGATTCATTAGTATAAGTTGATTTTATTTTTCTTCTTCCTTTTTTACCCCCAATAGTGATTAGCTTAGTGTAGTGTGTGAGCTTAAAAGATAGATCAAGGGAGCTGGCCTTTCAAATATAGAGATATATCTCTTGTAGTAGCTTTTTTATATGTAGAGATAGTTTCATGTTATCCCAAATTTGAGAAGGTCTACTTAAATTATTTAGGTTGAAAATTTGGGCTATAACATTCACCTTAAAAAAGGAATTGTACTATGTACATATTTGAAAGATTTATAAACTTTCATCATGATAAACACCATATTTTGAAACAAAAGGAATTATAATCCATAAACTACTCAAAATTAAGTTTAAGCTAGCATGATCATGAGACTACATCTCACAATTTCTCATGAATAATCACTAAGCATATTTGAATCATTTTATAACATAAGGACCTCCATTACAAAGTATGCTCTTAATGTATTGGGGTAAAAAATTAAAAATTTCACATTAAGTTTACTTAAATCACATAACTTCCATATGAAGTTTACAATGCTTTACAATAAAAATAAGTATAGAGAAAGAGAAGAAACACATAACCATCAAGAAGTGGCATTGTCATGCACACTCCCCCTCAATGGTAATTTTGAGAGGCCCAACATTGAATGAATCTAACAAAACATGGTATCACCAAGTGGTTTTATAAAGATATCTACCACTTATTCATTTGTAGGATAGAATTGTAGATTAATATTACCATTGAGGACTTTTTCTCAGATAAAATGCACATGAACTTTAATATGCTTAAATTATTGGTATTGTGCACCTACACAAAACTTAAAAATATATTCAAACATAGATTCATGATAGCATAATATGGTTAACATCACAATAATCATATACATAAAAATATGACATATATTTTTCTATGATAAAATACATTTTAAAATAATCATGTCATATTTTAGGAAAACAAGTTCACTACTTTGATTACAAAGTTAGTGAAAAAACATAAATTATTATATGCAATTAATTATCGGATGTCTGTAATATTAACAAGATGAGCATCCCCAACTGTCATGTGATGCACATACAATAATTTACTAGTAATATGATACTATGTTTAACTAAACATTAGATATCATATTAGTAATAACTCATTTTATCATTTGAGTTTTATCAAAGAACTTTTCAAGTTTAATATTCTTCAACTAAATATTGAGGTATAATTTCTCATACATCAAATATGAATAATTTTAGCATGAAATTCCATCATCCAATCAATCAGATATGCGATTGTAATAAATAAGTTTAGAGATGTATGAATATAATGCTTAGTAAAGTAAATGATGAAGAGCCAATAATACAAACTCCATTTACAATTTGAATTTCATAACATATCTTATTATCAAATGAATCATACATGGATGTTAGCATAAATAATCAAATGATAAGACAATAAAATGAGAGTATCTAAGCAATTGAAAAAAAAAAAAAGATCTAGATTCACTAAGCATGATCTTATTATCAAGTGCAACGACTAAAACATGATCATTTTTTCAAATTAAGCATGATGTTATGAATATAATATATTTATATGCTAACTAAATTGACACAAAACACAAGTATTTACTATGGGAAAACTTCAAAAAGGTAAAAAACTCACCAATGTGATATTTATATATTTGATATACTCCACACCCAAAGACAAACTTCTCCTTCTCACTTCTTCACATAAGGCTTCACAAAATTCACAGGTTTAATAAGTTTGAATATGATAAAAGTTTCATATTAGACAGATAATTTCATAATAGGGTAAAACTCTATATATATTGAAATATCAAGGGTGGTGATTGTTGTAAAAATAATGGGTCCATCCATCCTGATAAATCCAATTACTTAAAACATTTGGTAAGTATTAAATAACCATAATAATATTATTTATTTTTACAAGGTTTCCACCATGTGTTAATAAATAATATATTATTATTTATTTAATTAATTACCAATATATGCTAAGGGTTAATAATTACCACTTAGAGATTAATGTCTCTAACATTCCCCTATCTATTTATCTATGTATTGACTTGATCAACCCAGATTTATATCAATGATATTTAATATTTTCCTAGTCTATGCCAAAATTTTCTATAATCATAAATATACTAATGTTATATTATAAATCCCTATATTTCTCTCTTTTGATAGTGCCAAAAATAGTTAGATGTTAGTGGTTACCATAGGAATCTAGTTTTGCCAATAGTGCCTACAGGTCTCTAATGAATATTTGAAAATTCAAATCTTTCCCTTAGGTTAGCCAACACATGTTTTCTATGCTGATTATGGGGGGGGATTACAAAAGATTCATATACAAATACACATCAAGCTTTAGGCCATTCTTATCTAGATCATATTTAACAAGCATTATGTATTCATCTAGACATTATTGAAGAATTATCAAAAAAATATTCCTCAAAGTAATAATACCTAAGCTAAGGTTTAACACCTAAAGAAATGTCAAAGTTGCATATTTTCAAGTTTAGAAATCCATAGATTTTCATTGCATTCATATGGATTATTATTGAGAGAACACACACATAATGGGGAGAACTATGTGTAGTTTGATCCCTCTTTGGAGTATTAGAATAGAGGCAACACTCAACCAATTAGTGGGGTATAGTTGGGGATATCCAACCCATCTTTCTAACCCCTTTTTATAATTCATGTAAGTGTAAAAAATAGACTTAGAATTTCAAGGTAAAATAAAACCAAATATGAATCAATACATTAGATTCAAGATTAAAAATTACATAGGAATCATTTTAATAGATAGCTGTAGTAATTTATGGAAAATAGATCAAAAAATTTCATAGGGATAGTTTGTCAGACAATGGACACACCTATTTATATTAGGTGTTTGAGTATTCATCATCAATGTCATGATAGATTTTGACAAGCAATCTCTTGAGCTAAACAATCATAAAACCATTTTTTAACTATTTTAGATGATTGTGCACAAACAATAAGCAAAATATAATAATATATCAACTAAGTATCTTATCCCTTTAGTCATTTCTATATTTATTAAGTGTAATTAATTATCTATTGGAATCCAAAATTTTATGATAAATGATATATTTTATGCAATCTAAATTTCAATAGTTTTATACTTGTTTAAATCACCTTAAATTAAAAATATATTATAACATTTTTGTGAACTTGATATTTATTTTGAGTATGAAAATCTTTAGGACTTCCTTTAAGGTTTCTTATTTCCTTATTAGGGTTTCAAATCTAATTTTTTATATTCATAATGGAAAATATTATTCAAATGGATGCTAATAAGGGAAATGAGTATATTGTTTTTCATGATAGATTTTATAATATAGATCAAAGAGAATGATCTTAATATCATAATAAAAATCCAACATGGTTGAAGCATTTTTACATGTAACTAGAGATGAAAAAAATAATGGTATGGTTTCCACCTCTAAGGAAAAACATGAAATATTCAATGCTAAATAATTTACCTTTTATAAGTACTGAATCTATAGTAGGTGTTCAAACAACTACTCCTTTTACTACCATTACTATTTATACACTTATGGTTATACATGTGATGGACACTCAGTGTGGGGGAACACAAGGCATTTATCATATTTTTTCCACTCTCCTTACACAACCTATTTTTTTGCCTCTTAGGATAGATACTCATGTGATATTGGTTATTACTACATAATCTACTATGCCTATTGCTCATGTCATCATGAAAACTATATTTGAACTTCAAAATAAAGTTTTTCAAATGGAAAAATATTATGATAAATTGGGTCATCAAACTAATTAACCCATTGACACTAAATATTTTAGCATATTCCTTACATGTATGGTTTGTTGAACCTAATATCACATTATAGGATGGTAAGGGTGATCCAAAGAAGTATATCAGAGCCTTTCATGTAACACGTTTAAACTATGCCTCTAATGATAAGTAATTGATTGAGCAGTTTGTAATGAGTCTAAAGTACTTTGAATTGTGATGGTTTTATGACCTTGACCTATAATAAGTGCATGCCTTACATCCCTTGGTTGATTAGTTCCAAATTCATATTATTATCAACATCAATGAAAAGCTATCATATGCCCAAATTATAAAACATAAAAAAATACCTAATGATTCTATCAGTGAATATGTGCTCTATGATAAGACTATGCTTTCTAAGATGATTAATCCAATGGTTGATGATGATTTTCAAGACATATTTAAACCAAGCCTACTTACTCCATTACATGATTCCATTATGTTTAAACATTTCTAATATTTTGTTAGACATATGCCATATAGTCAAGGAGCATAAAGTCAAGCTGATTTTTATGAGTAAACTAAAGTATACGTCTAATATTCTAACATTTTTGGTGAATTTTTTTATATCAAACCAATGTTTAAGTCCAAGGGAAATGACACTAAAAATGAAGCTACGGTGATAGTTGATGCAGTTTTGGAACCTAATAATAAGCAGGTCTATTTGGATCCTCAAAAAAGGAAGTTTATATAGTTTTATGAACCTCCTCATAATATATTAGGGAAGATATTTGAGTGAAACATCATGTCATTCCCTCTTATAATAGAGGTTGATATGAATAATCCATAATTTAAGAGGTTAGATGTAAATGGTTATTGTGATTAGTAAAAATGTGAGGGATACTTTACAAACAAATGATTTGTGTTGAAAAATAAGATACAATATCTAATAAAGAATATTGTTATCATGGTCAATAATGTTAATACACTTATGAATGGTTCAATGCTACAACTTAATGGGAATTCAAACTTGAAGATATTTTTTGATCCCTTTCAAAATCACGCGGCAGAAGAAAGCAAGAATAATTCATAAGTGCATATGACTTAAAAAACATATCCTCCTCTAAATTATTCATGATTTTTTTTTTCAAGGGCAGCTATATGATCCCTAGTCTCATTCATGGTTGTGGGAATCTGATGAAACTTAGTAGCTTGTTTAACAATAAATTGATTTGGGTCAATTGGAGGGTTAAAATTATTAGGATTCTATTTACCCTCACCAACTGGCCTTCAACACACCATTATTTTTATGAATAAATAATATTAAGAATACATTCACAGACTCATTAAGTCCAAGAGTTTGAGCCCCAACTATGATACCATAATTGTAGCAACCCCTTAGGGTTAACTAGAGTTAGGTTTATTTTTTTTAAACTCAATTTCAAAATTAATATAGCATTAATGATCCCCAACTAAATGCATCATTTAAGATAACTAAAATTTTAACCATAAGTTTTAAGTGTGATTGATTTAACTAGAAATCAATATTATACATGTTGATTTACTTTCATAATTTCAACATATAAAGAACAATAATTATCCAAGATAATAATTCAACCACTACTAATTAAATAATTTAATACATACAAATAAGTTATAACCAACTAATTTTATGTTATAATTTACATCATATACCACAACTATATAATAATATCTATTTGGATAATTATATTACAATAATATAATGTTCCACAAAACATACAAGTCTCAATGAACTCATTAATATCTGAAAGTAATCCTGAGTAAAGGCTCTATTAATTGATTGATGGAAGGGAATGGAGAGTATCATTCAAATTTTTTTCCACACTAACCATAGACCATTGATCCTCCACACAATCTTCCAATAAGGAAATTCCCCTCCCTTCATAGATGGGCATATATTGATAGTACAAAAATAAAGTCAACTAGAAACACGTGTGCTGTAAGATAACTCACATGCAACATATCATAAATAAAAATATTCTAACATGATATCATGAAATGCATACAAACTAAATCAAATAGGTTAAATGACAATGTTGAAACCATAAACATTACTTTGGCCAAAGTTTTAATATAGATTTTAGATCTCAAGATCTGTCAATTTCACACACATAACTCATTTGAGCTACTCAAATTTGCCTATTAATGACACTAAGTATTTTAAATCCATCAAAAATACTTATTTAATGTCAATAATACTAGATAAACATGTAAATGTTAAATTATATAGATTTCAAACACATAAATATTGCATAATGAATGCCATAGTATATACAAATACAAGGACATCATGATCATCCTGATAATTCATTATGAGAATCTAAGTGTTAAAACCAATTAATAGCTATTTAATAAAACCTCCTAAAATCATATAAATGATTACATTTAATCATAAACAATAGTAATAATAGTTAATTCACATTTATAAATTTAATGACCATTTACATTCAAACCATTCCAATATAATTAATAATAATTAAACGCCTTATACTTATCAATAAGTCAAACAATGTTTTATTTAGAATAAGTCTTAAGTTTAATTCAAAAGTAATAATATGTAGGTTTCCATTCCACACAAGAATAATCTAGCTCATAATAATTTACATACTCATCCATATAGGTTTTTGGTAATGAACAAACACTTAATTTACATATTAGTATTGGATGCGTACTCTTATATATATATGTATGTCTATGTGTGTGTGTGTGTGTGTGTGTGTGTGTGTGTGTGTGTGTGTGTGTGTGTGTGTGTGTGTGTGTGTGTGTGTGTGTATACACCCGCACACACCCACCCACCCACACATACATACATACATACATACATACATACATACATATATATATATATATATATATATATATATATATATATACACACACACACACACACACATACATACATATATATGTATGTATGTATGTATACCTACACACACACACACACACACCCACCCATCCACACACACACATAACATGCAGACTCTAATATTAATTATATTTGCTCAAGCTACTTCACATTTAAAAATAACTAGTTTGATACCAAATTGTAACATAAAATGTATTTTCAATATAACTATAATTTACCTAATAGATGAAGGCATGACTTTTAATAATCAGTCCTCTAGTTATCTAAAAATCACTAAGCATTCCCCAATATTGACACAAAGAAACCCTCTTTTCATATTCATTTATAACTATATACTTAATTCAATAGCTCATGTGTAAATAATAAAAAACTAGGTTAACATGAAACATATTTTATTGGACCCTTCAATAACCATTAAAATGGAGCAATTTTCATGGTTTGAAGCTTAAGTGAAAATCAAATCCAATTTCTAGTTTATTAACTCCTATCCAAGTATATAGTATTCATCCTAAAATTAACTACTACAAAAAAATCTTATTCAAAATTATATAATTGAACATATTTATGCCACCAAATCCTTATATACATCTAGCTCAAATTCCCATGAGTTTATGTATCAACTAAAATCAAACCCAGTATAAAGAAGATATCAACTTAGTCATTTAAATCTAATTAATAATGTTCCCATCCCTAGTTATTTATATGTTAGTTTGACTCCTATCAGTATCTACCAAAAAAAATATTTACACAAACATAGACCAGTCTAGTCTCTTTCTCTCTCTCTCTCTCTCTCTCACACACACACACACACACACACACACACACACACACACACACACACACACACACACACACACACACACACACACACACACACACACACACACAAACACACACACACACACACAATTTTGTATAATGACTATCTAATCCAACTTCCCTTCTTGCAATGAATTAATTGAAACCAAAACCTCATATCAATAATAAAATATAAATATAGCTAATTAAATAGTTAAACACATAAAATTTATAGCCATAGTGTTTCCTTCATGTTTGACCTTATGTACATGTCAAACCTATCCCTAGGGTCATGTATAAATGACCTCTAATTATACATATATTTTATTTTAAAAACATTAAACCCTAATACTATGAAAATAATATATAATTTCTAGACTTAGCATCATACTTCAGTTTTATGCATAGACACCCAAATAGGAAGGTTTACCCAAATCACAAAGTATTGACCTTCACTATTACAACAAGAAAAATAACTGTATATTTTACAAGCTTCCAAGTTATTTTAAATTTTATCAAAATTTTCTATGATTAACTATCATTATTAAAACCTTAATTTTATTGGAAACCCTAGTATGTTATCTAGGTTTAATTCCACTTATTAACCTTAATAAAGATTACACAAATTCATTATCAATGGAGGGGAAGGGTTTAATATGTGCTCAGCCTTCTAGATGGGTTGTTCCTATCCATAGGGTTAAGCACATACAACCCATTATTCATCTATTTTTCTTAAACAAAATAAATTCTACATAACTCATCAAAAATCCATCAATGACCTTAATTACACATTCTCAAAATAGTTTAAGGAAGAAAAACCAGATAAATTATACAAATTTTTCTACTAAAAACATAAATCCTAGTAGAACAAGTCCAAGATCTTGACTACATTTTTCCTTTCTTCTCCTCTACTATCTTCTTCTTCTTCTTCTTCTTCTTCTTCCTTTCATTTATACCATACCTCCTCCATGATGAAAGGTTCCCATTTATATCTCTATTTCCAACTGGTATGCCAAATTTTTTGGCATGACTCTTTCCACAAATATCTTCATAGTTCTAGTTAACTAGTCAAAAAACCATAATGACATAACCATGTAAAACCAAATAGTCCACTACAACTTCGTATTTTGACTCAAAGAGTTTAGAAATCAATGTGTTAACCCTAATTCCATAAATATTGCAAATATAATATTTTTTTTAAACATTAATAAACCCAATGATATATTTAACTTATCAATGCCATAAAATACCATGCAAAAATGAAATGATTCAAAAGTATATTGACTTTATATGATGATGCATTCAAATAAACTTTAATCAATGATTTCAACTTTACCTTGAACCATAAGACTTGATTAAATAGCCAATGAATTCACTAAATCAACCTTTATCTAAGTATAATCATCGACCATGCAATGTACTTTATGCCTCAACCAAACAAACTCTCCTTATTTAGATTTCAAAATAATGCCATCAAAATTTAAAACACACTTAAGCCTTGATTAGATAATCAAAATTTTTACTAACTTTAATAATACCTAAGGTTAAAGACCTTAAATTAACAAAATAATTCAAGCCTATTTAATTATATCAATAACCTCAACCATCTCAAAATTGTCTCAAGATTTATTTGTAAACCCTTGACTAAAGTAATTTGCTTTAAAGATAATACATTATTTAACCTACATATCATGCTATTACAATGTTCACAATAGATATGACTAGAGTAATTAGAAATGTTTTCAAGATAACAAGTTCAGACTTTGCATCATAGTAATATCAATTAAGGATTTTGGAGCATGAGTTATGGAAACTACAAATACATGATGTAAAATAATTAAAGTAGTTTAATTTACCTCTTCAATCATATGCCTAACTCATTTGACCCATATGGCACACAATTTTAGACAATATACTAAAATAGGCATATAAAAATCTCAATCTCATAAATTCAAATACACTGCCAGATTAGAGAAATATGAAAACATGATAATCAATCACATCTGAATGCAAAAAAATACATTAGTAACCAAAAGCATGCTATAATTAATATTAAACAACTAGCTATTAGAAAATAAATTATAGTATATGTGGTGTGTGTTGTGTTTTATGTTTCTTTCTCTCTTTCCCTACATGTCTCCATCTACACCATACTCTTTGATGATACCCTCCCTCAGTCATAGTTAAGAGAGTGGAATCCATCTTGCATCCACCTCAATATAAATGAATAGTGGTTAGATCATATCATGTAAAATCCATAAGAAACTACTATACTAGAGTATAATGCATCATCATGATTAAAATTTACTGTAAAAGAATCCAAACAACTAACTAATAGTTAAATATCATGATTATAAGTAACAAATACTATTCATAACTAGCATACCACTAATATCAATTACTTAACACATCAAGTAAACCAATCACTAATCAAAAAATTAGTAATAATAAGTCTTGAAGAAAATTGAGATGTAATATCCTTCCCCCTAAAATTGGTCATCATCTCGATGACACTTATTTCAATAATAGTTCTAAAATAAAATAGTGTTTAACATAAAATAAACATAATATCTAGCAAATTACTAATTTAATAAATGAGAAAATAACTTATGAAACTCTTTATAATCTTTCTAAGTAACACTATATTTTGAATATTGGTCCCAATAGACCTTGCACTATGATAATTCTTTGTTATGCAAACTAAAATTACGAGTGTCAATTATTATAATTGATTCTATGTGACCAACCTAGGATCCAAAACCTATAAAGCATTCCAATCCAACACATGAGAATGATCAGCAACATACTTTTTAAGATAGGACACATGGAAAACATTATGCATGAGAACTAAAGCTAATGGAAAAGCAATCCTTTACATGACATGATTGAAACTTACAAGACCTCAAAGGGTCACATATATCTAAGAGATAATTTGGTTGATTTTCTAAATTTTATCAAGTTTTTTTGTGGTTTTACTTATAAAAAAACTTTATCTCCAACTAAAAAATACCTTATTGTTCTTTTTAGAGCAACATAACTCTTCTACCTATCATTGGATTCAACCAACCTTTGCCTTATTAACTTAACCTACTCTTCCATTTCAAGAAACATATATGGGATACAGACTACCTTGCCTTCTAACCTTCCCCAATTGATTAGTGTTCTACACTTTATTCCAGAAAATGTCTCAAATAAATCCATTTTCAACATTGATTGGTATGAATTATTATAGGAAAACTCAACCAACGGAAGGTATTCTTCCCTCCTGTATTACTGATCCATGAAGTACATCCTTATAAGATCTTCTAAAAATTGATTCACTCTCTCCATTTATCCATCTATTTCTAGATGATACACTGCACTAAAGTTTAACTAAGTACCCAAAGCTAAATCAAGAGTCAATCAAAATCTATAATTCATTTTTGGGTCGTTATCCAAAATAATCTTTTCTAAAAACCCATGAAACCTATACACTTATTTCATGAACCTCTTTGCAATCATATGTGCATCATCTAAAATGTTACCAGGAATGAAGTGATCTACTTTGGTGAGTTTATCAAAAACCACCAAAATCATGTCATGTTAGTTTTGAGACATCAACCACCCTTGGACAAAGTCCATATTAATGACCTACCACTTTTATTTTGGTATGGTATATGAATATAGAAACCCAATAGGATGAACATATTCAACCTTAACTCATTTACATTCTAAACATTAGGAAAATTATTCATCTATATCTTTCTAAATTTCTTTATATAAATATAATGGCCTCAACTTTGCTAAGAGCTTAATCACACTTGGATGACCTGAATAAGGAGCATTATGTTTTTATTTGAGTACTACACTCCTCAAATTCTCCTTATCTAGTACATAAATCCATTCCTTGGACCTCAACAAACCATAATCCTCAAATTTGAATACTTATACTTAGTATCTTGAGTATTTTGAGGCAATGCAAGATTTACCTACTCATAAAATTCATCTCATAGAGAGATTTTCACCCCTTGATTATGAAAGGTACTCCTGATAGTATCTAAAGCTATTATATACCTTTGATAACTAAGGGCATCCTCTACCGTATTTTCCTTTCCTTTTATGTAATTAATGCCAAAATCATAATCTAACAAGAACTCTAACCATCATCTCGAACATGCATTCAAATTAGGTTGGATGAAGATATACTTGAGTCCCAAGTTATCAGTCTTGAGCTCAAATAGTTTTCCAAATAGATAATGCCTCTAAACTTATAAGGCATGAACAATTGCAACCAATTCCAAATTGTGTGGGGCATAATTTTCCTTGTATGGTTTCAAATTTATGGACTCATAAGTTACAACAAAGCCTTCTTACATGATAACTCCTATAAGGCCATCTCCTGAAGCATTGGTCATTACCAAGAATTGACCATCTGGATTAGTAACTCTCAACACTAGTGCCAAGGTAAGTCTTCTTTTTAGCTTTTGAAAAGCTTCCTTATACTTCAGTGACCACATGAACTTCTAATTTTTCCATTGAATAAAGGTAATAAAATTTTCTATTTTATAAAAATTTGAAACAAACTTCCTATAATATCTTGCTAAACCCATAAAAATCCTAACTTCATGGACATTTTTAGGTGCTAGCCATTCCATAATGGATTTAATATTTTAAGGATCCATATATATTCATTTTGTATATATTATGTGTCCAAGGTATTATACCTTTTTCTAAAATAAGGAACACTTCAATAGCTTCCCAAAAAGCTTATGTTTCTATAGCCATTGTAGAGCCAACTTCAAATAGTCTAGGTGTTTCCTCCTCAAAATGGGAATAGATGAGTATATCATCTAAAAAGACTAACACAAAATGATCTAGATAATCTTTGAGCACACTATTCATGAGATTCATAAATACTACAAGTGCATTTATTAGCCCAAAAATAGGAAATGTGAACTCATAATTCCCATATCAAGTTTTGAAGGCTAGTTTTGGAATGTATTCCTCACTAATCCTTGATCGATGATATTCTACTTGAAGATCAATCTTCGATAAAACTGATGCTCTATCCATTTAATCAAAAAGATCATTAATGTGAGGTAAAAGATACCTTTTTTATCATTGACTTATTCAACATGCTATTATCAATACATAGGTGAAGGGTTCCATGTTTTTTCTTAATAAACACCATTAATACACCTCATGGTGACACACTTGGTCGAATCAACTCTTTAGATAACAACTCTTGAAGTTGAGCCTTCAAATTTGATAACTCGGTTGTCATCATTTTTTAGGGGGATTTAGACTATGGTCCAAAACTTGGAAAGATGTCAATTGAGAAATCAAATTCTTTCTTAGGGGGTAAACCTAACAATTATTTAGGAGAAACATCTCAAAAATCTTGGATAAAAAGATAATATTCGATATAAGGCTCCTTTATTTCCTCCTCATTTATTATTACAATAAATGCTTGACACAATCTCCTTTGAGATTTATTCAACTAAATTGTATAAATCTATCTAAGCTTAATCTCTCTCTTTGATCCTTGGATTTGGGTTTGATTACCTAAATCATCTAGACATTCAACCCTTTTAAGTAGAAAATCTACCTTGGCTTTATGTTGAGATAACCATTTTACTTCTAGGATAAATTCATATGACCCCAAAGGAGATGAAAATAGATCCACTACCATAGTGAATTCTATTATTTTGATCTCATCTTTGACCAAACATTTTCAACCTTAACCTTAGATTCATTCTCATGTTGAACAGACCATGCATTTTCCATAACACCATTTTTCCTAGATAACTTGTTAAGCTACTAGGAGAAATAAAACATTCAATAGATTTAGTGTCAAGAAAAATTATAATTAGTTGAAAAAATAAAGTACCTAACAAATTAATAGGGGAATCATAAAACTTAGCTTGATGATTTTCAATAACTATGTGAATCCTCTGCTAGAAATATCTTTGTTGTATAGAAGAACCCTTATTCTTACCATATAATTTTCCTTGAGTGCATTCCTTAGTGTAATGATCACCTCCATAGATGAAACATCCACTATGTGGTCCTTTCCTATCATATTGATCATTTATCTTTAAACCTCCTTTGAAACCATTACCTAGTTTTCTATTTCCTAAATCATTGCTAAACTTGGCATTTTAATTTTTGAACTAGTTTTTAGAGTTTTCACTACTCTTCTAATTCTTCTTTTTGAAAGTTGTTTTGGGACCTCCAAAATTTTTATTGAACTTCTCTCTGACTTGAGCATGTGACTTCATATTTTAATCCTACTTAACTACCTTTTTAAAGACATGATCCATAGGGGAGATATCCCATGCACATCCACTTCACACCTAAGTTGGGGTTTTAACCCCATAATGAATTTCCTAAATCAAAACTTGTTGTCTACCTAATACTATATAACATACTTTAGGAGCTTAGTGAATTACTCCTAGTACTCATTCATTATAAGGTCTCCCTAATTTAGATTCTATAAATCTATCATCTTCTGATCAAAATAGAGTTAAGGCAGCCATAATGATCTAAATAAGGTCATAAACTATTCCCATAGGGAACATGCTGGTGGTAGAGTCAAGGTTTATCTCTAGTTTCTTATTTTCCCACCATGTAGTTGATTCACTAACTAGTAATCACCCCAAACTACTTTTGTAACCTTAGATTAATTTAAAATCTCTACGTACTTTTATATCTCACTTATCCATGCTTCAACTCGATCTCCTAGAATAGTTACATCAAACTTGGGTAGATTTACCTTCTTCATATCCCATGCAAGCTCAAAAGTAACATGTGCTCTCACATATTAAGGTACCTCCTCTTACCTAGGTTATTGAAGAACTTCTTGCTTAGTAGGATGTTCTTTAGGTTCATTCTAAATGTTCTCCTTAATGTGGCCATGAATTTCCTTATTCAAGGGAAGCTATATGGTCCCTTATAATGACCAGTGGGCTCTTTCTTTGAAGGGTTTTTTGACTTGATCAAATTCTTTCTCAATCCATGTCATTTAAAGCTTTACCAACTGATGTTTTGTATTAATATTATGATTAATAAACCTTTATAATTTATAAAAAATCCATTCTATACCATGCATCGAAAGAAACAAGATTGGAACCTAGATTGTGCCCTTATTAAGTTATTTATAAGCAATCTCAAATTTATAAACAATGGTTCACATACTTGTCCATGTATTTTTGTTTCATAAAAAATAGAGAGGACCCTTTTTGACATCTTCCTCCATTTATAATGGTTTTATAGTTCTAAAACTCTAAAAAATGCTTCATAAAAATCTATAATTTCATATAAATCTTCATATTTTGAAGCTTCTATGCCTGGTTCTACATGTTGATGCATCAAGAAGGGTTTGAGACACCTCATAGGCATTAGAATAAGGTTTATAAACATTTAATTCATGAATTAATCTCTCACAAATACTAAAACTATGTATTCAAATCCAAAAACTGCTATTCACTATGTCTACAAATCATGAAAGCTCTATTAATGGCTAGTATACATGTGACTTCAATTAAAACTTATATCCATGAATGGATATTCCTTCCATTGGATAACCTTAAAAAATCTTTGAAGCCATAAAATACACATAAAATTCATGCATGAAATGGTTCATATATAAGTTCCCTCTTCCATGCTAAAGGAGAAATGAATGACAAAAGATCAGGAATGGAGGGAGAACAAGTATTTCAACACATTTTGACTCTTTGTATGGATGGCGGAGGTCATTGATTTTTTTTATTAAAAATTATATAGATTTTAAGAGATTAAGGAAGGTCTAACCTCCTATAATGACCTAAATAGGCTTAAATAAGACATTTTAACCTTTTACAGCTTTTAATTCACTTTGAGGCCTTTTAATATGCTCATGTTCTCATTATGCCTCATAAGATTCTTTTTGACCTCTTCATGATGTTGGGCCTTAGTAAGACATCATGAATCTAGTACTAACATATAAGGATTTATTGTAAGAATAGACATTAAGATGTAATTTGAGTGATTTTTAGATGCAAACAAAATATTAAAAAGCTTTGGGACATTGGACACCTTGGTACACATCCATATATTGAAAATCATGTAAATAGACTCTCTAAAAGGATTAAAACAAACCATGACACCATTATTTATTGTAAGACTCATTTAATGGATCAAGAGTACAAGGAATTTTGATTACTCATGCATTTATGATCAATGATGCTTGAAAGGAGTTCATAAAAATAACCTTTTCCCAGTGGGTAGATGTTCTAGGGACCATGGATGGATATAATAGCCAACATGTACTTCATCCTTCTTGACATGTTCTATAGGTTTCTATTATATGTGGTAAATAAAATGTGTCTAATTTACATAATGATGTTGCTAATCTACCAAAAGTCACATCTATATCCTCATGAGTGTGTCCCACTAGAATGAAGATTACATACATAATGCTAAATACCCTTCTTTCTATCATCATGGATGCAAATTCATATAAGGTAAGATAATTTGTTATCACTCAAAGCATTATCTTGTTACAAGTATAGGATTGGTGACTATTTTTTGAATGAATTATTTACACTAGAAACACTAACTGATTTAGAATGGATAAAGTTATCTTTGTACCCTTTACATTTTCATGCACTTCATTTTAAAATAGTGCATTATGTACTTAATGTTTTGATGATCCACCACTATTATACAATAAATAACCATATTTATCAATAACCAATTCTTCACTATTCCTAAGATAGAAAACCAAGGACATGACTACATAATTTTCTCCATGTTCAACAAATGGTAGGTGAAATTAGACAAAAT
This sequence comes from Torreya grandis, assembly GCA_037957365.1. Lineage (NCBI taxonomy): Eukaryota > Viridiplantae > Streptophyta > Pinopsida > Cupressales > Taxaceae > Torreya > Torreya grandis. The sequence continues at coordinate 3,027,642 of JARHVA010000420.1, read as the reverse complement.
TCTTTGTTTTGTGTCCATGTGCAAGCATACTAGTCAAAGTAGCTGGGAGGTTCATAACATTACTTATTGGCCTAGATTTATTGGCCATACTTGGTATGAAAGTTTTTATTTTATCCATTTTATCATGCAAAATATTTAATAATACTTGAATATGTTCCCCTTATTGCAATATATGGGAACAATAATGTGCATGAAAATTTTGAATGTATTCATTATGCCATTTATGTTCCTCTTCATATTTTTGGAGTGCTTATGGGCATGTGGTGGCTCTATGTTTATTATACAAATTTTTACACTCATCACACTTAATAAATAAATTATTCTTTACAATTGAATCATGTTAAAATTTTTTGCTCATTATCTTGCAGAAGTTTGACTACAACATAGGAGGAAAGTTTAAAAAATTGAGCCCCTTGTCACACTTATTTCACATTAAATTGTGGGTATATAATGTAGGAAGTAGTATATAGGAAATTTGATTCCATATTATCCTAAAAAATGACTCAAATGTGGAGACATATCTTATTTTATTTCAATGATTCTTGATATGCAATCAATTTCTATTGAGGTATTCAACATTTGTTTCTCTTTCCCAGTTTTACCATTTACTTCACGCATGTCACTATTTATGCAATAATATTTATGACTGTAGAAGGTTCTATTTGGTTACCCATAATATTTTTATCACACATTATGACATAATTCCATCTCATAAAATTTAAATTCTATACACTTACATACATTCCTCATCCACATTAAATATGACATTTATTGTTAATGCATTTAACACAAATTTCTCTCTAGCCTCTTCATTTAAGGCTCTAGTTTTACATAATAGAACTTTGATTGAAACAATAGACAATTTTTAGAGACAATATAATTTGCATTAATTATATTCCAAATTTTACACATCATTCAAAAACATTAACCATTTTATATCCTCATCAATATTTTGATATGATTAATTAGGTAGAGTGGCATTCAATTTTTGATGTTTTTGAACATTGTAAGGTATTTTGATCACTTATTTGGAATGATCATAATTGGTGAAATAAAACTAAATTGAATATACCAAATATATTTGTCTCTCTTCTACTACATCCCACATGTTGATGTCAACCCCTTATGAGACTTATTTGAATTTGACATCCATGAGAGAACCGTCTATGTTGGACAATTTCCAAATAGGCCATTATGTGAGAGATACTTTAGATAAGGATCATCCTTTTCAAGGAAAGTTGAATAATTTATCTGTATTCAAACCAAAGGTATTGACATTCAATCCTTTTAATTGTACCATATATCCTTCAAGTACATTTGTATTTATTGTCTTTGCAACATATTTTTTTGCAAATGAGAACAAATGGATTAATTTGATGCCAACATTTATTAACTTCAAATTGTGTTCACCACTAAGTAAAAAGGACATACCATCCAATTTATCACTCCATTTAATCATTAGGGTGCTTCTTATTTCATATAAAACCAATTTTTAAACTAGACAAGCTATTAATTTCATGGGTTGTAAAAATTTTAATCATTCAAAATAATAATTTACGACATTTTTGTTTATTAAAAAAATTAAGGGGTCCCAATCTCTCTTCATAAATTTTATGATATTATAGGACTTGAGTTATAAACCATCATGCTATGCCATAATTTCTACAATTTTTTTTTTGAGAACCACATTATTTGTAATAAAATTGGTTATCTTTAGACTTTGTATTGTTGGTGATTTTTGTGTCATCATTGTGATTTCCCTCTAGTTCCATGATATAAATATCCTCCTCTAAGTTACTATATATGTGATCACTATAAATTTGTGGAATCGTTGAATCTAAGTGCTTTAAAAGTCCCTATCTTCTTAGGTAATGTAGTATCATTTATTCTTAACATCTGCCAGATTTTAAAATTCATCCACTAAGAAGGGTAATTGTACTTTTCCATCAAATACCATGTTAATAGTGACAAAAACAAATCCTCTTCCAATGTATAACCAAATTCAAGAGACATCGATGATATAGTATAAAAATAAACTACACTAGTTAAAATAAAGTATATAAAACCATATTGGATCATACATAAATTAAAAAATAAACATCAATGTGAGATGAAAATAAATCTATAAATTATATTAATATAAATGTAATCTAGTGCTTAATATTAATATAAATGTAATATAGTGCTTAATTTCACTTATCATGCACATAATATAATATATTTTATATTATATTTAATCAAAGTGCTTGATTCATTTATTATTTTAACAATCATAAAGTTTGGCATGTTTTTTTAAGAATATTCTTTTAAAGGGTGTTATTATAGAAAATTTTAAATATTTGTTTATGATTGGATGAAATTTTTATTTCTAACATCATTATATCGACATGCATTAAAAAATCAAAACAAATTAAACCTTAAAAAACATTATCCATAAATAAAAATTTACCACTAAAGACATGGGAATATGGATAAATTTATAAGCCGATTAATTTATTATTAACACACACACACACACACACACACACACACACACACACACACACACACACACACACACACACACACACACACACACACACACACACACACACACACAGACACACACACACACATAGACACACACACACACACACACAGACACAGACACAGACACACACACACACACACACACACACACACACACACACACACACACACACACACACACACACACACACACACACACACACACACACACAGAGACACACAGACACACAGACACACACACACACACACACACACACACACACACTTAAAATAATAATTATAACATGATAATATATATTTTTGTTATAAAATATTAAAGTATCCATTTTAAGTTTTGGACTAATGAGTAGACAAAGTTAATATGATTAATTTTGATTACAAAAAAACTGTGTTAAAAACTATTTTTAGGTCTCAAACCCTAGATTCCTACAAGGAAAAAATTAAAGCCCACATTTTATTTTCAATTGAGTAGACCAAGTTAAAATAATTAATTTTGAATATAAACACTTTGTACAAAAAATTAATCTTGAGCCTTCAATTTAAAAGTTTTCCTATATATTTAATCCCTTTTATTTCATTTACCAAGTTAGTTCCCAACTAGGGTCAATTCCAATTTGGCTCCTGACTTGGTGTCAAACTTTGTTTGAATAAAATAATAATGGTTGGAACTTTTTGGTTCCTAACAACAATCAATTTTCAAATAAGAGAAATGAATGGTTTGAGGAACTTGTCAATTTTCAACGACAAGCAATTCATTGATTAGATATTTATAACAATGCTAAAAATTATGTTAGTGCCTGAATAATGCCATTTCACCTAATTAGTTGATAGGAGGTTTCTAAGAACTAAGTCATTTCTCAGTAGTCAAAATTTCAATGATTCATTGATATAAAATAATAAAGTGTTTACATGAAATTTTAAACATTTAATTGAGCCTTGCATGGCTTGATGGAACCCAAATCAATATGAAAATTTCCCTAAAAGAATGGAAATATGTGCCAAGTTCTTATATATGAGTTTAAAATGTTCCCATTTGGATAATGTTTTTTGATGACTATTATTGCACCAAACCATCTTGTATACTACTATCAACCCTTCAATCCATATAAAACATGTAATTCCACATTTAAATATTTGTGATTCAAGTAAATTTGAAGCTATATAATTCTTGTTTTTCCATACAAAGCTCTTATATATGAATTTAAAATGTTCCCATTTGGATAATGTTTTTTGATGACTATTTCTCTCTGCACCAAAAGATCTCCGGTTTCCATTATCGCACCAAACCATCTTCTATACTACTATCAACCCTTAAATCCATATAAAACATGTAATTCCACATGTAAATATTTGTGATTCAAGTAAATTTGAAGCTATATAATTATTGTTTTTCCATACTTATGTTTATTTTTTCTTTGAGGGTGGATACGAAAGAAAAACATGAGTTTCTTCATTGTGAAAATTGAAAAATAACAAAATTCTCTTTTTTATTTATAAAACACTACAATTATCATTATCCAAATCCCTTATCTTTATGAATATCATTGGTAGACCATTTCAACCATGAAAACATCACTTCACTCCTAATATTGTATAAAAAATCCACCTTGACCTTCTCACAAGAATAACTTATTAGGTGACTAGAATTAGTAAAATGAAATATAAATATCAAGGGTACAACCAATTATATTCCCTACAAACCAATTCATGATTCAAAGTTGGGACATGTAAATATGGATAATTTATAAGATAGGATAAAATGTACTATTGATGTGGATTTTATACACACTATGGAATATTACAAGTTATCCTCTAATATTTTAGGATTGGTAAAAATGATCCACTCCAAGGCATGAGTTGTAGGGTAATTGGTTTTATAAACAACCTAGTGGTGGAATAATAGTGAGTAGAATAGTTTTTTAGCTCAGATGCTTTAGATTCTAAGACCTACTTAATATGGATGGGTTAATCTAACATAATGTGAGAAGGATCAAAATAAACTCAAAAAGGAATTAAGGGTAGGCATAAAAAATGTTTGTGAATCAAAGGCTGCTGAAATGCTTTTAAACTTGATCCTATTCTATGAGTTGGTAAAGTAGTCATAGAAAAAATTATTGTTTCAAGTTACTATTATTAGAAAAAATAGACAAAAATAACTAAGAGTTTAATGTAACTAAACAAAATAAACTTTAGTGATCATAATCAAAGGTTGTTGTGAATGCAAGATTACAATTGTACATCTATAAAGCGAGATTATGATTATTTAAACATAAAGCATCCAAATTATCTATTATATAATATGAATAAATGTATTAAATAAAATTATACACAACCTAAAGATTAAAATATAATATTAATGAAACTTATTCAATGAATCATAGGTTTGAAGAAGAATAAACCTTGCACATTGAGACAAAGTTGTTGAATAATCTATAGAATTTATTATTCAACTTAATAGCCAAAATTATCCTCCTTTTGAGATCAAGAAGATATAATTATATAGCTTAGGGAGGGGTTGCCTCATCCTCCAAGAAAATTCTAAATTTATATTTCTTAATTTATGATCCAAGTGTTAAAAACTCATGCATACTATTCATGTATACAATATAATAATTCTTCATTAAAATAAATCTCACATATAAAAATAAAACAACTAAAAATAGACTTAAGTTACAATTTGGACATGAAACCTATACCAAAGGCTACCTATGGTGCTAATGTGGCACCTCTCTTCACTTATTCCTTTATATATAGATCACACTCCTCTACATGAAGCTTTCTTACACTCTTGTGCATGATTCTTGCACTTGTTTGTAGACTTTGACACTCAGCTTGTAACTCTATGTACCATCCTATTACTCACTCATAGGCTCACATGCCTACATTTATACCCACTTTAGTACATCTACATGTTAGCTTGATTTGACCATGTGACTTTTTAGGTGACACTCTCTAGATGGGAATCTTATCAGCTGGCCCATTAGTCACCACCAATATAGAATATCAATTATTGTCTAGCAAGGAAGATGAAACAACTATTAACAATCTTATTTTTAACTAACAATATTTGTAACTACTCTTGTATTATTCATGTTATATATATAACATATTCATTTGGCCAAAGGTTGATCCCATACATAGTTATAACATCGATAGCATGCTCCACATATATATTCTATAACACATGAGTTGTAACACATTTTTATCATTTACCTATTCTATACTATAAAATAAAAGTTGCAATCCTTAAAGTAAAGACTTATAATCCATTGAATGTGTTTTGATTATTTTATCTGAATACATATCCATACATTCAATCTACATATCCATACTTAGTTGTTCCCTACATACTTGGTATTGGGCCTCATGATGTAGATCATTGGTATTAAAGCATAGGATCATTCCTTTATATGCCTATAAACACATGATAAAAACACAATAAATAAGATCTATCAATCGATTCTATTTTAAAATATCTAAAAGAACACCATAGTAAAATCAAGATGGTTGATGCCTAAAAGCAATCTGAGGTGGCCCCAAAGGTTTGGAGGCTTATTTATAATTCACTATAGGTACACACCACTATAAGTTCTAGCCAATTATATGAGGTGATGATACAAATCAACTTGATTCCTTCTATTGCACCTCCATAATATGTTTAACAATAGTTTTAGTAGTAAACCCCCTTTAAAGTGCAAGTCAATCTTGACATTTCTCTATTTTAAGGCAAGATCTATGCCAACAACATTAGATGCCTAGAATTGACAACTCAATACATACTTCTTAGTCAATTATTTCACTGATGCTAATAAGATCACCTTTGTAGTATTGAATATGCCCATTCTAATTTTTCATTAGTGAGAGACCTTCAGTGTGTAGCATATGCAAAGGTTTGTTCCAATCAAATGATGGAAGACTTTTATTGATGTGATAAGGTATGGATACTACCCTATCTAACACTTTGAATATGAATACATAAATTTAAAATAATTACATAAGCACAAGGATCAATTAGTGGAAGACTACACCAATATATTCCATGACTACTATATGCATCTATGAGATAACTTGAGCGAAGAACATAAGGTGATCAAATATATCTGTAGAATCTCACCTTATATCCATGTGTAGATGGAGTTTTTGACTTCTAAAACATTGGCTAAATCATATCACAATGCCAAAAAGATTGAAGATAAGGAAAATATGAAGCAACATTCCATCTCTTCATCTAATGTAGTGTGCAATAGCCAGTCCCCACATAACTCCATGTTGTAGCCTTCTACATAGAAGTGAAACACTTATCATAAAGGTGAGTAGCCCTAAAAGACTAATTATAACTTGAAGGCTCCCCCAAATTCTAATTTAGATAAAGGCAAGAATAAGTTAGATGATAAGTGGTTTTATCACCATCACTCATCTATTCACGATGATTATAAATGTTGTGTGTAGCCATACTTAATCACATAGGATGCATCAAGACCCACATCGATGGACAAAATTGATCTAGATTCATGTTGTCTAAGAACCAACACCTTTATGATCAACATATATGAGTAACATGAATGCATCTTCCACACCAAGTTATGGGTGAAGGGTTAACCTCTTCATGTCACCATAGATAGTGGAACATAATTATATAATCCATAGACTAACACCTTAGTATTATCATTATTTCCCACTCCAATCCATATTCTCTAGGGTGTCTACAACATGGTAAATATATACAAGTCTGATGATAATGTAATTTTCATTACAAATTTAATCCTATGGAGGATAATGTCACTTATGACATCACACCTATGGAGGTCTATAACACATTGTTGGGGATACCTATTTGTATGATTGAAAATATACGTATCAAGACAAGCTATAATATTAGACTATTCATGCATAGGATTAATTATATAATCTCTTTGAGTTAGTGCCAATGATCAAAGTCACTTTGGTCTCTACCAAGAAATTTTATAAACTCATATCACATGCATAAAAAATTATGTTTCTCATGGTATTCCCTAACACACCTACACATAAGACAAAGCACTCTCTCATAGCATGAACCACTCACACAACATTACATCAGTAGTAACTTGACAAGTTACTAGAGTATCATAGTAAAGTCTTCATAGAGCCTAAATGTCATCTAATGCATTGTGTAATAAACCACCACATGGGTTTGGTTCTTGGATCCTCTCTTCTAAATAGTCCTCTATATTGTAGTTCAGTTTGGGAGAATGACAAAATATGGTGCTAGATGCAATATATCCTTGATCATGGAAAAATAAGGACTATATATTATCTTTGTATGAGTTATATATTCCTTATACCCAAGAAGGATGGATCTTAGTGACTTTGCATATATTATCATACACTCAAAAAAATAACAGTGAATAATCAATACCCACTACCATGTATTGATGCCATTTTTGGAATAGCTCCAAGGCACACAATACTTTACCAAGGTTGAATTGATGTTAGGTTAATGCCAATTTTTAGTCCATCCTGAAGACATCTATAAGACATCATTCAAGATACAATTTTTTTTTTATGAATCCTGAGTCATGCCTTTCGGCCTAACTAATGCACCAAACACTTTCATGCACTTAATGGATGATCTACTTAAGTATTTTCTCAATTCCTTCATCATTTTATACTTAGATGACATTATCATCTTCAACAAGAATTTTGAATAACATTTGGAGAACATCTCATGTGTCTTAGACACCTTATATCAATATAGTTGCATGCCAACTTAGCAAAGTGTATAGTCAATGCTGTGCAGATTTAGTATATGGCCTACATCCATTAATCACACAAGAATCTATGTAGATATAAAGAAGATAAAAGTGATTGAATATTATCCTACTTTTCACAATATAAAAAAATTGAGGAGCCTTCTTGGACTTACTAACTTATACTATAGTTTTGTCCTAGGTTTCTCATAGATCTATTGGGATCTCAACCAGATAACACATACAAAGTCCAAATTCAATTAGAATCATGTGAAACATCACACTTTTGAGGAACTCAAGTAATTCACCTACATAACACCTATTCTCATAATAATTGACATTGGATATTATTTCAAAATTCATATCAATGCATATGACTATGTACTTAGTGTAATGTTCATACAACATGGACATCTGGTTACATACCACTCAGAGACATTTAAAAACATGGTGCAAAGGTAATCCACATTTGAGAAACAACTATATACTATTATTCAAGTAATTAAGCAATGACACCACTACATTTTAAGTAAGGAGATAGTTTTTCGTTTAGATCATAATCCACTTTAGTTCCTATAGATGTAAATAAACATGGATAATGCATGACACATGAAATAAATGAATAACCTATAGTAGTTCCAACTAATGATCAATCAAAAGATAAGGAAGGAAAATAAAATAGCATATTTCCTTAGTTTACCACTCATTCACATGCTCATAATAGTGCTAGACATGTGTAGCCATAAATTCATAGACCGGGTATCCCTCTACTCAGTTCATCAGGACTTCACAATGACTTACACCAGCCTTATGCAAGTTAAATAAAATTAGGAGTTATAATTGTCTAAATAACTTCTCTATATTCTTTAACATCTCTTTTTTCTTGGTGGTGCATCTCACCAACAACTCATCTAGGAGGTGTGTTATTGCAGGATTGTTCCCTCTTTTGGTTTTACCTACACAGTTGTTAGTTAGCTTACTTAGGTTTGTTAAGGTCATTAAGGTAAATACACTTAATGTATTTTATAATAGTGAGTTCAATTATTACTTTTTTGGTGACCTAATCTCTCATTATATAATATACCTCATTTATAATTTTTGGCTAATGAATCAGTGAACTCTTATGAGTCCCACTTTTAATTTACATTGATCTCACCTACATGACATTTAGAGATATTAGAGTAATTTGACATGGTATCAGAGCTCTGATCTAATGGTCATTTTTCTATTTCCAAAATCCTCAATGAGATCTTTCCTACTAACATTCTTGTTAGTTTTTTGATTTTTTGGTAGTTTCATAGGTTTAGTGGGATTTGGTGAAAATCCATGCAAAATATATAGCTAAAGTATAAAATCAAAGACAAATAACACCATTAGATTTAGAAGCATCAAGACCTTAAAATCAACTATAAAATGACTTAGATTTGTGATAATGATTTTTATCTATTTTTGGAGGGTTTCAGAGCTTTTTTGGTCATTTCACATATATATGTATAATGAAATTCTTAAATTATGAAATAATTTCAAGTTTTTTTGGGTTTTTTAAGTTCTTAAATGGGTTTTTTTCTAGTTTTTCAAGAATCTCTACCAAATCTAGAGATTTATAGGTTTGGTAGTGTTTCCAACCCTTCCAAGTAATTTTGGTGGTTTTTTAGACTTTATCAAACTTTTGGCATTAGAAAAATAGGTTAAGTTTGATATTTGGTAGGAATTATATATTTTGAGGTGGAAATACAAAGTAGGGTAGATAAATCACCTACCATATACTTTTAAATATTATCATACATTTGGGTGTCTGCATGTAGGGTTAACAAAACTTGACACCTACTCAAGCAAGATCTAGACCCTAACACATTGCCTAACACACCACCAAATACCAAAAAAATGAATGATCTAATCATGAAAATGCATTTGACACACCATCAAATCTCACTAGGTGCACAAACATTACCTGGACCCCAATACCCTTGCAAGCACCACCATCGAACCCCAACACCCATGAAAGTACTAGTGCTATACTTTGGCATCCTTTCAAAAACACACTATAGACTCCAAACACTATAAAAACACACCTCATACTCTAACCATTATTTGAACATGCTAAATTATCTAATCACCCTCTTTTGTAGTCTATACCATCTAAAAAGCTGTCAAATTCAACTAAGTGAAAAGTGCAACTATCCATTGAAAATTTGGAGCCATTTTAGGAGTGACATCACTCCCACATCAATCAAAGTAAGAGGGGCGAGCACTAAAAAAAAGTCTTATCCACTTGGTTATATGGTGTGGTCATATGGGGGGGGGGGAGTTTAAATCTTGATTCCTACTAGTGGGGGATTAACTTTAGCACTGAACCAATTCTCCATCAACCCATAAATTTTCAATTTTTTTTGGGTGTCTTCAATAAGCCCAAACATTTTAAAATTTTATGTTGGGTGGAGATTTTTATGTTATTTTATATTTTCAAATAGATATAATTGCTGATTAGTAACTTGGATTTAAGTGCCATCTTCTTCAAAAGTGCTTATTTTTTTGTTCTCTACACATTGGTGACATTTTTGGGCCTTATATATCTATATATTGTTCAAAAAGTGTACCTATTGGATGCATTATTGTTATATACTTATGCCCCTCTAATTCTTTCATTTTTATGCATAAATTTATCAGAACACATTCTTAGTTGTGCCTGATGTCTATAAAAGTGTGCTTGTATTTGTAAATCTAATGGGAGGTCACTACTAACAGTGCTGAGGGGTTATTGTATGGTGTTATGTATTCTTCATTATCTATTCTACACATTCTCATTTCCTACATTGTGTTGATTCTTGCACTTATTTCTCATTTGGATGCATTCTCAGTTGTGCCTAACATCCTTTTCATGAGCTTGTATTATTATTTAAAATAAGGGTAATTATAGTTATTTTGTTTAGTTTTACACTTTTTTGTGTCTTCTCTCAATCATGTCAACTTCACTTGAGAGATACCTAGGAAGGAAAGTTGATTTTTCACCAATGGTTCTTCATGGAAAGAGGAAATATGATTATTGCCATACTTATATAGAACACTTAATTATGGAAAATGGAAAGAATGATATTACATTCTTATATGGATAGAATCATTTTCCCACCGATTCTAAATAGTAGATTAAGTTGTCTAATATTTATGACAAGGTTCATGGTACCTTACTGTGACACATTTTATGGGGATCTACATCGCCATTTTCAACTCACCATGTGTCCCAATACTATTTGGAGCACAATTTAGTCTCTTTTCATAATTATTACTGAGATTTATATCACTCCTACACCTCCTCTTCCTATCATCTCTTTAGAGACTATTACACACTCTCTCCTACTCATATTTCATATGATAATGCATCCATGTTGGATAGTGCTCTTCTTTATGTCAAGCCACCACTAAAAAGTGAGATTCTATTTGAAATTATATATCCCATAAAATATTCTAATTCCATTCATGTGCAAGATGTTATTTGATCTGAGTAACATTTTAGGTGACAATTCAGGTGATGGTTCTACCCCAATTGGTGGTAAAACTTCTAGGAGCCATAACTTTTGCACCATAACTCCATTTGACTCCCTGTTTAAACCATTGGAAAGATAAGAATGAGGAGAACATCATGAAATTTTAGGATATTTGATAAATGGGTTTTGATCCCCAAAAACCAAATGGAAGTTCCTCAATTTTCAATTTTAGTAGTGTAGTCTAAAATAGTAAATTTCTAAAAATAACAATTCCTCAATTTTTGTATTGTTGTGAATCATGGAAGTCAAACCATTTAATTTATCTCAATATTGGTGACCTTCCACATCCTCATCCTACTTAAAAATTTATATAAATAAATATGTAACTTGAAAAGGAAATTAGACATCTCTTCTCAGAGATAGGCAAATGTTTGGGTTTGTAAATTTGATCAATAAAACATCTCTTCTTAGAGATACATTATTATAATTATGTTGTTCTTATTTATTGAATTATCTTTCAACCAAATCTTATGAGTTTTGGATTAGTTGTATCAGAGTGGTTTGTCTTGAGACTGTATGATCTCAAGGATGAGGTTAGGCTATAAGAAGCTTAGGTAGAAAATAATAGAGCTTCCAAACTATCCACCTATTCACTCTAAATGACCTCAAATGGCAGACAACACTAAGAAATTTGATCCTTTCAAGGAAATGGTGAATGAATCCCTAAAATAGTATAAAGATAAGATGCTACAAAAATTCATCTAAATTCTCTAACAAATCTCAATGGAAAATTTTGGCTCCGCATCTACACCCCCACATCCTTTCAGTGTCCCAACACCCTTCAAGGTTCAGGTGAATTTTGATATCCCTACATTTGAAGGAAAAATCAATGCTGATGCAATAAAAAATTAGTTGGATCAATTGTCTTCCTATTTTTTTGTAAATAAATTCATTGATAAAGAGAATATCACTTTTTCTCTTTTGAAAGCATCATTGCTTGTCAAAAATTAGTGGGAAGTATACAAGAAGAGATTCAGTACGGATGATATCGACCTTGAGGTAGAATTTACCTGGGATGATTTTATAGAAGATGTTAAGGAAGAATACTACCCCATTGAAGCATATGATGATCTATATATAGAGTGGTAACAACTTCACCAAGGCAAGGAATAATTTGTCCAAGATTACACTAATATTTTTCATTCCCTTTTTGTGAGACTAGGCATCCAGGAAAGTGAGAAACATAAGGTTCTCAAATACCATGGTGGACTAAAATGGTATATATGGGGGGAGATGGAACTCTTCAATCTAGAAACCCTTAGTGAGGCGTACAAGTTTGTGATGAAGATTGAGCAGAAGCATAGAAGAATGAATACAAAGATTTAGCCTACAAAATTGAAAAGTGACAAAGAAGGTCAAAAATGAGACCAAAATTGGAATTAAAAAGAAGGGAAGATTAGGAAATGGTGTGATTACGAAAAATCTATAATGCACTCCAAATAAGAATGTCGAGCCATCAAGTCCCTACTTTTTGAGTCACAATCCTCAACATCTACTACTCTACCTCATACACACTCTGCATTCAAAGAGGATGAAGAAGAGATTATAGATACTGAGCCTAATTCCATCATTACTTCATCACGGACCCATGAAGAGAGGTTAGATAATAAGGAAAGTTTGTTTCACTCTAAGTTATGGGTGAAAGTTAAGCCTCTGCATTTCATTCTTGATAGTGGGAGTCAAAAGAATTTAATCTATGCTAATGTTGTGAAAAGCATAATTTTTTCAATTAATCCTCACCCAAAGCCATACAATATTGGATGGTTAAGTCTAGGGAGAAACCTCCATGTCACCCACCAATGTCTTCTCTCATATACAATAAAACCTTTCCAAGATAAGGTCTTATGTGATGTGGTCAATCTGAATGTTTGCAATGTACTATTTAGTCAACCATTCATGTATGATCGACATGGTATCTATGAATCAATAACTTGAAGGATCACCCTCACTCTTGGAACATGACACTACATGGTACTAGAGGTACTACCTTCTACATCTATCTCCCTAATTAATGCCAAGAAATTTGTTCTCATAGTGGTCAAGCCACACGAATCTAAAAGGGCTGATGTTACAACCCTGACTACACAAAAAACACAAAAATAGAAGCAAATAGATACCAATCTAAAGAGGTTTATGGAATTCCATCCATATATTTATGGTCAGATGGAAATGGTGAACAATCGAGCCCTACACAGCTCTAAAAAGCATAATCCATTCCAAGTATGCATCAGGAATCAAATCAAAACACAAATACCACACTTGATGAAAAATATTGATGAAATGGGGACCATTTATTCTCAATGAGGGAGGAATGATCTGAGCAACATTTTAGGTGACAATTTGGGTGATGGTTATACCTCAATTGGTGGCAAAACTTTTAGGTGCCATAACTTTTGCACCATTGCTCCATTTGACTCCTCGTTTGAACTGTTGGAAAACTAAGAATGAGGGAAACATCGTGAGATGACATGGATCTATGATTAGTGGGTTTTGAACCCTAAAAAAAAAATGGAAGTGCCCTAATTTTCAATTTTAATAATGCAGTCTCAAAATAGTAAGTTTCTAAAAATAGTAATTCCTTAAATTCTGTATTGTTGTGAATCATGGAAGTCAAACCACTTAATCTCCCTTGAGATTGGTGACCTTACACATCCTCCTCCTACCTTTAAAATGTGTATAAATGAAGATGTAACTTTAAAATGAAATCAAACATCTCTTCTCAGAGATAGGCATATGTTTGGGTCTATAAATTTGATCAATAAAACATCTCTTTTCAGAGATAACATTATTACAATTGTGTTGTTATTATTTATTAAATTATATTTCAACCAAAGCTTATAAGTTTTGGATAATTATTATTATAAATCCATCATAGATTTTCTCTTTGGAGGATGACTCTTCTATTTCTAGTAAGATTTCACCTTGTGAGAGCATCAATGACTCTTTTCCTTTTGTGGATATTCAGTTTGAAAATTAGTGTGATTCATCTGTAATCTCTTCTTTAGCTTTGAAGGTTATTGATATATGCTCTCCACTTCACATGTACATTCATTAAGTGAATGATCCATGCAATTATTATTCATTAGACTCACCTATACTTGATATCACTTTTGAGCTTAAACACATCTCTGAGATTGATGAATCTTATTTTAACATAGATGACTATAGTAGTGATGGGGACACACCTGTATCATCTCCTTATCACCTTAAATATCTTAAGTAGTTATTTCCTAATAAACCTACCTATGGTCAACTTCATACATTGTATGGAATATGTATATTGATCCATGACACATTAGACATTAGGAAGTCTATTCCATAAGTACATGGCATTTTGTAGTTCATTTTATCCTCTGGTTCCATTGCACCATAATCATATATAGTAGTTGTCTCATATACTATGCATGAAGAGCATAGTTACTTGGTCAGAGATACATTAATAACTTGGTGGATATGTTCACTATTCTAGGGTGATCTACTCCTCACTACACCTACTTATTATAGGTTCAATTTAGTGGCATTGCATTTAGTTCTTGTGCATGATATTTCAAGATCTATGCCACACTTATGTTTTGGACCCTACTTAGAGATATTTGTAATGTTTCCTCCATCTTCCAATGTAGATTGGACAGACTTCTAAGTAAACCATTCATGATATTCCTTTAGAAAAGGGAAGAAACATTGTTCAATACAAATATAACTTATTTAGTCTTTAGGTAGAGGATATTGGCAGTGTCATTTTTCATTCTAAAAGCTCTACTACAAGCATATTCAACATATTCTATGGGGAATTATTAATTACCTTCTCTCTGTGCTTTGTTACTCTCATTTGTGGATGCATGTTTGATTATGCCCAACATCCTTAGAGAATTAACTATTCCTTGCTTTGCTCTTTTTTGGAAAGGATATTTTTCTTATGGTTTTTATCATTTTATCTACTTTATGGGAGATGTATTGTGATTGGGTACCTTATGAAGCCTATTGTCAAGACCCAATTTGCTTACCCACTATGAGACACTTTAAGGGGGTATTAGTGTAGTATTTTTACCACTTTTAGTTTTACCTAAATGGTTGTTAATACACTTTCTTAGGGTTGTTAATGACATTAGGGGAAATACACCTAATGTGTTTTCTAATTGTGAGTTGAGTTGTTACCTTTTTGGTGACCTAATCTCTCACTATATAATGTATCTCCTTTGTAATTTTTGGCTAATGAATCAATGAAATATTATTAAACCCACTTTTGCTTTACATTTATCTGACTTAATCCTAGGGTTTTGTGCAATTTATGACATTCAATGATCTTAAAGTGATCTAACAAGGTGCACTATACCAAAACCTCAAGACACTTTGGTGTGGCAAAGACTCTAGACACATTGTAGTCACACTTATTTTGGCCGCATATGCACAAAAATATGGAACACCATATCAATCCTAACATTCCTTGTTACATCACCAAACCCACAAATAGGAATCTAGGAAATTACACACATCTATTAGTTCCATCTAGACCATGGGAATCTATTAGTGTGGATTTCATGATTGGGTTGCCTATGACATGGTTCCAGTATGACACTGTGTTTGTTATAGTGGATAGGTTTTATAAGATGGCTATCATGGTTGCCTAAAAGAAAGAAATTATTCAAGACTTATTTAACCATGTTTAGTTTCATCTTGGGCTTCCAACATCCATAAGCTTTGATCAAGATTTGCACTTTGTATGTCACTATTGTAAGCATTGTAAGTCTTGTTGGCTATGCAATTAGACCAATCAATAGATTTTAATCCATAAATAAATCGGCAAACTAAAGTGGTAAATCACACACTTTTTCATCTTTTATTTAAAATTATACACATGCTCTCACTTGGGATGACAATCTCTTGTACATTTATCATGCCTATAATATATCCCTTCATATCTCTATGGGTCATAGTCCATTCCAGCTATGTCTTAGGTTTTAACCTTTATTACCTCTAGACATTTCATAATACACACCAACCAAGATTGATTTTTTCACACAAGAATTGGAAGTGGATAAAGCTGATAATTTTATATGACACATCCAATCAATTCATCACTAGGTTCAATATATTATTTCTCACACATAATAAAAGTACAAGGATAACTATGATACATATCACACATCCCATATATTTTGATTTGGTGATAACATTTAGATACACCTTTAGAATGAACACTTTAAAAGTACACACTAAAAGATTAAGCCTCTATGCTATGGTCTTTACACCATTCTTTGTGAATCTAGTGAGAATGACTTCATTATTTATCAACCTTTGTACATGGGTATATACCTAATCTCTAACATAGAACTGATCAAGCCTTACACTCTACCATTTCTTGATCTAGTTATGACACAACATACTTCTTATTGGGATCTTGACCACTTGTAACCTATAAATAAGGATGATATCATGAAAGTGATATACACACTTAACTTTCAAAGCACACATCAAAAATTTTAAGCGGTCAAGGTTGGACAATATACTGATCAATCTAAGTGGTACACTTCTCAACAAATTCTAGTGTATATTCCTCAACTATACACCAAGGTAATGGAGACAATTGATTTTCAAGTTAGGGTGATTGATCCATGTGTATATCCTATAAAATATAATAAGCTCCTCACTTGATCCTATGTACATAGTTCACACCTTCTTTGAAATTATTTCTATGTACATAGTTCACACCTTATTTAAACTCTTATGCACTCCTCTTCATTAATATTTCTTATATTCTTGTGTATAAGTAATGCACTTCTTTGTAGACTTTCACACTCAACTCATAGGACTATGCACCATCTTGGTAGTTTCTCATAGGATCACATGCCTACATCTATCCTCACTTTAGTAAATCCATGTTTCAACCTAATCTAAATATGTGGATTTTTATGTGGCACTCTCTAGCTAGGAATCTTGTTAGTTGGACCATTAGTCACCACTAACCTAGAGGCTCAACCATCATCCAATAAGAAAGATGATTTTTTTTTAATCATCTTCTTTGTAACTAAAAATAGTTTTAACTTCTATTATATTATGTTAAATATTTACCATATGTATCTATCTAAGGGTTGATGTTATACATAGTCATAACATAGTTATCATGCTCTATGTATCTATTATATAACACATGAGTTTTATCACATTTATACCATTTCCCCTATTCTCTAATATTAAATAGAAGTTGCATTTATTGCAAGTAAAGACTTACACTCTATTAAATGTGTTTAGATTATTCTATCTTAATACATCTCTATGAAATCACTCTACACAACAAAACTTAGTTATTCCTTGCACACTTGGTCTTAAGCCCCATGGTGTGGATCAATGAAACTTACATGTTTAAAGCCTGAGGTGTTCCCACCATAATTATGACAAGAGTAGGAATTTTAGTAGTTATGATTGTGCTAACTTGGAGCATAATTTTAGTGAATCATGGCACTAGTGGCACTATGACTAGAAGTGATACATGATATATGGTGGATAGACAACTAACTAAAGTAGTTAATGATACAATTATGGTAGTGAAAATGGGAAGTGGGACATGGGTGATCCCAGTCATAGATTTCAAATGTGTATTTTGGAGTCTAGGGATGCATGATTTGAGGAGGTGTTAATGATTCTCCTACTATAATATTTGGTTGATTTTCAACTTCCATATACAAATATAAGGCATGACTAGCCTTAAAATCAATATTTATAGTCTCAAAATAAAGATGAGGTCTTTTAAATAACTATGGAATCTTATCCATCAACTTCTTGTGAAAAACCATTGCAAATTTGATTTTTACAGATAGAGTATCTATTCCCATGACCTTTCCCTTAGAAAAATATATCAATTGGATAATTTATTTATTATTTCTATGGATTATCTCCTCAATTTTAGCTTAGAAGTTGTTAACTATAACTTAGATCAGGCCTTAAAAAATAGGCTTGACAACCAGCTACCTAAGAGTACTCACATATATGACCCAAATGTCTTTGAAAATGGAGATTGGTTCCCTTTAATATTTATTAAACAATTTTATAAATGTTTTCATCTCTCTATGATATTAAAATAGGCTATATATCTTTATTACCACATAGATTTATACCCATGCAAATTTTAGTGTTATTAAATTAAATGATCATAATCCTTGTTTCTTGTATCTTGGCCTACGTAGTTTATCCTATCATCAATATCTTTAATTTTAATATATAATTAGGATATGTCTCACCATTTAGTCTAGGATTTAGCCTTTATAGACCTTATTAAACTAATAATATCATATAGATTATTAGCTAGAATCTATACATTATCTATAACTTCTATAAGAGCTTAAATTATTTTAGCCTATTGTGACCTCTATATAGACTAGTCATAGATTATAAACATTTCTTTTATCACTCCTATAGTTTTATCCACAAAACTATAGGTTTCCTACCTATACTCATTTGGGTTTGAAGGATTGGTCTTTCTCTTCTTTATTAATTAGAATATGTCCTTTCTCTACTCCAACTCAACATTCTCACCCTCCATCACCATTTTATTCCTCTTAAATTTCATTATTGCATTGATTTTACTATCAAAATGGAATCACACCTTTAGTTTCTTCATGATTATTAAGTCCTATCTCCCTTCTTGCTTCTCCTATATTTTTAAATCCATGACTGGATGTTTACTATAGTTTTTGATCTATTTTCTTAGTAGATGTAGAGGTGGCAGGAGGGAAATGACCTAGTGGGTGAATTGAGGCTAGACTAGGCTAGGAAGTAGGATAAGGTAAAAATAACTTAGGAATAAAGGGAATGGATTTTATCCACTAAGTGACCTTCTGTGGTGATGTGTCAATAACATATGTGGACTTACCTGGTGCCCTATGTACTAAAACTATAGAGGAATCTACTTAGGTGACCTAAGAAATTGGCATACCTAATTGTGTTGATGGATGGAATATGGGTGTAATATGCATATCCAAAATAGAAGTGGACACTAAGTATTCAAAACGCACTTGTTTTGTTAGTCTAGTGGCCTATAGATTAGTTCCACTAAAAAATGAATGGGTCATAGGGGTCTAGAGCAAATTTTTTATATAGGTTGTAATCTATGTGTAAATAACCCCAATAAGAGTATTAGTGATAAAACCCTTAATTGATTAGTTATAATTAGAAAAAATACCACTCATTAGGCCTTGTTAGTGTAGGCTTTTTCCCACCTAGTGGTTTTACCTACACATTTTTTTAGCTTACTTAGGTTAGTTAATTAAGTCATTAGGGGTCATTTACCTTTAAGTGGGTTCTAATTATGAGTTAGGGTTTTACCTTTTTGGTGACTTAATCTCACCCTATATGTACTTTATTTTTTTCCTAAAGTGGCTAATGCAAACATTTCCTTTGTGGAATTTTCTTATTTTAGAGCTCTCATTCTACCTCTACAATAATTTGGCATTCATTACATGGCTTTTATTCAGAGATCTTGGAAAAATCTATCATGGTACCAGAGCTTTCTTGATATCCTCATGCATTTGTCTCTTTTAGTAATATCATCTTATATTTACCTTGCTATTTTTTCATATTGTACAACTACCATTTTTGACCTTAGAGGTGTTTTATAAAAAATTCCTCCAAACTCATGTTAAAAGGCCTTTGATGAAAAATCCATTTGCATATATTTTATGAGTTTTTTGAGATATAAAATGGGTTGTTCTTAGTTTTTTGAGAAAGTTCATGAATTTTCCAAAAAAAAGAATTTTTCTATTTGGTCATCATTCGTATGACCAAAGTAATCCAACCTATGATTTAATCTTTATAGACCAAATCAGGTTTTTGAAGTGCTTCTACTTTCTTTCCAACCAAATCAAGTTTTTGAAGTGCCTCTACTTTCTCATTGACCAAATTAGGTTTTTAGAGTTCTTATACTTAATCAAGTTTCTTGAGGGTGATAACTTATAAGTAATCAGGTTTCTCAACCCTAACTACTTGACGACTTGCTCATAGAACAAATCGTGTTTTTCAAGTGCTTCTACTTATAAGTAATAAGGCTTCTCCAAGGTGAAAAATTATAAGTAATCAGGTTTCTCAACCTTGATTATTTGCTCACTAGACCCATTCAGGTTTTCAAATGTCAACTACTTATTACTCATTACGCTTTATAAGTAATAAGTTGTGCAAGTTGAAGAACCCAACTTACACTGGGCAATACCAATTTAGGTTTTCCAAGGCTGACTACTTATAAATTTTTATAAGTTGAAGTAGTTTGAAAGCTTGAACTAAAGCAGTTGGAAGAACCCAAAATACACTACGGAGAAGTAATCGAGTTTTCCAAGGTCAACTACTTATAACTTTTTATAAGTTGAAGTAGTTCAAGAACCCTAAGTTGAAGTTGTTCAAAACCCCGAGTAAGTAAGCGTGTGACTTTCTAGAAGCCATCAAATTTTAGGTGAAAGGTAATGAAGAAATAAACTTAAGTTTTTTGGATTTTTGGTGAAAAAATACAAGATTGGAATTTTTATTCCATTTTTGGAAAGGGTCCAGGAATATGTTGAAGTATGAACTTATAAGTGCCATAACTTTTGATTGGTAACTCCTTTTTGAGTGTATTTTTATTAAAAAGTGCTTATTTTTTATGCTCTACACATTAGGCCTTCCACAACTATAAATATTTTTCACATTTTTTATAAACTGTTGAACACATTATCAGTTATATATGATGTTCCTCTTTTTCCTTGTACTTAGGCACCTACTACTCAAGACACATTTTTGGTTGAATCAAATGTCTATATGAGCATGCTTGTATTTGAGACATTTAGGGGGGGGTCATTGCCTGATAGTTCTAAGGGAGTACTTATGTGTTTAATATGCATTCAATCTTTCTTTTTTTCACATCACTTCTTTACTTACTGTAGTAATACTTACTTCTACACTATGGATTCATTCTCAATAAGTCCACTTACACCATTTAATTATCATGAATGAAAACCTAGAATGGAAATTATCTTGCAATTTAAGGGTTACCATCAAATTATAATGCACATTGAGACTAAACCTACTAATGTTGGAGTGAAAATCAAATGGTTTAACCATTGTGATAAATTCTATGGGCTATTGTGACTTTCCATCTCCTCAAATCTATTCTTTCACATTGAATATTCCAAAATACCTACTAAAGTGTGGGCCCAACTCACCAAGCTCTTTGGAGTGTAGGATGTGATGAGAGGACATGAGCTAGAAAATGAGCTTATTAGATTGAGCCTAGATGACTTTGACACTCTTCAAGATTTTTTTACCATGTTTAGACTTTTGAGATTTTAGTTGAAAGAATGTGGAATTGACAAGAAATATGAACAACTTATTTTGTCAATAATCTCTAAACTGGGTCCTAAATATTCTATATTTATGTCTACTTTTCATGCCACTAAGAGTGCTCTTGACACTGCATGAAAGATGCCTTCTTTAGATACCTTTGTTGCTAACCTGATTTGAGAGCAAGATAAGTTGAGATAGATGGGCATAGTGAAGTCATATAAATCTCATTCATTGCTTGCTGAGAAAGATAAGGCTTCCAACAATAGAGAGAGAGAAAGTAAAGAAAGAAAAAGGATGAGAAGGGTGAAAATATTTCCACCTCCAAATCAATCAATGTGACCTCTTCTTTGAGTCATAAGCCTAAGAAAGATTGGATCAAATGTGGGAATTGATCAGGTAAGCATGATGAGATTAAATGTTTAAAGAAACAAATTGACCACCTTACTAGCATTCTTATTCAGAACAACATAGGTGTTCCAGATTCTATCAAACCATCTTCATCAACCCATGAATCTACTAAGGAAAATGACTTTAGAAAAGAAAAGACAAAAGAGAATAATAAGGGGAAACATAAGGGAAAAGCTTTAGTTAAAATTGTGCCTCCAACTCCTCCTACATGGGTCATTGACTCTGGTACTTCACATCACATGACCTCTTCACAGATTGAGTTCAGTTCTTTGGAACCATATGACATGTCCTCTATACAACTGGGTAAAAACACTTATAAAAGTTTTCTCAAGAGAGGGACTATTGAAGTAAGTGGTGAAACATTCATTAATGTTCTAAGTGAGTCCTCACTCTCAACTAATCTCATGTTAGTCTACCAGATCACTCAGCTTGGTCTAGGCATGTGAGTTGAATTCACTTCAGATTTAGTGTATATCAAGGACTTGCATATTGATACTATTTTGGCTATGGGAATGGTTGATCATTAGAATTGGATATATAGTTTCTCACACTTTTCTCTTGACTCTCCTTTAGATTCTTTAGATTCCTCTTCAGACTCACCTATACTTGATGACATTTCTGAGCCTAAGCATTCTTCTGATATTGACAACTCTTGTTCTATAGATGACTACAATAATGAAGTAGACACACTACCATCTCCTTATCACCTTCTAGATATTCAAGAGTTAGTTATTGATCCACATACCTATGGTCTACTTCTGACATTATATGGTAATGGTCAACTAATCTAGGACACATCAAACATCAGGAAGTCTATTCCATAGTTATAGAGAATTCTATAGACCTTCTTCACCTCTGATTCTATTGTACCATATTGGCATAGATAAATTGGTCCACCTACCTCATAGTATGAGGATCATTCCTTTCATAAGAATTACACCTTGGTTGAAGATCCATTAGGCACTTGGTGGACAGACTCATTGTTTTAGGGTAATCCACTCTTCACTACATCTACTTCTAATTCACAATCACTTCTGAGCATTCTTTTAGGGGAGATCAGATGGCTACAATCAATTTTATACCTTAGTGGGCCTTTTTATCCCTCCTCTCTTCTTTTCTCTCTTTTGGGGAGGAGTTTTTTTCTTACAATTTTTTTCCTTTACCCCAGTTTATGGGAGTTGCATTATACTTGGGTACCTCATCAGGCCTCATTTCCAAGACCCAATTTTTTACCCACCTAAACTATGCTTCAAGGGGGTATTAGTGTAGGATTTTTACCACCTATTGGTTTTACCTACACATCTTTTTATCTTACTTAGGCTAGTTAATTAAGTGATTAGGAGTCATTTACCTTTAAGTGGATTCTACTTGTGAGTTAGGGTTTTACCTTTTTGGTGACCTAATCTCACCCTATATGTACTTAATTTTTTCCTAAAGTGGCTAATGCAAACATTTACTTCGTGAATTTTTCTTATTTTTAGAGCTTTCATTCTACCTCTACAGAAATTTGACATTCATTGCATGGCTTCTATTCAAAGATCTTGGTGAAATCTATCAGGCCTTATGACATATTTTACAAAATTGACATTATGAATGTCTAAGGGCTTTTTATTGGACTTAGAGAATAAAAATAAAAAAATGTGAAGAATGAGTGGCTTCTTATGAATTAATTATAGTAGTAGCAATATTAGGAGACATTGAAGAATGAATGGGTTATGTACTTACATTTTAAGAGGAAATCGTAATGACAATTATTATTATAGTTGATACCCGTATAACTTTAGAATTAAGTATTTTTATAGGAATTGTATCACCCTTTACATAAACCTTAATAACAATTGGAGCTTCCTTTGGACTTAACTCTCAAGTTAATTTTTGAATAAGGAATTATGTAGTCTCTACTACCTTTCTCATTTATTGCTCTACACTTTATGGTAGAGAGCTCAAATGTGTGGCTGGTGTTGGTTCTTGATCTATGAATATTTTCTTAGACTCCACCTCATCCTTCATATCTTTTTATTTTTATAATAATAAATTAGTTTCAACTGAGTCAAAATTTTCTATCTCAATTGTCCCTTCTTAATCGCTTTAACCTTATTCTAGTTCTTCAAAAGATCATGTTTCCTCAGGTTTGGTGTCTTATTTAGACAACCATTCTTCTTCACCACTACCTTAGATTTTAATAGTATCTACTTCTTCCTGCACCTTGTTTTATTCTTCATGCTCAATTTATTTTTGTTTTTCCTCTAGATCCCATTCAAAATCCTCATATAGAGGGCCTTCTCTAACAAATAAGCCTTTAACATGCCTTTATTCTTTTTATATAGCCTTGGGGGACATAAGAGGAGTCCTAGGATTCCATTGGTATATATATAGAGGTTGAATAAGAGGATTAAGGGTTGGATTTAAAGTGGGTGGAATGGAAGATGAAGAGGTTACAAGAGTGGAAGGTGGAGGTGAAGTGTGGATGGTAATGACTATTAGTGGAGCCATGGAGGATGTGGATGATTTACATATGGATTAGGGTGCTATGGTATGGATTGGTGATGTGGGAGTAATGATAATATGAAGATTTAACAAGAAATAAGGGAGGTTTATTTTTTGCACTAATGTTAAGGGAGGTAGAGGTGTAATAGAAAATGACCCTGTTACTTTGATAGGATGTATAAATTCTCTCACATCAGCTATAGTTTGAGAGGGGGGAAAACTATAAGGTGTAGGGAGACTACTATGGATATTGGATTTATATTTCAATTTTGTGTCCCCAAATTCTCTTGCCTCTTCAATAATCTCAATTCCCTCAATTTTTACCTCTGGTTAGAGAGGAGGCCCATGAACCACTATTAAAGTCCATTGCTCCCTACCTATTCTCTTTGCATCTTCTTCTATGATAATGGAATCATATTAGATTGTTTGAGAAACTATCATGGACATATTAACTTTAAAAATTGTAATAGAAATATCATTGTGATATATCCATTCATGAAAATGGAACCATGATTATAACACTACTATCCATAGAAAATATTAACTTTCCTCTCATATTTATTGAGATGCTCTTTGACCTTAATTAGAGGATCCTATTATCTTATTAAAACCATAATTCATTTTGATTTTTATGATAGAGTTGAGGTTCCCTAATTTTATGTAATGTATGTTGCCTAGAATAAGAGGATTTAGATTTAGACCTCCTCTTCTAGTACCTCTGAGTTATACGCCTACACTATCAACCAACTGTGCAATAATCTCTTGCTCAACCACCTTATCTGTAACATTATGTAGAAGGTATAAATGTGGTGTTATAGTTTTCTCAATTATAATTATGGTGCACTCAGGGTAATACCAATATTCACCCATTATCTTGATGCTTATCTTGATATGTTTGATAATTTGGGCATACTTTGCCCATATATAGCCTTATATACCATAGGGTAAAACATATATGTGACCCTTTAAATTTATTTTTTAAATATGTATATGTGAAACATATTGAATTCATAATACACTCTACTCTTAGGATATTATGTGGAGGGTACCCAATGTTCTCCATAAAAATGCACTGTATTAGTTTGTTATCCCCCAAAATATATCACTCATTTTTGGGACAACATTTTAACTATTTTGGTCCAATAGACCAAAATTCTCTCTCTCCTTCTAAAAAAATTGTTCTAGGCATTCAAATTCTTTATCATTCAAGCTTTTTCAGAATCTACAGACTCTACAAGCTTGAATCTATGGACTCTACAGGCTTGAATCTACAGACTCCGCTAGTTCTACAAGCTCATTTCTACAGACTTCACATGATAGTTTCTACAAACTCTATAGGAGAGAAATAGGTTCAACACTTAGCCATTTTTTCTATCATGAAGAAACTATAAATGCTACCACATGCCATCTACTGAGACACACTATGATTTGCTTCTTAAAGCAATGGAACTTGCCACATGTCCCTTGTAAGATAAATGGAGTGCACCACATGTCAACATCCACATGAATCCAAGTGAGTCCCAAGTGTTTCTACAGTGTTTTTAAAGTTTAGTGGAAGCCAACACATGTCATCTTATGTGGGACTCTCAAAAGGCATCAAAATCCCTTATAAGTTAAGTTTATGCTGCCATGTGTCCTCGCCTATTTCACAGTAGATGCTGCCACATGTCACCTGTTGAGATTGGTGGAAAATTGACTAAGGCAAAGCCAAAGGACAAATAGCCCTTACAGAGGGTAGATAGGGATCAAGTAGATTGATTCAAAGGCTGAGTGAGCAAGGGAATTCCTTCAAAAAAGTTCCCATGGAAAAGTTGTAAAGGAAAAATTCCTTCAGACAAATTGTCTGAAAGAATTCCTTTAGACTTTTTGTCTGAAGGAAAAGTCTGCCAAAATAGAAAACCCATCAAGGGAATAAAATCTTGAAAACATGTCACATGTCCCTTATCAAATCAATGGAATGTGCCACGTGTCGTCTGTCGAGACATAATTTTTAGTAACTTTCAAAGCAATGGAATGTGCCATGTGTCATCTATAAAACTTAGTGGAAGTCGCTATGTGTCAACATCCATAGATTCTTCCTTTTATTGAGTAAGGACTATGGTGGGTCTTAGGTAAGTAGCTAAACTCAATTGGAATGTGACAAGTGTCTACATCCATGTGGATCCAAAAGAGTCCCAAATGTTTCCATAGTGTCTCTAGGAACTCGATGGAAAGCACCATGTGTCATCTTCCACAAGACTCTCAAAAGGTATCCAAGTCATAGCGGAACTCACCACGTGTCCTTTGTAAAACTCACCAAAAGCTGCCAAGTGTCACTCATTGAGATTAACAAAAAGTAGCCTCGAGCAAAGAAAAAGGTAGTGACAGATGGTTTCAAAGGAAAGTTCAATGGCTCAACACAGTTGGTTCAAGCAATCAAGTGAATGAATAAAACACCAAGAAATCACTTGAACCATTAAACCGTTGAACCGTTGAACCTTGAACCAAAATAGTTCAAAGGTTCAATTAGTTGGTTCAAGTGGTTGGTTCAAAGGAATGCCCCAAAGCAAAGAGACCAAGTGCCCTTAAGGAGGGCAGTGAAGAGAAGAAGACTTTAAAGAACAAAGGAATGAACTATTGAACCATTGAACCTTGAACCAAATTGGTTCAATGGGTTCAACAGGTTTAATGAGTTTAATGGATTCGAAGAGATCAAGGGACTTAGAAAAATTGAGAAAGTGATTGAACCAGGAAAGTGATTGAACCAAGGAAGTGATTAAACCATTAATGTCCCTACAGACATCAAATTTAAGATAATGAACTATCTATTGATTTTCAAATACGGCATAGATCTTGTGAACAAGTTTAGTGACCGACTAAAGAGATAGCCTGAGAGCTCAAATCGCATAGATAAGGACAAAACATAGCCAAAAAAAGAGGAACAATGAAGGACCAAAAATTTCCACACATGTAATATGTTTCTAGAAGGTGAAGCAGTCCACTAGGTTGATATTGGAGAACATGAACATTCAATGGCATGAACCATTTATCTGCATTGAGAAAAGCAAATAGGCAACTGCACTTGATTCCAACATATCTTCTTGATAGAATTTAAAATTTATTGAATGCAACATGATGTGTTACTGCTTCCAAGTCTCTCTTAGAGAGCTATATATTGGAATCTCTCTTATTGTTTGAGGGATATCTCTCTCTGTTATTAGAAACAAAACTCTGCCCAAATTGAAAGGCATTACTAAGACTTTGAGCTCCAATTGTTGATTATATTTTGTTATTTGAATAAGAAAACAAGTTACTTTTTAGATTTTGTGTTGGAATAGCTTGGTTGTTGGAAAAATTGTTCTTATGTCTATTTCCTTATACATTTTTTTGTCCATTTAATTGAATAATAAAAATTAGTGAAAATAATCAAGGTGTCTTGAAGTTAGCTTTGGAGAGACTTTGTGCCTCCACAATTGCTTTCAGTGTGTTTCTTTCTATTTCTATGTAAAGGATCTTGGGATGACTTTGTGCCCTCATTATCCTTCATATTTTGTTTCTATGTAAAGGATCTTGGGATGACTTTGTGCCATCATTGTCCTTAGTGTTTCACTCTTTGGCAGTTGAGGTGGAGACTTTGTGCTACATTTCATCTTGCTATGTTACTATGCCTATTACAGTTACTCATCACTACCAAAAAATTTCCTTTTATCTACTGAACAACACTTCTGAAAGAAGAGGAGTGCCTTCTATCTTTTCATTAGGATTTCTACTTTGATTTTTGAACATAATCTCTAAAAAAAGAGAGATGGATGGTTTATCCTACCCTTGAGTGTTATTTTCTGCTTATATATATAGTATATAGCTCCTGCATATTTATAGGGAATCTCCCCTTGATGAGAGGAGATATTTGTCCCCTTTTGATGTAGTAAACCTACACATCTGGATGACCAATTTCCCTATGCTATGGTTAAAGAGACCTATTTTTCTCATCAGTTAGCTGATTGACAAAATATTCACCCAATAGTTTTTGGTGACTCTACTAGGGAATTACGTGCAATTTGAAGCCTCAAATTTTAGATTGAAGCAGTCCCTGTGCTTATCCATTATAGACTATGGTGACTCCATTTTTTGTCTTACCCATTATCATTATAGCCTTACCATTTCCCTCCACCTCCACGTCAACTAGGATAGAACACGTAGTTTGAAGCCTCAAGCTTCAAGCTGAAGCAGGGCCAGTTCTTTTCCATTTTTATTTTACAATTTGGCAGATCCACGGTATACATGAAGACAAAGGGCTAAAGGTATTGTTGACCCTATATTCAAGTTGGTATAACAAAGTAATTTTGATCCATTTTCTTCACCATATCATCTCCAACAAACCAAGAGCTTTTCTCCTACTAAAGTCAAGTTTCCATTACCGAACAAAGCCTCCACTTCTGCTATTAATAAATATTTGTCAATACTTACCCCTCTAAGTTTTGTTATCCCACCTTTCCACAGTCATTCAATGGTAGTTCAAGGTCCTTGGGGTAACTCTTTTGGCCCACTCAATTTAACTCCACCTCTACATGAGCTACCATGCAGTTCGAGGAAAAATTTCCCCAAGTTTGATGGTGACAGAAAGGTTCATCATGATGAACATATTACAACCTTTAGCATAGCTTGTGGTGTAATAGGTGTGGAATTTGAAGATGTAGTAGTTAGGCTATTTGTGGAAACTTTATAAGGTGCTGTTATAGACTAGTTTTATCATCTGTAGGCCCAAACTGTGACTAACTAGAACACCCTCAAAGCCAAGTTTGAAGCCAGATTCAAACTTGCAAAAGATGCACATGCCCTACTGGCTCAACTCACACAAATGAAGAAATAGCCTCATGAACCAATGAGGAATTTCATAGCCAAGTTTGACAGATTGAGGAACAAGATTCCTATAATTGCTCAGCTTACATCTGAGAATCTCAAATGTTTCTTCATAAACTCTCAGCTACCTAAAGTATGTTTTTTGTTGAGATGTGCTAGCCAAATAGACCTTGCTTCAGGTCAAAATTTAGCTACTAAGGTGGAAGATGACCTTATCTTGGTAGGAAAGATAAGGATAGATCCTAATAGAGGTAAATCTTCTTTATCTTCTAAATATCCATCTACAGGTACTACTGATCTAATGGTGTAAAAGCTAGCAAATGAGTTGCTAGCTCTCAGCAAGCAAATGGCACAAGGGATATCTTTAGCTCCTTCATATAGAGATATACCAAAAAGGACATTCACCAATCAGTCATACCAAGGCAATGTTACCAAAAATCAAGGGCAACCAAATCATCTTCCTCCCCCACAAGGGAAACTTGCCATTGAAGCACCCCCAACCAATTCAGCAGTTGGATATCTTGAAATAGAATATAATTTCTCTTTCCAACTTGAATTAAACCAAGAAAATGATGCTAAACTTCTTGTAGAAGATAAAAAAGAATCAACTGGTGACTCTAATATTGGTTTCTTGAATTATCAGGATGAACTTAGAGGTAAAGGTAAAGTAGATGAGGGATAATATGTTGTATTCACTCGTTCCCAGAACCAGTCAACCCAATCAATGATAAAGGAAAAATAGGGGAAATTTCTTAGCCTACAATCTCAATTTCCAAATGAGGAACTTCTCTGCCTTTCCAACCAAAGGACCCAGTGAGTAATAAAAAGGTAAGTACAACAAGTTTGCCTTCACCTTCAACTTCAATTTTGCAAATTAGTCCTCCCCCCTACAAACTAGAAGGTTGAATTGCCTTCCTCTATTCCTAGTCTAATTCAGTCATTTGACATAATTGATCATGTCAAGAAGACCAAAATTCAAATGACTGAGTTTGAATATTTATAATCCAATCCTGAGCAGTTAGATAGGTTAGTTGAGTGTGTGAATAATAAGGCCATCCCTATAAGACAAGAGATTTAAAAAGTAACTCTTGATCCCCCAAGGAACATTTCCATTCCAAACAATCTTGTCATTACTCCTCCTACTACCCTTGGGAAAATAGAGCCATTCTATGTTTCCCTGTTAATAAATGGTCACAAGCTAAGTAACTGCATTATAGACTCAAGTGCATCTAATAATGTCATGCTTGCCAAAGTGGTAGAATATCTTGGTCTCACACTGACCAAAACATTTGGGAGATGTTTCTCCATGGAAAACAAATAAGTGCCATTGTTGAGACAAATCAAGGATGCCCAATTTGCATTTGCCGCCTTTCCAAAAAAAAGAATCAAGATGACAGTCCTAGTGGCCAACATCCTATCATCATATGGCATCCTTCTTAGGCAAATTTTTTGTAAAGATGTTGGTGGAGAATTAAGCATGGACCTCTCTAAAGCAAGGATCCCTATCAAAGGCATCATATAAAGATTGTTTCTTGAAAAGGAAGCAAAATATGTTTTCACTCAGACATTAGTCTCTGAAGCCCAAATTTTGTTTTAGTCTTCAGGCATGGGTAATTACTTTTTATCCACAGAAGAAGTTCATGAGGTGCTGGAAGAAGTCCCTAAATGTGATCTAGGGTTTGACTTAGACCATACATTAGAATAATTGGTAGGTAGGTTGCAATATAGATGGAGAAGGATATTCCCTCACTAATAAATAAAAATTTAAAGAAAAATTAGTGTCTAATGAGGTATGGATTCTAGAATTCAATGGCAGCTACTCCTCTACCAGCGCAAGAGTTGGGATTGTGTTGATATCTCCTCAAGGAGATATTTTCCATTACTCATATAAGTTATAGTTTAGTAATACCAATAACACAACTGAGTATGAATTTCTATTGCTTGGATTGAAGGCTGCTAGAGATAAAAGCATCAAACTCCATGCCAAAGGAGATACTAAACTAGTGGTTTGTCAGGTAAAGAACCCGTATAAAACCAAAAATGAGAGATTGTGCCATTATCACAACTTAATATAGGTTCAAATTGAAAGCTTTGATGCTTTCAACATCTCTGCCATATCCAGAGAAGTTAATGACTGCTCTAATGCACTCACTATTTTAGCAACTCTTTTAGTTCCTCACTCAGACTTCAAAGAAGATAAGTACACCATTGAAGTGATTTTTTGACTAAGTGTACCTAATAATTCTGATCATTAAAAAGTATTCAATAGTGATCACCAAATCATTGCCTTCTTAGAACAAAAGGATAGCTTTGAATGACTGCACTTCGAAGGTAGTGAACCTCACAAGCCTGAATCAGCCCTTGAATCAAGTTCAAATGTAGGTGAAGAGTTCCTACAAATTAAAGGGAATAAAATTACAAAAGGCTTAGTTTCCCTTAAGAAATTGTTTGACAAGCATGACAGGTTCATCAAATAGCATCAAATAGATTCAAGCTCCTCCCAGGGGTTTAATCAAATAAATCTAAGTACTAAAGAAAATCCCAAGATGATGAATATTGGGAAGTGCTGTCCTCAGGAAGAGAAGTTCAAGTTTACTACTTTGCTCCACCAATATATGGATGTTATAGCATATTCTGATGATGATTTGAAGTCACTTAAGCATGAAGAAATCTTTCATGACATTCCTCTCAAGGCTGACTCAGTGCATTACAAGCAAATATCCAGACAATACAATCTGAAGATATCAGGTACTATTCTATCTGAAATACAAAAAATGTTAAATGCTAAAATCATTTTCCCAATCCATCATTCCACATGGATTACAAACATAGTCCTGTGAGGAAGAAGAATGCCAAGATTCACATCTTTATGGATTTTGAGAATATGAATCAGTCATCTTTAAAGGATAACTATCCTTTGCCAATCATGGATCAAGTGCTTCAGATAGTGACTGTCTCAGAGATGTTATCAATGCTAGACGGCTTCTCAAGATATAATTAGATTGAAGGTGGTGAAGCAGACCAATACAAGACTACCTTCACCACACCTTGGGGCATGTTTTCATATAGAAGGATGTCTTTTGGCTTGATAAATGCTGGCAACACCTTTTAGAGAGCAATGGATCTTACTTTCAAGGATGAGATGGGTAAGTTCATTATGGTATACCTTGATGACTTGACCATCTTTTCCAAGCATCACTCTGATCATATACACCACTTGCAACAAGTGCTGGAGTGTTACCACCAAAATGGTATTTCTTTGAATCCTAAGAATTTAGTTTTTAGAGTAACAAAAAGTAAACTTCTCAGACACATTGTGTCCAAAAAAGGCATAAAGATTGACTCAGATAGAGTCAAGTCTATCTAAGAGCTTACCTTGCCTACAAGTAAGACTACTATTCACTCTTTCTTTAGAAAGGTGAATTTCTTATGAAGGTTCATCCCCAAGTTTACTGAGAAGACTTGACATGTTGTGAACATGATGAAGGGAAAGGCCACCTTCAGCTAGATTGAAGAAGGCAAGTCAACATTTGAGGATACCAAGACTGCCATTGCCCACGCCCTAATTTTGGTTTGTCTAGACTACAACAAAGAATTCATCATATATAGTTATGCTTCTAAACACACGCTCTTAGCAATTTTGGTTCAATAAGATAAAGAAGGTATGTAATCTCCTATTTCTTTCATGAGCTGCCCTCTCAAAGCTCATGAGCTGAAGTACTCAAACATGGAGAAGCATGCTTATGTAGTAGTGAAGGCAGTCAAACATTTCCACTTCTTTATCTTGAATTCTCATACTACTACCTTGGTTCCTAATACCATGGTCAAATCCATACTAACTTAGTAGAAATTTGGGACAAAAAGAGGCAATTAGATTGCAAATATTTAGGATTTTGATCTAGTCATCAAGCCAACAAAGTTGGTACATAGAAAAGGCCTGTGCCAATTAATTGTTGATAACAAACCAATAGAAATAGAGCATGAAGAAGTAGAGGTAGAAGATACATTGATAGTCCTCTTTGTCTCCACCACAAATGAGTGGTATTCAGACATTTCTCATTTCCTTATTTATGGTGAGTGTCTTGCTCACCTATCTTATAAAAAAAGGAGAACTATCAAGTTGAAAGATGCCAATTTTGTCCTTTGGGACAATGGCCTATACAAGAGGAGCCTTGATGGAGTGTTCCTTCGTTGTGTGGGCAAGGAGTAGCAAAGCCAATTTTTAAAATCCTTCCACAATCTAGCCTGTGGAGGACATTTTTCTGCTCCTCTAACTACCTAGAAGATTTTGCAAGCCAGGTATTATTGGCCTAATCTTTTTCAAGATGCATACAAGTGGGTAAGAAAATGTGAACTATGCCAGTAGTTTGTTAGAAGACCCAAGTTAGTTGCCTTGCCTCTCAAACTAGTGATCATAGAAGAACCATTCTAGTAATGGGGAATTGATTTATTGGAGCCGTAAACCCATTTTCAAGTGCTGGACATGATTATGTCCTTACAGCAACTGACTACTTCACCAAGTGGGTGGAAGCTATCCCAACTAAGCATGTTACTTCAGAAGTAGTATTCAATTTCCTTAAGGAGAATATCATTTTTAGATTTAGGGTCCCAACCAAGATTGTTACTGACAATGCAACTTGTTTCACTTCCTAGGAGATCACTCAGTTCTATTTTTACTATGGGATCACCCTCTCTCACTCTTCTGATTACTTTCCACAAGGGAATGGACAAGCCGAATCAAGCAATAAGAACCTGGTGACTATCATCAAAAAGTTGGTGGATGACAACCAAAGGACATGGCATAAAGCATTGGTTGATGCTCTATGGGTAGATAAAATTACACAAAAAAGGGTAGTTGGTATGTCTTTTTTCCAACTTCTTTATGGTATCACTGCTGAGATATTAATCACCTTGGAATTGCCAGCATTAAAATTGGCTAAGAAAATTGAAGATCAGACATATGAAAGCCCCCTTGATAAGAGGATCATGTGTTTGATTGAGTTGGATGAGCAGAGAACTATGGTGGTGGACCAAATTTCTGCCCATCAAAGTCTGGTGAAGAAGGCCTTTAACCAAAAGACAAAAAACATGATTTTTAGGTTAGAGATCAAGTCCTTCTATGGGACAAGAGAAGAGAACCAAAGGAAATGCATGGAAAGTTTGATTCTCTTTGGAGAGGCCTATTTATTATCCATTAGCTCAATGGTTAGAACATCTTCGTATTGAAATATCAAGATGGCACTCTCTTCTCTCTAACTTACAATGGGCAACATTTGAAACACTTCAATCTGTGATGTATCAAATAAGATCAGCTTGTACATATGTATATTTGTATAGTCTTTAGTTCTATTTTTATGTTTTCATTTTTGTTATTTTCACCTTTTTTTTGGGTAGCATGACTCTATATCCCAATGGCATACTTCAAGGCATTGGAGATTCTAGTTTCTACTCTCCTCAACTTTTCTAAAGTTTTCAACTGAAGAAAGTTCCCCAATTGGAGCCAACTGTTATCCCCCAAAAATATCACTCATTTTTGGGACAAAATTTTAACTATTTTGGTCTAATAGACCAAAATTCTATCTCTCGTTATAAAAAAATTATTCTCAGCATTCAAATTCTTCATCATTCAAGCTTTTTCAGAATCTATGGACTCTGCAGGCTTCAATCTATAGACTCTATAGGCTTGAATCTATAGACTCCACCAGTTCTACAAGCTCATTTCTACTAACTTCACATGATAGTTTCTATAGAATCTGTAGGAGAGAAATAGGTTCAACTCTTAGCCATTTTTTTAATCATGAAGAAACTGTAGAAGTTGCCATGTGTCATCTATTGAGACACA
Source organism: Torreya grandis (assembly GCA_037957365.1). Taxonomy (NCBI): domain Eukaryota; kingdom Viridiplantae; phylum Streptophyta; class Pinopsida; order Cupressales; family Taxaceae; genus Torreya; species Torreya grandis. Next base: position 2,991,964 of record JARHVA010000420.1, on the reverse strand, counting down.
TTATGATTTACTTCTCAAAACAGTGGAACTTGCCACATGTCCCTTGTAAGATAAACGGAGTGCACCACGTGTCAAAATCCACATGAATCCAAGTGAGTCCCATGTGTTTCTATAATGTTTCTAAAGTTTAGTGGAAGCCACCACATGTCATCTTTCATGAGACTCTCAAAAGGCATCTAAATCCCCTATAAGTTAAGCAGATGCTGCCATGTGTCCTCACCTATTTCACAGTGGATGTTGCGATGTGTCACTTGTTAAGGTTGGTGGAAAATTGTCTAAGGCAAATCCAAAGGACAAACAACCCTTGTAGAGGGCAGGTGGGGAGCAAGTGGATTGATTCAAAGGCCAAGCGAGTAAGGGAATTCCTTTAGAAAAGTTCTTGTGGCAAAGTTGTAAAGGAACGATTCCTTTAGACAAATTATTCAAAAGAATTCCTTCAGACTTTTTGTATAAAGGAAAAGTCCACCAAAATAGAAAACCCACTGAGGAAATAAAATCTTGAAAACATGCCACATGTCCCTTATCAAAGCAATAGAATATGCCACATGTCATCTTTTGAGACACAATTTCTAGTAACTTTCAAAGCAGTGGAACATGCCATGTGTCATCTACAAAACTTAGTGGAAGTCACCATGTGTCAACATCCACAACTTCTTTTTATTGAGTAAGGACTATGGTGGGTCTCGGGTAAGTGGCTAAACTCAAGCGGAATGCAACACGTGTTTGCATCTACGTGGATCCAAAAGAGTCCTAAATGTTTCCATAGTGTCTCTAGGAGATCGATGGAAAGTGCCACATGTCATCTTCTATAGGACTCTCAAAAGGTATCCAAGTCATAGTGGAACCCACCACGTGTCATTTATAAACTCACTAGAAGCTGCCAAGTGTCACTTGCTGAGATCAATAGAAAGTAACCTCAAGCAAAGAAAAAGGCAGCGACGGATGGTTTCAAAGGAAGGTTCATTGGTTCAATTCAGTTGGTTCAAGTGGTCAAGTGAATGAACAAAACACTAGGAAAGCACTTGAACCATTGAACCGTTGAACCGTTCAACCTTGAACCAAAATGGTTCAAAGGTTTAAAGGTTTAATCAATCGGTTCACGAGTTTGGTTCAAAGGAATGCCCCAAAGCAAAGAGACCAAGTGCCCTTGCAGAGGGCAATGAAGAAAAGAAGACTTCAAAGAACAAAGGAATGAACTATTGAACCATTAAACTTTGAACCAAATTGGTTCAATGGGTTCAATGAGTTTAATGGATTCAAAGATATCAAGGGACTTAGAAAAATTGAGAAAGTGATTGAACCATGAAAGCAATTGAGCCAAGGAAGTGATTGAACCATTGACATCCCTATGAATGTCAAATTTAAGATAATGAAATATCTACTAATTTTCAAATACATCACAGATCTTGTGAACAAGTTTAGCGACTGGCTAAAGAGATAGCTCGAGAACTCAGATCACATAGATAAGGACAAAATACAGCCAGAAAAGGAGGAATGATGAAGAAGGACCAAAAATATCCACGCATGGGATATGTTTCTATAAGGTGAAGCAGTCCACCAGGTGGATATTGGAGAACACAAACATTCAATGGCATGACTGATTTCTCTACATTGAGAAAAGCAAATAGGCAACTATGCTTGATTCTAGCATATCTTCTTGATAGAATTTAAAATGTATTGAATGCAACATGATGTGTTACTGCTCCCAAGTCTCTCTTGGAGAGCTATATATTGGACTCTCTCTTATTATTTGAGGGATATCTCTCTCTATTATTAGAAACAAAACTCTACCCAAATTGAAAGGCATTACTGAGACTTTGAGCTCAGATTGTTGATCATATTTTGTTATTTGAATAAGAAAACAAGTGACTTTTCAAACTTTGTGCTGGAATAGCTTGGTTGTTGGTGAAATTTTTCTTATGTCTATTTCTTTAATATATTTTTTATCCATTTAATTAAATAAGTAGAATTAGTGAAAATAATCAAGAAGGTGTCCTAGAGTTAGCTGTGGAGAGACTTTGTGCCTCCACAATTGCCTTCAGTGTGTTTCTTTATATTTTTGTGTAAAGGATCTTGGGATGACTTTGTGCCCTCATTATCCTTCGTATTTTGTTTCTGTGTAATAGACCTTGGGATGACTTTGTGCCATCATTTTCCTTAGTGTTTCACTCTTTGGTACTTGAGGTGGAGACTTTGTGCTACATTTCATCTTGCTATGTTACTACGCCCTATTACAGTTACTCATCACTAGCAAAAAGTTTCCTTTTATCTGTTGAACAACACTTCTGAAAGAAGAGGAGTGCCTTATATCATTTCATCAAGATTTATACTTTGATTTGTGAACATCATCTTTGAAAAAAGAGAGATGGATGGTTTATCCTACCCTTGAGTGTTATTTTTTGCTTATATATAGAATATAGCTCCTGCATATTTACAGGGAACCTCCCCTTGATGAGAGAAGAGATTTGTCCCCTTTTGATGTAGTAAACCTACACATCTGGATGACCAATTTCCCGATGATGTGGTTGAAGAGACCTATTTTTTTCATCAATTAGCTAATTGACAAAATATTCACCCAACACAATTATGGTGTCTAATACATAAGACATCACATAGAAATTTCCATCTTATAGGTTCGCTGGGTTACGAATTTGATGTATTAAGTTGAAATTGATGATTTATCTTTGGTAAAAGATTTTTTTTGAACTCAAGATAATATCCAATAACATGAACCATATATCATGAATGTAGGAAATGTTTTGGAAATCGTATAATTAGTTTAATAGATCCATAACAATTCTTATGTTTGGCCTAAAAACAATTATGGGAAGAGAGGAAATTGGGCATTTAATTGTAAAATTGTTTGGGTTATCATTACATTATTTCAACTTACCAAGGATTGTATTTGAAGGTAACCATGAATTTATAATGTCTTGGCCATAGGTTATCTCTAGGATACAGAGCCTATAATATATTTCAAAGGTATTGACACCTATGTAGGCCACATGGGTATTACTAAACCTAAAGTATAATATCTTACCATAAATTTACCCATTTATAAATAAATCATGAAGTAATTAAATGCATGAAATTACCTTAGGTTTATTATAATGTTGTGCAAGCCTAGTTCCTTGATATCCAAAATGTCACTTTTATATTGTTGCATGAATATAACTAGTTGATCCATTATTTTTCATGGTTCAGTAGCATTGATCTCTTCCCATATGGATAAATAGAGTTTAAACTTGTGTTGAAATACTATTGAATTGAATACTATATCCATGTATTCCTTCATGCTTTCAATTAAATAATAAGAGGGAAGGGGAGTGTGAGATGATGAATCCATTAAAACTATGAAAAATACTCTGTGTGTTCTTTGAAAATTTTAAAGTCTCATAATCACTTAGGGGATTTAATTCATAATTTTCAAAAAATAATAAGAAGGCAATGAAATTAAATCAAGTTTTTGCAAACCAAATATATCTCTTAGATTCATTGGCTCTTAAAATTGAATGCATTTAGTTTCCAATTCATTTTGATTAAATGCATCAATGACTTTTGATCCATTCCCCACCTACTCTTTTTATTATTTGAATTTTGAATTTGCATTTTTAGCCTCTAAAAATTGAATTTCCACATGTCATGTTTTTAGTTCTTTTAGGTGTCTCACCATATTAGTTTGTCAGATGTCTTCTTCTCATGCTTTTAGAGCTTTAGTTTCATGTTTTAAAATTAATTTAATTAGCCTTGAACATGTGGATGCATATCACTTATTCATTGGGTTACATGTTCTTTTCTTTTGTACTTTTATTCTTTGGCCATCGGCTCTTGGGATGACACCACATGGATGACCCTCACTGCTCTGGTCGCTTGAATTACAAAGCTCTTTTTTTTACATAGTGTAATTCATAGATTAGTGGAATTATGACACATGGAGAAATATTAGTGACCCATAAGATCTTAAAATTCAATCTCCCTCCCTCATTATGTAAGACTATGGGTTCTTGTGATGATGCCACATAGATGGATCTCATTACTCTGATCACTTAGATGATTGTCTAATATAAATTATTGACATAATATATGAGTTAGTAGGATTAAAACATGTGGAAAAATCATACCAACTTAGAGGATCATTTAACTTGGTGAAATATTAAAATATCCTTTGGCTAGGATGAGTGAGATGATGACAATATAATATCATAGCTCCACTTATTTGGATGACTTTGTGATATGTACTTGTTTTTTGTGCTATGGGTTAGTAAGATGGTGGAACTTGGAATAATCCTAATGACTTATGTATACACATAATATTCTCAAATTTTTATCAAATACTAATGCTTTACATATTGTAATAACCCATCGAGACTCAATCTCTCTAAGTGCATGCCTTAAGGGATGCACCAAGAAAGGGGTGGGCAGACCATTGGTGCTTTAGAGGATTTTTGTATCTTATTGCCACATTATTAACAATAAAAAAATCTCATAAATCCATTCCCTAAGCTATTACTCCTCCCTTACACACTCATCTAGTCTTTTTCCTCTTTTCATCTCTCTTTTCCTCACCTTGATCCCCATTTGACAGTTGATTGTACTAAGTCAACTGGGTCGACCTTGTACACTTTTCATCTTTTGATTACTATACAGGGTTGATTTGGTCATACTTGTACTATTTAGGATAATTTTCACTTTGATTTTTTTATCCCTTTGACTGACTTGGCTTGGGACCTAGTGATTTATCTCCCAAAAACATATACGGTCAACTAGGTCAACCCCATATAACTGACATATTTGACAATATTTAAGGAGAGATACACATATGAATACAAGATCATTTCATCATTATTTTAATATGAAATCAAGAGTTATTATTATCTCATGCTTCTTTACAATCTGCTCTTCTATCATTCTACTCATTTTACTTGAGGAGTCTTAGCTTAGGGTTTATACTTAGAGAATCTAGTCTTGTGGATAAGTCTTGTATGATTTGGACTTTCTTAGTTATCCTTACAAACCATAACAACCTCTTATTAATCCCCTTTGTCTAAGGGAGAGGTTGAGTCTGGATGGGTTCACATTTAGGTAAGTATATTCTAGCTTTGTTCTCCTCTCTTTTAGTAGATAAAAGTAGCATAAGTATTGACTCAAATAATATTACTCTTCATATTCCATGTATTAGGGTTTTACTCATACTTATCTCAATTTAGATTCTCCTATACATGTTTTGAATTCTTTACTAACCTCTTTATTATGCCACAATATTTGGTGTAAAATAGATTAGATTTACTTTCTTGTTATTATAATAGAGTGAACATTAAACCTAGGACTCTTTTAGGGTTGTTGCATGATTATGTTAGATTGTAGGATTTGGAACCCTTCCTAGCATGGTGTATTGTGACAAGTGATCCCTCAATCAGGTCTAACAAATCTCCATATTGGTCATGGTCCCACTTAACAAATGTATTCCCAATTGGAAGTATAGGTATGCTCTATCTTTTCTAAGTCAAGATTGATTTATAGACATGATGCATTTATGATTTCATACATTCTGGTGAACCTAACATGAATCCTATCCCACCACTAGTTAGATTGACTTCACATTTCCATTTTTATTTCCTTTATTATTAGCATTAGCTTCACTTTGGTTTCACCTTCATAATACATTTTGGTGAACTTGACATGAACTAACCCTTGCAAGAATTGTTCATCTTATTTCATTCTTTCATCATTATTTTTATCATATATTTTCCATACTAGATCAACTCTATCTACCTAGTATCTAAATTCTATTCACATGTTTTTAGGTCGATCTAGTATAGATTTTTAGCTTTTTATTTATCTAGTCCAGACTACTAGGTTGACCTAGTCAACCCTGTACTTTTTTAGATATCAATTTCAGCATACTAGGTCAATCTAGTTAACCCTATACATTTTAGGCACTCATTAGCAAATTTATATAAAGCTTGATTGACCTAGTCAAACTAGTTAGTATAATTTACAAGCATATATCAAGGTTCTTGAAAAACAATCTTAATTCTCTACATCATTGATCCAACAAGGTTCCTTTTTTTTATCTCTCTATCTATTTCTTTATAGTCTTTCCTTTTATATTTTTCAATCTTTAAAACTATCCTTACACAATCAACTAGATCGACCCTGTCAACCCAATTCTATATTCTATGTGCATTCTAGATAACTAGGTTGACTCTACCAACCATGTTAATTTTTAGACCTTACTTTTGTAGTATAGGTTTGAACCTATCAAACCTATTTTGTATTTTGTGTATACATTATTGACCATATCAATATTGTACTATGTTTCAAAGTTGGAATTAACCTTATATGCTAGTAATTAGTTCACACTTTATTTTCTTATTCATTACATGTTTAGAATAGATCACATGGTATAATTAGGTGGGTTTTAATTAATCATTTAGTTTCACTATTTTTTATTTTATGCACACATGGCCAAATCACAAAATCTAAACAATCATTTTAACATTGGTCTACCCAAGGCCAACCTATTTAGATTTCATCACTAAGGGGGAAGCCAAATTGATACTCTGATCAAATATAAAGCATGGGTAATGGTATATTATAGTTAAGCACCTGACACACTTATCACTAAAATATGTGAAGTGAGGGGTAGGCCCCAATACCAAGATTGTATCATTACCACTACAATCCCTTTTAGCCCAAACTTCCTGAAACCATCCTTAGATTGCCATTCTAGTTCCTTGCTTATAACCAACTTCTTATTACATTTAAAATCATAGCTTAATATCTAATAAACATTTAGGTTGACCAATTAGTTAGCTCTTTACTTTCTAATTTTATTGCTTGCTCTTTTCTCAATTGTATTTTTCATTGAAAAAACTTGCATTAGCAAGCATTGGTGTAAGGTTTTATGCTATGTGCTTTAATTAGATTGGCCAATGTTAATATAATTGATTGTTTATTTCCTTTCAGTTATTTCTTTTCTTAATTTCTTGTAAAATTTATCTTGTTTCATTTCACAACCTATTATAAGCTGTTTAAATTTCCCTATCTATTATACTAGGTCAACCCAATCAACCCTGTATATGTTTTTAGCCCATTTTCACTGTACTAGATCAACCCAATCAAAATTATACTATTTTTAGACTCTATTTTTTCCTTTTCCATTCTCTATTTAATATACTGGATCAACCTAGTTTACCATGTACTATTTATAGGCCCCATTTTCTATGCTAGGTCAACTTAGTTGACCCTGTAATGCTTTCTGCCTTCCCTATTTATCAATCTAGTTCCCTATTTATCCTTATTTACATTTCATTCATCTATCTTAAGTCATAATGAAGTCTCATATCAAAATATTCTTGGATAGTTTTCATCCATTTAGATACTATATGGGATGTTTATTTTTTCCTCTCTTTTCCTCCCAAGAGCACCATCATTCTCAGGTTACCTCTTCTCCTCCTTCATCCATGAATTGTAATATGGTGAAAATAACACCTCAAGATGAAGTTTATGGATATAATCCTTTCTATACTTACCAAGAAACTTTTCATCTTCAAAATCTTCAAACTAATGTGGGAGCAATTGATACAAGTTTGCTTAACAATCCCACTACTAATCTTTCTTCTACTAATCCTCTCCCTAACACCAATTTGGGGATTAATCCTACCAAAACCGACCCATCTCCTAATACAACTCAAATTTTAGTCCAATTTATCCAAAAAATGAACATAATGCAAAACTATAACACCAAACAAATGATGCAACATCAAAAACATTTAATTAATGTGGCTAATCAACCTCCAACTATACATCCTCAAGCTAATCCTAATTTCATTCCTCCACCTCTTCAAGATGCCTTAGGTAAATCTATTCCTCAACCCATAATGAATAATAAGATGCTTTAAAATATTCAAAATGAGCCTTTATCTCCTTTCATTATGTCCATTGACATTGGTAACATATCTCTAAGTATCAAATATGATGGGACTAAAGACCCTACTTCATTTCTCAAAGCCTTTGACAACCTTTACATAGAGTGGATCCAAAATAATACCTTTGAAACAAAAATAATCTTAGTGAAAATGTTCATTGGTGATTTATTAGAATGTTATATTCAATTTCCCCAACATTATATTTAACAACTTGAATATTTGGTCAATCCTTTGGTTAGAGTTTCAACACAATGATCTTCCCTAAAATTGTCTTAGCCTCTTCATCAATGCTAAGCAATCTCCCATTGAATTAGAAAATAAATTTATTAAAAGATGGAAATATTTATCTCAAAAATCCAACCATAACATGACTAATGATAACTTATTTAAACTCTTTATCACCGCTTTGACTCTCACTCTCCAATATAAGGTTTGAACCTTTGATCCCCAAACACTTAATGAAGCTCTTGACCAAGCTAAATGTCAAGACTTTCTTATGAAGTAATTCAAACCTAATCCTAAAATTATTAAAGGATATTTCCAAACATATAATGTTATCACTAGTAATACTTTGTAAACCAAACTAGGAGTTGCCAAAACTGATATTCCTTCACCTTCTCATACACCTCTTTTAGTTCAACAAATGAAATAATTTTTACTACCCTCAAAACCTTTCTTCTATCCCAATGCTCTACCTAAGTGGTATGAACCCAATATATATTTTTGGTTCCATGCCAACATTGGGAATTCTCATGAATCTTGTAGAGAGCTCACTAAATTTTCTATCTCATATATGCTTGGTGATTCATTCAATCATGAAGCTATGATCAATCTTTCTCATCAAGAATACACCACCACTTTTAAAAAATGACAAAATTCTAAAGATTCTACTTAAAATAACGAAAAACCTTCTTCCAATAATCAATCACACACCAAAGATGTTTGTTCTATTGACACTAATTATGCCCAATATTTTAACAATTCTCAATATGTCAATACTACTAAGGTCAATTATCATCATAAGTTAGCTCATAAATATCCCACTACCAAGCCTAAAAAAACATATTTAGAAGAAAAAAATATTAAAGATGCTACCATTAATAATTTTGCTTTGGAATCCCAAGAGGAACCATCTCCTCCTTTCAATCTTCCAACCACATCTATTCCTCCAAAATCTAATTTACCTCCCAAAACTCATGCTGGTTCTTCTAGGTCTCATTGGAACTTTCTTGAAGAACTCAACTGTATGCCTTGTAAGATTCCACTTATGGAGTTTCTCTATACTTCTCCCTATAATCATAAATTTCTTATGTAACAACTTCAAGAAATTGAAGATCCATCCTCCATAGATGAAGAACCACCTTCTATTGACTCTCAACCTACCAATGTAAATACCATTGAAAATATGTGTCCTTATTTCAAGCCCTCTATTGAATTCCTTGAAGAGGATATGATCGATGATGAAATTATTTTTCATGATGATGATCCACCACTCTTTATCAAAATATCCATTAATACCACTCTTATCTGTAAAGTTCTAGTTGATGAAGGTTCTGGTATTAATGTGACATTTTTATGGCTCATCCAATAACTTAGTTATAACAAGGATCATCTCAAACAAGACCATTTTACTTATCATGGCTTTGATAAGACTAACCAAAATTTGCTTGGTTGTATTTGGCTTCCATTAAGCATTGGGACTAAGACTATTCAAACCAAGATTATGGTTCTTGATCTTCCTTTATCTTATAACATACTCCTTGGTCATTCATGGACTCATCGAATGAGGGCCATTTCTTCTTCTAGTAGTCAATATATTAAATTGTTACACAATGGAAAATGGTATAAGCATGAAGTTGATCCCAACCCATGGAAGATTCATCTTCCTAATCCTAAATCACAATATCGTATTCTTACCATTCCTAAAATCAATAGTGCTCTTTTACCCAAATTTATCAACATGAATCCTAATTTACAAGTTACTCTTGTGGATTTTGATGATGATGAGCCCAATGATTTACAACATACTTGTAATACTACCAAGTTACCTCCTTATATTTCATAATGGCTTCTTCCTTCTCTATTACCCAGGGATCGTACTATTCCCCTTATTGATGAGATTATCAATTTTCCATCACCATGCAATGCTTAGATGCCTTATTTACTTGAATATGAATTCAATTGGAATGATTTTAGAGTGGCCAAATTATTTCTAGATACTCTCATCATGTCTCTATGTACATTCAACAACATCAAGATTTCACCCTCTGAAACTCCCCCTAATTCTCAAGCATGTGCAATTTCACTAACATATGACGATAACTATATAATTTACCAAGATTAATCTAGAGAATTGGATGTCAAACATTATTAGAAAAACTTAGCCCAAATTTATGTTCTTAATCAGGATGTTCATGCCATTTCTATGGATCATACCTTAGATCTTGACGGTCATGTGCTTCCTACCAATCCTCCTCTTATAAATACTCCTTAGGTGGTAGAGAAAATTATACCTTCTAAACCTCCAAAAATTTCTAAATCTCCTTTACTATATATCAATCCATTAATTACATCTAATCCTTCTCCCATCATTGAACCAATTTATATTCCAACCCCTTCTGACCCATCTACTTCTTTTACTCCTAGAATTATAGTAGATGCCAAGGAAACCAATGTTCATTAGATACATTTTGAGTATGATCACCATGGTAATAAAATTATAGATCTTGAAGTAGATGTCAAATATTATGGCCTCTTCCTATTTTGCCTAGTGACAAAGCTATCCTTGAGCTACTTTATGCCCAAGAACCTCAACTTCCTTGGCAACATCGTAAACTTGGAAATTTCAAGACTAAAACTCCTTACTTCAACAACTTTGTTGCTAGAATTGATCCTAAAACAAATCCAATTTTTACCTTACCTAATGCACCATGCCACTTTTAAGACAACAATTCCATGCTTATTAAAGAAACCACTTGCATTGAATATGGTACTCTATTTTGTCCTTAACCAATTACTATCTCTTACGAACTCTCACCTACCAAACATGATAATTTTAGCCTATTCTTTGACAAATATCACAAGGATTTTGATTGGTCCTATGGGGACATGCCTAGAATTTACCTAGTATTGTGGTGCATAACATCATTACTTATCCTTATGCCAAGCTTTTGATTCAAAAATAAAGAAACTTTCCACCTAAATTTTCCACTTTGTCATAAGGAAATCATCAAATTACTTGATGCTAAATTTATTAAACTAGTGGATTATTCTGAATGGGTTTCCAAAATTGTTCTCATTTGGAAGAAATTCACTATGGTCATTTAAATTTGTATTGATTTACATAATCTCAATCTTACTTGTCCTAAAGACAACTTTCCTTTACCTTCAATAGATTCCATTGTAGATTTCACAACTAGTTACGAAATGTTATCTCTTATGGATGGCTTCTTGAGATACAATCAGATTCATATTTCCCCTAAAGACCAACATAAGACAACTTTTACCATAAAATGGGGCACATATTGCTATATCAAAATGCCCTTCAGCCTCAAAAATTCTAGATCCACTTAACAATGAGCAATGACTCACATTTTTCATGATATTATTCACCAAATTGTTGAAACCTATGTGGATGATCTCATTACTAAATTTAAACATCGTAATAATCATATTTTTGATCTTGCTATCATATTTGATCATCTTCTTAAATATAAATGTATAATTAATACTTAAAAATGTGTCTTTGGAGTCAAATCTATAAAATTATTATGATTCTTGGTCTCTCTGTGTCATTAATGTTGACCCTGCCAAAATTTGAGCTATCATCAACATGCCCATTCCTTGTTCTATTCCTAACATTCATACTTATTTAGGTAAACTTGGGGAAATTACATGATTCATCCCTGAAATGGCATATCAAATTCACTTCGTCAATTCACTTCTCAATAAAGGTACTAGTTTAGAATAGATGGATCCATGTAAAAAATCCTTTGATAACATGAAAGAGTCATTACTTCATACACCTACACTTTGTCCTCCTTAAAATGATAAACCTTTGATTCTATATACTTCTTCCACACTTATTTTAGTTGGGGCAATGCTTTCCCAATAAGATGATATGGGAAGAGAGTATGCTATCTATTACATTAGCCAAGGCCTCATCAACTATGAAATATATTATACCAAAATTGAGCATGATTGCCTCGCCATCTATTTTTCATTTGAAAATCTTCATCACTATATGATTTACCAAATTAATGCTGAGTTGTGGAGCTAAAAGCTTCACCAGATGAGCAAATGCAGAGGTTGCTAGAGTTACACAGTCACCGACATCGGTCAAGATAAACCGACATCGGTTAGGGTCGACCAATGTCAGTTAGGGATCAGTCGACATCGGTCATATGTAGATAGACAGAGACCGATGTCGGTCATCTGTGTATTCATAGAATTCTAATTTTGAGGAGAATAGATTGTTTACATGTAAAGACTAACTGTTAGTCTTGAGTGCATTTTTCTATTTTTGACAAGACAGATTTGAAACTTTGATTAAGAGGTGCATCTAACGGTGGAGAATGCATGGTTCATGAATCCTAGTTCTATATAATAGGGTTAGATCCTCATAGCATGTATAAGGTGAATCAATTCAAGTAGTTGAGTTGGTTGTAATTGAGAGAGAGAGAGAACTCTTGAGGGAAAGAGATCTGTACATCTGAGAAGTGTGAGAAGAGAGATTTCTTCATTGTATTTCCTTCTAAAAGAGTTTAATACAAGATTGGTTGTTTCTTGTATCTCCTATTCTTTGTTGTTTCTGATTTCTAGTTACTTATTATTTTTGGTTTAATTCTATGTTTAGTTGCTTATACAAGAGTAATCAATTGTACTCTATAAGATCCTAACAATTAATTATGTCATTGGTCATTCGAATCCCCTTCATCATTTCTTATCCAAATCTTTTCTTCCTAGAGATATAATTGGTAAATGGATAGTCCTCCTTATGGACTTTGATCTCTATATCATCACTCAAAAATCTATCAAAGGAAAAATCATAGTTGATCAACTTGCCATATCTCCCATTCTAGCCACTTCTTCACTTCAAGATAATCTTCTAGATGATAATATCCTTTACATCAAAGGTCTTAATCAAGCTATTTCTCTCAAAGATTATTTTCATAGCTTTACCACTGATCTTGAAGCCAATAATCTTGATGACTTCATCACTCCCTCTGGTACTACTAAACCAAAAGTAGTCTTTAAGGAGCTTCTTGAAATTAATGTTGACTTACATGAGGATACTTGGACCCTTTAGTTTAATAGATCTTGAATGAAGAAATTAGCAAGAAAAGCACAGAGGAAACATCAGGTAATGCTTTAAGTATTGAAAGCAGGGGAAGACAAAGAGAGAAGGGAAAGCAAGGGAGATCAATGTCAAAGATGGGAAGGAGATCCAAATCCAGAAATGGAAGAATACCCTACTGGAATTGTGGAAAGAAAGGGCATGCAAAGAAAGATTGTTAGTTGAAGGATAACAAAGAAAATCAGCATGAAGGTAATAAAGAAGAAGCAAAAGTTGTAGGTATTGTTGCATAGGATGCTCTTATATTTTATTTGAATAATAAAGTAGAATCATGGGTTTTAGATTCTAGTGCCTCTTTCCATGCATCCCCAAACAGAGAATTTTTCAATGATTATGTCCATGGAGATTTTAGAAAAGTTTATTTAGGGGATGATGAGCCTTTTAAAATTGTTGGCAAAGGAAAAGTGTAGCTGAAATTGTAGAATGGAAACACATGGGTGTTGAAGGATGTCATGCATGTACCCATCCTAAAGAGAAATCTGATTTCTATAGGAAAGTTGGGTGATGAGGGTTGCACAGTAACTTTCACAGTTGAATCTTGAAAAGTTTTCAAGGGTGCACTTGTATTAGCTAGAGGTAAGAGAGTAGGTACACTTTATCTATCTACTTGTATTACTAATTATTCTCCTATTTTATCTACTTCAGATGTAGATGCAAAGTTGTGGCACTACAAGCTTGGTCACATGAGTGAGAAGGGAATGAATGTTCTTAAGTCAAAATGTAAGCTTTCAAATTTGAAAAGCATAGATCTAGATTTCTGTGAGCATTGTATTTTTGGGAAACAGAAGAAAGTGAGGTTTCTCAAAATTGGGTCAACAAAGAAGAAGCACAAGTTGGAGCTTGTTCACACAGACATGTGGAGACCAGCTTAGGTAGCTTCTATTGGAGGATCACAGTATTATGTTTCTTTCATTGATGATGCTACAAGAAAGGTATGGGTTTATTGCATAAAGAAGAAATTTGATGTTTTTGACACATTTAAGAAATGGAAAGCTTTGGTTGAGAATGAAATAGGTTTGAGATTGAAGTGCCTTAGATCTGACAATGGTGGTGAGTACTGCAACAATAAATTTAACAGTTACTATTCTATGAGTGGAATACATAGGGAAAGGACAATTCTAAGGACACCTTAGCAAAATGGAGTTGCTAAAAGGATGAATAGAATAATAATGGAGCGTGCATGGAGTATGAGGTTGCATGCTGGTTTGCCCTTACAGTTTTGGGTAGAAGCTATAGATACTATAGTTTACCTAATTAACAGAGGACCTTCTACTGCACTAGATGGTGGAATTCTAGAAGAGGCATGGATAGGTAAAAAGGTAGATCTTTCATTTCTTAGAGTTTTTGGTTATGAAGCTTTTGTGCACATTGATAAAAAAATAGAAAGAAGCTGGATGCTAAATCTATGCGATGCACTTTCATTGGTTATGGTTCTTGAGATTTTGGATTTTGATTGTGAAATTTAGAAACTAACAAAATTATTAAAAGCCGTGATGTAGTTTTCAATGAGAAGGTGATGTACAGTGATCAGCTCAAGAGGATGAATAATTTTGAGCAGGGCAATCTTGATTTGGAAGAGGTTATGATCCAAAATGAGCTCGTGGGTAAAAATCATCACTCATAGGAAAACACAAGAACTTATGTCAGTTAGGAAGGAACTGACATTGATCAAATAGAAACTAACATCGGTCAGGGAGAAACTAATGTTGATTAGGTGGAACTGACATCGGTCAAGTGCAGACCGACATCGACCAGAGATGACCGAGATCGGTCACTATTAGAATGAAATTTGGGTGGGCAACAAGCTATAAATGAGTCTCAAATGCCCATAAGGAGGTCTGAAAGGGTAATTAAACCTCCAATTTGTTATTCCCCTTCTTTATACTATTTTTTATTCACTGATGGTGGAGAACTAGAAAGTTTTGATGAGACAATGCAGGTAGAATCTAAGAAATAGTGGGAGCATGGCATGAATGAGGAAATTGATTTCTTGGAAGAGAACCATACGTGGGATTTGGTTGAGTTGCCAGCTAGAAAGAAAGCACTAAAAAACAAATGGATATATAGATTAAGGAAGGAGAGAATGGACAAATGAGACATAAGGCCAGGTTGGTAGTAAATGGATTTACACAAAAATTAGGTATTGACTTTGGTGAATTTTTTTCTCCTGTAGTAAAGATGACTTCTATTCAGACTGTATTGTCTTTAGTTGCTATTGAGGATTTGCATCTTGAGAAGCTCGATGTTAAGATAGAATTTTTTCATGGAGATTTGGATGAAGAAATATATATGGATCAGCCGGAAGGTTTTGAGGTCAAAGGTAAGGAGAAACTTGTGTGCAGGTTGAGGAAAAGCTTATATGGTCTTAAGCAAGCTGCAAGACAATGGTATTTGAGGTTTGACAAGTTTATGATAGAGCATGGATTTAGTAAATGTCAATATAACCATTTTGTTTATTTTAATAGATTAGATAATGGTAGTTATATTATCCTATTGCTATATGTAGATGATATGCTTGTTGCAGGCTCACACATGCAGGATATTACTGAGCTTAAGGTAAAATTAGCTCAGACATTTGCCATGAAGGATTTAGGAGTAGTAAAGAAAATCCTTGGCATGAGTATTAAGAGAGATAATAAAAATCAAAGTTTGATTTTGTCTCAAGAGGATTATGTGAATAAGGTGTTGAAGAGGTTTAATATGTAGGATGCAAAATTGATAAGCACACCTATGTCTGGACACTTCAAGTTGAGCAAAGAACAATGTCCTAAATCACATGATGAGGTTGAGTACATGATTAGAGTTCCATATGCTTTAGTAGTTGGGAGCTTGATGTATGCAATGGTATGTACTAGACCTGATATTGCCCAAGCAATGGGAGTTTTCAACAAGTTTATGGCCAATCTAAGAAAGGAACACTGGAAAGTAGTTCAATGGATTCTCAGATATATGAGAGGGACCAGCAGTAGGCATTTATGCTATGGAGGGTCAAACACTTCTCTACATGGGTATGTAGATTTGGATATGGCAGGTGACTTGGATGGCAGGAGAAGCACCACAGGATATGTGTTCACTATTGGTGGAATGGCGGTTAGCTGGATTTCAAAGTTGTAGAAGGTTGTTGCCTTGTCTACTATAGAGGCAAAATACATTATAGTCATAGAGGCTAGCAAGGAAATGATTTGGATGACTCAGTTCATGGAAGAGTTGGGAAAGGAGAAAAAGAGTTGTAGATTGTACAGTGATAGTCAAAGTGTAATTCATTTGGCAAAGAATTTAGCCTTTCATTCAAGAACCAAACATATACAGCTTAGGTACCACTTCATTAGATAGGTATTGGAGGATGGTCAGTTGAAGCTGGAAAAGATCCATATGGATAAGAACCCTACTGATATTTTAACAAAGATGGTAACAAAGGAGAAGTTGAATCTTCATTCAACTTTTGTTGGTCTTCAAGATTGAACTTGAAGATGGAAAAACAAGCTAGATGATGTTGTTGTATAGGTACAAGTGTAGCTATTTATCTCTAAGTGGGAGATTGTTGAGTTGTGGAGCTAAAAGCTTTACCAGATGAGCAAATGCAAAGGTTGTTGGAGTTACACAGTCACCGACATCGGTCAAGATAGACGGACATCAGTTAGGGTCGACTGACGTCGATTAGGGATCAACTAACATTGGTCATATGTAGATAGACAGAGACTGATGTTAGTCATCTGTGCATTCCCATAATTCTAATTTTGAGGAGAACATATTGTTTGCATATAAAGACTAACTATTAGTCTTGAGTCCATTTTTCTATTTTTAGCAAGACAGATTTGAACCTTTGATTAAAAGGTGCATCTAATGGTGGAGAATGCATGGCTCATGAATCCTAGTTCTATATAATAGGGTTATATCCTCATAGCATGTATAAGGTGGATCAATTCAAGTAGTTGAGTTGGTTTTAATTGAGAGAGAGAGAGAACTCTTGAGGGAAAGAGATCTATACATTTGAAAGGTGTGAGAAGAGATATTTCTTCATTGTATTTCCTTCTGGAAGAGTTTAATACAAGATTGGTTGTTTCTTGTATCTCCTATTCTTTGTTGTTTCTGATTTCTAGTTACCTATTATTTCTAGTTTAATTTTGTGTTTAGTTGCTTATACAAGAGTAATCAATTGTACTCTATAAGATCCTAACAATTAATTATGTCATTGGTCATTCTAATCCCCTTCATCATTTCTTCTCCAAAGCTTTTCTTCCTAGAGATAGAATTGGTAAATGGATAGTCCTTATGGACTTTGATCTCTGTATCATCACTCAAAAATCTATCAAAAGAAAAATTATAGTTCATCAACTTGCCATATCTCCCATTCTAGCCACTTCTTCTCTTCAAGATAATCTTCTAGATGATAATATCCTTTACATCAAAGGTCTTAATCAAGCTATTTCTCTCAAAGATTATTTTCATAGCTTTACCACTGATCTTGAAGCCAATAATCTTGATGACTTCATCACTCCCTCTGGTACTACTAAACCAAAATTAGTCTTTAATGAGCTTCCTAAAATTAATGTTGACTTACATGAGGATACTTGGACCCTTTAGTTTAATAGATCTAAATGCCTTCAAGGAGGTGGGATAGGTTGAATTCTCACAAGTCCTCTTGGTAAAATTATTCCTTTAGCTTTTCACTTCACCTTTATTTTCATCAATAATATGGCTAAATATAAAGCTCTTATTTTAGGCATGAGAGCTACTCTTGATTTAGACATTCAATACCTTCATGCTTTAGGTGACTCTCAGCTTATTTACCACAAAGTCAATGGTAATTATCAATGTAAAAGTGAAAACCTCATCACATATCATCAAGTTTCAACAAATCTTGCTAAGGATTTCATATCTTTCACTATTAAGCCTATTCTTAAAGATCAAAATTCTATTGCTAATTCTCTTGCTTCTTTAACATCTCTATTTCATGCACACTAAGTCCTTTCTGATCCTACTTTTATTATACAAATAAGAAAATCTCCATCTTCTACTCAACCATAAAATTTGATTATCTATCATATCAAGGTTGTTACCATTTGACAAAGCCCATGGTATCAAGACGCCATTCAATTCCTAGAACATCAAACTTATCCTCCTAACTTAGACTCTCATGAAAAGGCATGTATTCATAAATAAGCTTTCAAGTATGTATTTTGACACAACATCCTTTTAATATCACAATGATTAAAATACCTTCCTCCATTGTGCTATGAAAGAGGAGGTCCATATTTTTATTAAAAAAAACACATGGAAGCATTTGAAGTGGCCATTGTAAAATATGCTATAACATGTAAATGCTTATGTATGGGTTAATTTTGGCCTACTCTTGAAAAGGATTCAATTGAATATGATAAAAAGTGTAATACTTTCCAACTTCATGATGATCTAATTCATTTACCTCTAGCCGATCTTCAAACTATTAAATCTTCTTGGCCATTTTTTACATGGAGATTTGATCTCATTGGTAAACTACCTCATTCCCAAGATGGGCATGCTTTTATCATCATCACTAATAAATATTTTACCAAATGGGTAGAAGCCATGCCTCTTGTTAATGTCATTAATCCTACCATTTCCAAATTTATTATTAATCAAAATATTTTCCACTTTAGTGTTCCCCATACTATCATTTTAGATAATGGTTTTAATTTAAAAAACAAACATGTTAAACAACTTTGTAATAAAATTAAGATTAATCATGAATTGTCTACACCTTATCATCCATAATGCAATAGTCAAGCTGAGGCCACTAATAAAATTCTAAAAAAAATTCTCCAAAAAACAATCTATGAAACCCACATAGATTGGCATCTTCATCTTTACTCTACACTTTGGGCCTATCAAACTAGCATACACACTACCACTCAGGCAACTCCATTCTCATTAGTCTATAGTTCTGAGTCATTTCTTCCTTTGAATTTTGAGATTCTTTCTCTTTGTATATCTCTTCATTGTATTATTCTTGATGAATAATTATGTGAAGCTCATCTTCATGCCCTTGATCTACTTTATGAAAATCATCTTTTGCCTTATAACATAACTCCCAATACAAGGCTCACATTGCCAAACATCATAATAAATGTGTTAAAATTTTCACATTTAATGTTGGTGATCTTATCCTTAAATTAGACTACACCCATGATAAATAAGGTAAATAAGCCCAAACATTCTAGGGCCCATATTTAGTTAAAGATATTCTTGGTCTAAGCACCTACTATCTTCAAACCAATGAAGGCCATGTTTTTAAAGATCCCACCAATGCATAATTCCTGACAAAGTAATTTTCTTAAACATTTCCTTCTTTTCATGATTTCTATCTATATATATCTAACACTTTTTATAGGTTACTTACATGAGTCTCTCCCTCTACAACAAGTTACTTCCTTTCACAAACCTTTAGTCCTCCCTTTTGGTCTTTTGGTTTCTTGATGTACCAATATTATTTATCTTCTTACATTTTTTATTTTTGACACCCCTTGTGTTTTTGTTTTATGAGTTTTAGTGTAAGACCGTGGATAGGACCTGACATTCCTCACAAAACTACCATCTTTTTACTTACCTCATTTTATCTTTCACTTGATTTTTGTCACCTCTTATGTTTCTCTTTTGTGATTTGTAGTGTAAGACCATGGATATGACCTGACCCTCCTCATAAAATTACCATCTTTTCATTTTTTTACATTCTTGTTCTCAAACTTTAGCTTTTTCTTCTTTTGGTAGATAGAATTTTCACAATAATCTATGTTAGCATGTTTTCCTCCATTTTCCTCATTCTTATGATAAGGAATCACACTTTACTATCATTGCATCCATTTTTTTCCCTTTATCAATTTTTTTTTGATTTTAAGTAATTCAAATTGTTTCATGTTTCATTCTTCTTGATTTACCCTTTCCTTTAACTCCACATTGGATAAAACAAGGTCAAAATCAAAATAACACTTTTATTTCACCTAGATTTATAAGACTCTTAGAACCCATGCTATTTTAATTTCTCTCTCTTAATAACCTTGTCCTAAGTATTTAAATAAAAGTCATCTTTAGCAACCATGTTTGGTTTTCCAAATATGTATGGAGGAGGAATAGAAAAAACCACCAATAAAGTTAAAATCCAAATCATTTAAAACAAAAGGAAATGATATTTAAAAGGCAACATACAAATCTTAAAAGTCAAATTCACACCAAAAGATGTGATTAAAAGCACATCTCTTATTTCCAATCTAAGCTCAAACTCCACAGTTGGCCTCACATAGAGCCAAGGTTTTTTGGGGTGTGGTAGGCTAGTATATTAGAATAGGGGAATTAAAAAATCTCTATGTTTCTACTTACTTTCTCATGCGAGTATCTAATCTTCATAGTAGACTAATGGCTCTATACGGTGTCCTGAGGAACAAGGAACATGTTGTGGGAAGGTAGGTCCATTTTAATTTTCATGCATATATTCTTAAAGGGATGATCTACATACTACATTTTTTGACTTAAGACTTGTGTGGCTAAGAGAAGTTATTCAAAGTATTTAAGGTCAAAAGTCCTCTTATTTTGATAAACCTAATTTGTGTGTCTTGACTTCGATAAATAGTTCCTCTACCTTGGTTTTTCATTCATTCTCCCCTTCACCCATTTCATTTCCCTCCTTGATAGATAAATTGTGATTCCAAATCTATTTGTTCTTCTTGTTTAAATCCCTTCTTCTTCATCTATTAAAAAAATGATAACACTACTTTGTTTTATTTTCATCTATCCTTAGAGTAAAACAACATGTTTGAGCAACTATGGATTCTTCTTTCTTCTTCACCATGATTTATATTTTTACACTTGCTTTACTTTCACACTACCATTTATCCTTTATTTTACTATTATGCTATTATAGAAACCTGATTTGATACCCCTTTTTCTATTATTGAGTGAGGTTGTCTTGTTACTTCTCACTTGGTAATGTTGTTTTCCTTTTTATGCGCCACCTTTTTCAATTGATGATTGAGATGTGGATTTTTATTGCTCACTCATCAATGTTTTTTTTTACCATTTTGTTTCTTCTTTTTACCATTGATTTATTTTGATTACCCTCCTGTTAACATGTATCCTTGGTTTGACTTGGTGAGTTTTCCTTTTTTACTGAAGGTTTGCTTGTTTGAGTTTTTTTATCTTTAGTAGCCTTAGATTTTTGGTTACCTAATTTATTATTATTGTTTGACTTGATAATTTGTTATAACATAGAACTTATCACCCTAGCTTGCCAAATTTCTCAATTACATCTCCTCATAGCACCAACTATCTTGACTTTTCTTGCATTTTTTAATTTTTTCTCTTTAGTTTTATATTATTGGTTTGTCAAAAGCAGTCTCTATGCCCTACATAATTAAAACTAACAACAAAATAGATAACCATCTAATAATAAAAGTAAGTCAAGGTATGCATTACATATACTTTTTAGTTATTTACTTTTAGTTATTTTTTCTTTTAAATACTGTAACTTTTTTTAACCTCAGTGTTATGTGTCCTTATGTTCTTTCTCAAAGCACCATCCGTTGTTGTAATTGAGTGACACATGTTGAGATTCAAGTTAGGCATATGTATACACATAATATTTTCAACTATTTATCAAATACTGATGCTTTAAATCTTGAAAAAATCCATCAAGACTCATTCTCTCTGAGTGCATGCCTTAAAGAATGCACCAAGAAGGGGGTGGGTAGACCATTGGTGCTTTATAGGTTTTTTTCCCTTATTTAAATATTATTACCAATCCAACCATATCCTAAAACTATTCCCTAAGATATTAATCCTCCCTTGCACACTCCTCTAGTCTTTTTCCTCTTTTCATCCCTCTTTTCCTTACCTTGATCCCCTTTCACCAGTTGACTATACTAGGTTGACTGGGTCGACCATACATAATTTTCATCCTCTAATTAATATACAAGGTTGAATGGGTTAAGCCTAGACTATTTAGGATATTTTTCACTTTGAGTTTTCTTAGCCCTTTGGTTGACCTAGCATGGGACCTAGTGATTTATCTCTTGAAAACATAAAGGGTCGATTGGGTTGACCCCATACATATAACATATTCAGAAGGATTTAGGGTGAGATAAACCTATAAATACAAGACCATTTCATCATTATTTTAATATGCAATCAATAGTCATTATTCACTCATACTTCTTTATAATATGCTTTTCCATCATTCTACTTTAGGAATCTTAGCTTAGGGTTTCTACTTGGAGAATCTAGTCTTGTGGATAAGTCTTGGATGCTTTGGCCTTTCTTAGTTACCATTACAAACCACAAAAAACTACAGTGAAGCCCCTTTGGCCAAGGGAGAGATTGAGTCTCAATGGGTTCACATTTAGGTAAGTATATTCTAACTTTTTTCTCCTCTTTTTTAGTAGATAGAAGTAACATAAGTATTGGTTCAAATAATATTAATCTTCATATTCCATGTATTAGGGTTTTATTCATACTTAGCTTAATTGAGATTCTCCTATACATATTTTGATTCTTTTACTAACCCCTTTATTATTCCACAAGATTTGGTGTGCACTATATTAGATTTACTATTTTTTTATTAGAATAGAGTGAACATTAAACCTAAGAATATTTTAGGGTTGTTGCCTGATTGTGTTAGACTATAGGCTTTGGAACCCTTCCTAGCATGGTGTATTATGACAAGTGATCCCCTACTTGGGTCTAGCAGATCCCCATATTGGTCATTCTCTTATTTAATAAATGTATTCCTAATCAAAAGTGTAGGTATGATCTAGCTTCTTCAATCTAGGATTGATTGATAGACATGATGCATTTATAATTTCATACAACTTAGAGGCCCAAGAAATAAAGACTTGGTTGATCACTCAAGGCAATACGTGAGTAGAATAATGACACTTGGCATAAGTAGATGAGCTCAGAGATATCCATATATGAAATGGAAAAACATTGATGATATAATATCCTTTATAGGATCAACACCAAGCATACATATAATAAAACATGATGTGATTAGTCTCATTAGTCTCTCAAAATGCTTGTTTTAAAAGTAAAATACCTTCATAAAGAATATAATAATGTTTCAACTTTAACTTTTAATAAAATAACATAATTCTCTAAAATAACAAGTCAACCCTAGTATTTGTGAAACATGTCAATACTTGGACTCTAAGGTTATCTTCTCAAGGACCATGTCTTTAGATTTTGTCTTTAAGAAATTTTCTAAAGCTAGTGGGTCCCTATTTGATTTTTTTTTAAATGGGGAGTATTGGGACATAACATATATGAATATAATTCCTACCACTCAAAGGCTATTTGAAAGTGGGCTTGAACATGTATCATGTTTCCAAACCTATACTAAGTGTAAAAAATGGGTACTTTTTTGCACTAAATATTATGATCAAGAGACCAAATAAGTGAAAATAGTTGATACTAAAATAGTTTCAAAGCTAGATAGTAAATCTGTGAATTTTGTCTTCAAACTTCCTCAAAGAGAAGAGTATGATTAAATGACCAAATAAAGTTTTGAAATTAATTTCAAATAAAATATGGATGCATGGATAACAATATTATTCCATAATAGTTGAAAGACAAGAAGAACATAGCATCTAAAGTGCCATTTTTTTCATAGATCAAACTTTGAAAATGAGTTATCAGATATAATAATAGTTTTAAATAGAGTGACAGGGCATGAAGAAACTAACACATTCCACATTTGGATGTCTCTATTCATAAATATCATTTATGATAGAGCACAATTTATAGATTGGATTTAAATTATTAGTGACAATCTTGAATAATAATTGGTCAACTTGGAGTCAATGTAGTGCTTTTATATGACTTCTTACTTATTATAATCCATTGCAACCATGAAGACATGGCATGGAATAAAATATAAAGTAGTATACACCAACGCAACTACCATTTATGAATATTACCTTCAAATGGTCCTAAAATAATGAAATAAGCATTTCAGGGGAGTGAATGATGCCTTTAATATGATAATAGTAATGGAATATGAGGGAAGTAATATAATGAGGATCTCTCCCAAAGTTTCATCTCTAGTATGAAAATATGATGGTTATTTGATTTAATTTCCAGGTTTCACATATATAATAATGGTTGTTTTCTTTGCTAACTATATAAATTGACCCAATTTTACAATGATAAAATGGTTCTCATTGAAGTGTGCTACAAAATTAGAGAAGTCAACATGAAATGTAAAGATAATAAAATAGATGGAATACCTTTTTTGATTGGTTTGACCTATTATATATGCAAGACTTAATATGATGCTCAAAATATCAAAATAAATGTGGTCATCATTAAAATTCATTTCTATCAGAATTAGAGGTATGATTTTGATAACAAAGGTTATGTTGAGCCAAATTATGACTGCGAAGAAACTACCATCATATTCCATAAATTAAAGATTAATGGGTAGATTTTGATAATTATTTTAGAGTGAGGAAACAATATTAGATGTGAATGACTTTAGGCCAACTAAATTATTATAGATTGGGATGGGTCACTAAGGGAATTATATATGAAGTAAATGATTTGATTGGTCTTATTTATGATAACAAAATACAATTTCTCCCTCTACCACCAATAAATTGGGATATCAAATAGATATTTAATTTAGAGGAGTATACCAATTTTTATTAAAAAGATCCAAAGTTTGGTTTATGAATAAGGTAGCTTAACATAGGACATGAGGAATTTAAAAAAAAGGAGAACCTTCCATGAATCCAAAAGGGTAACTTTATTTGGACTGCTTCTTCAATATGTTCTATATACAAGAGGGAGTCCAAGACCAATTTATACTGGTGATTGATAAAATCCCAATAAAAAAAAGTGCCAAATAAGACTTTTGGTGGTGATGCAACATTTAGGAAGAAATTGGAAATGAAGAGGCCTCCACCTACTTTTCCCTTTTTTAATTTTTGGATGAGAGTTAAAGGGTAGAAAATCATATACAAAAAAGATGAATACAACTATTATAAATACGGCTAATTAATTGAAAATTTAGATAAATGAATATTATGAATTAAAATATCTTAAAATTACCTTATAATTTGTAATTTTGTTGAACAAACATTAGGAATAGATAATACTTAGATTAAATGCAACTAATAAGGTAGATCTAAGATATGTAGAGGTGGAAATAGGTAGGAACAAGATCATGACCGAGTCGTTATATTTTAGAATTTTTTTTGGAGGCTCAAACACTTATGTCAGCCTTGGGACACTTGTCTCAATGTAGGTGTTATGATATCAATGGAACAATTTAGTATAGAATTCTCTCTATATTACAAAGTGACCAATAGAGCCTTCAAGGTTTTAACCACATTTATAATAATATATTTTATTCATGCATATAAGTTTTAGATTACTATTTATGGATCAAACCCTAGCTCTTCACCATAGGTATTTGTACCTTTCCAAAAAATGGGTTAATGGGATCATGAAGTTGATATGGCCTTAAGGAAACCTCTATTAATTAGTGTTTCTTTCATATCCAATACTCTAAAGAAGGCCTTAGACACATATATTTATCCCCCAAGTGTTGGATTGTGTGTGTATATGGGTGAAACATGATATATACAAGGGCATGAAATTATCTATATTATAACTTGACAAAAACTATTCATATACCACTCCTTGAATAATTTAGACCTATAATATGACCAATCCTATGTCTAATATAGAAATATGGAATAATAGGGAAGTTTTAAAAACATGAAAGATGTTTTGATAGATGTGTGATTGGTAAGATTTTGAATATTAATTGGTGATAATGAATGGTATTTGTTTTTATTTATACCACACCATTTAAAAATATATCATAGAAGGGTTAAATGAAATAAATGGGTTAGCCCATATGATTAAAAATATTTTTAAATTTGATGAATTTTGAGGTATGGTAATAAGATAAGAATTTGGATGCTTGCATCGATACAAATGTACCTATGTGGGATGCAAGTGTCCAACATGATAGTATGTTGTTGAGGATATAAAACTGATAGTGAAGGACATATATTAGGTTTTAATCCTTTTTTAATATGCATAAGATTTGGGTTATAATAAATGATAGGGTTGGACCATAAGATAATCAATTGAGCATAATGAGATGGTGAATGTGAGCCTTTCAGTAACAGGAAGGTATAGAGATAAAAGATAGATACCCAATATTTTTTTATTAGGTATAAAAGACTAAGATATATATATATATATATATATATATATATATATATATATATATATATATATATATATATATATATATATATTTTAGCATCTAGATTTACCCCCTTTTAATCTAGTAATACATAAGGATGATAATACTAGTTTAAAGGAAATAGGTGCATACCTCAATGTGTAAAACACACTTTTCCTTTGATTGAGACTAATTTAATTGTTTTACCAATGTAAAACCTATAAATAATAACATTATATAGTATAAATCAATGTATATAATCTGAAATTTGACATAATTAAAGTTCTTGTTAGGAAAGAAAGCAAATAATGAGTACACTTGTGTATTGATGCAACCATGTTGCCCTTGAATTGGTAAAGATAATTCATTATGAATAATTAGAGATAAAAGAGGTTAAAAAATTAACCTTGGATATTTTAAGATGGATATTGGATAGTAATTATTCTACTAATCTAGTGAAAAGGTGAGTTATGACACAACCATTGATCACTGAATCTTAATTGCACAACTCAAGTGACAATAAAATAAAATCCAAGTTAAGTTATATAACTAACTTAGCCTAAAAAAGGGAAGTGGAATTAGGTCATTTAGGGAATTGAATATCAACCACAATAATAAAAGGAGATAACTTATATAGATATTAAAGGCTCAAAATGTTGCTTATTGGTAAATAAGTTTGAGTATGCTTTTTCATTTTTTTACACTTGTATGGAATATACACCTATAACGTGTATCAAGATGAAGTACATGTAAAAATGTAACCTTTGATATGTAATTATGTATAATATATGTTAAAAATCATAAAAACTTTGTCCTAAATCTATAAAAAATGGTGTAATGTTTATATGATTCTGACCCAAGTTATATCTAAATCATGTAAATTGTATCAAATGTTGTCAATTGTGTTAATTATGTATATGTGGATTCATGTCTATATGAGATGCCACCACTAATATACCCTTATTTTGAGGTGATGGGAATGTAAAATGGTAGTTGCCTTACCTCAAAAGGATAAGATAACTACATAATCTATGTATGAATCATGTAGTAAATATGAATAACATCTCTAAGTAGATTTATCAATGCAAATAGTAGTATGTGATCAAAACAAGACCTAAGATACATGATATGGATCATGGAAACATTTATAAAGTAATATTTAAATCTCAACAAATAATCAATAACTCTCACAAGATTATTCAATGTCACACAAAAATGGGGTCTAAGGAGACCACAAACAAGGGGCATATCCAAATGTGTCACATTCAAAGGAAGGACATATTCAAATGTACACATAATAAAATAAAGCAAGATACAATGTCACATGGGCCAACAAGAAAGTAACATATTTAAATGGTCGACAAGTAAGAAAATAAAAATCAAGATTAAAGATACTCAAAGAAGTGACAATGTGAATAAATGAATGATAAGTAACTTGCATAAGCATATCATACTAGTCCATGCATGTATTTTCTAGTAAAAAATGTCATGTAACATAACATATAAAATACACTATGAAATATATAAACATGAGTATAAACATGTTAAGATTTAGTATATAATCTCCACATGATAATGTAAAAGTGAACATAAAAAAATATAACTTGTGTCAATCATGATTAAAGGAGTAGATACCTCCAACATAGTGTATCACACATGAAGATGAAAGGTACAACATATGTATGTACATGTATCATTTTTCTAGTGTATTACTATATCACACTAAAGTATGTGTGAAACATATGTGTATCTAAAAATTATAATCTATCTACTAACACAAAGTAAATAACATAGATGCCAAATAGCTAGTAAACATGTGAAAATTATATATATTTTTAGTTTTAATTTATTTGAATATTTTTGTATTTTATCAAATATTTTATTTTATTCAAATTTTAAATAAATTTAGAAATTAAAAATGTTTAACCTATGATCCTATCCAAGGGATGCTCATAGGAAGTTGCAACCTCAGAATATGGTACATCAAACTAGTGATATTTCTAAGGGGCATGTATAGGTGTCATGACTAAAACTATAGAATTAGTGGTACCCTACATATGTATCGTAATACTCTAGTCATGAAGAGGTAACAAAAGGAGTAGGGGATTGTGTAACCCAATGTTTAATTCTCTATGGTTTCCTTAGTGGGGCTATATTTGAAACATGTTCATGTGGTCTTAGCAACTATGTAAATTATGTAGGTGTAGATGAGGACTCTATGGAGTCCACTGTGTATCTTTAGTAAAATAATCTCTCAAATATGGATCACCTAATAAATGGGATTGTTTGTTGCTTACCCTTTCATAAATGATTAACCTTATTAGGTTGTATAATTAATTATTTGAATAAACTTTTCCTCTT
Source organism: Torreya grandis (assembly GCA_037957365.1). Lineage (NCBI taxonomy): Eukaryota > Viridiplantae > Streptophyta > Pinopsida > Cupressales > Taxaceae > Torreya > Torreya grandis. The sequence continues at coordinate 2,963,091 of JARHVA010000420.1, read as the reverse complement.
CAAGTGGATGTTAATGTGGGATTATGGAAATTGTGAATACCCTATTGGTATGAATGTATTTAACACACCAATGTACTATGGAAGGTGTTGCACATATTTTGTATATCAAATGTCATCCTGATAACATATAAAATATCCTTTTATATGGTATATTTTAAAAGGTATTAACCACATGTTTTGGACTAACTTGTAAAGGTAAATTAATCTCACCAATAATGTGATGTGATGTTCCATTGAATGCTCTGAATATTTTGGTCAAAGGGTATACATTATCATGTGCATATCTCTTATTTTTAAGTAACATCATGGTACATACTTTATACCCCAAAATTTTATTTATCATAACATTATATACAGGCTAATGATGAAGGTATGATTGAATAAATAATAAATGAATCTCTGAGTCATCATCCACAATTCACTATCATCAAATGTAATATAAAGTATTTGAACCACAATGACGTGATGTTCATGTATAAGTGCCAATAATACTATATAATGGGTTACCATAATATTATGGAGGATGTGAATTATATTCCATTTGAACCTATGGATTTTTATTATAATGATATTGTAATGTATTCTTAAATATATTCTAGTGTCAATGATCATTAGGTTGTAAAGTTGAATCTTTTGGAGGAACATGAATGGTAATCTGTTGGTTATCAAATAGATATTTGATATTATGTTTCAAGGTATAAAATATATTTTTATAATTCCCAATGCCTTAGTGATAATCATAATATGCATTAGCATCATATCCTTTTGGTAGAGGTCGACTCATATCAACCTCTATATGAGGAGGGAGAGATATGAGATGACACTCCACAAACTTCTTAAGTAAGTAACTGAGAGAATTAGTTATTTATGTAAATAATCTCTTATTTGTATTAATAAGATGGAATTATTAAGTTTTTGTGATACTACATTAACCATTTTTATTAATTCCTTTTTAGGTTCTATATGTTTTACATTGTAGCTTGGTTTGATATGAAACTTTATAGTAGATGTAGTTAATGTATTTGCTACATACTATAGCTTGTTCAAGGAAATAAGTTTCATTTCAAGATCTCTAACAATATGGCATAAGTCATCAAAATATTTTAACTTATTGAAAATTATGCACTCATCTAATGGGGAAATATTTTTTTTATTAAAGATATATTGAAGATATTTTATCTTTCATTGAATTTGTCATTTTGGCCAACACTATTTTGTATCTCAAAACATATTATTAATATTTTGATTGGTTTCTTGTTTGATCTTATAAATTTATGAATATGAATTATTTTTGATGATGTTTAACCAAATGTTTCACCTTTGGCTCAAATTTTTAACCCTTAATCAAGGTTTGGATGAGGGTTAAAGGGTATAATAACATATACATAAGGATAAACAAAACTATTCTAAATTAGGCCAATTAGTTGAAAACTCAAAGAAATGAATATTTTGAATTAAAATATTGGGTTATGTTAAAAATATAAATTACACTCAAAAAATTAATTTGTTTTCATAAACATTAGGAAGAGATAATACTTATCTTATTTAAAAATGTGTAGGTAGATTTGAGATATGCAAAGATGGAAACATGGGGGAACAAGGTCAAGAATTAGTTGTCAGATTATATAAATATTATTTTTGGAGGCTTGGACACTTGTGTCAGCCTTGGGACACTTTCATCGATGCAGGTGTCTTGATATCAATGGAATTGTTAAGTACAAAATACTCACTATATTATAGAGAGACCACTTGGAGCCTTATAAGTTTTTTATCAACTTTATGTTGATATGTTTTATTCATGTGCACAGGATATAGATGATTGTCTATGGATCAAACCCTAACTCTTCACTTTAGATCTTTGTACCTTATCAAAAATGGGTTAGTGAGATCACAATGTCAAGATTACCTCAAGGACCCCTTCTATCAATGAGTGCTTTTACATTGTCAATACTCTAAAGAGGGACTTAGACATATGAATTTATCCCTTAAGAGTTGGATTGTGTGCACATAAGTGTGTAATATGCTATATGCAAGGGCATACAATGATCTAGATTATAACTTGATAAATACTACTCATGGGATACCTTTTAAATGATTTAGACCCATAATATAATTGATCCTATGGCTGATATATAAATAGGAAAGAATATGGAAGTTGTGAAAACATAAATAGTGCTTTTTTAGATGTGTTCTTGGTCAACCATTGAATATTAACTATTGATAATGAATGGTCATAGTTTTTTATTTATACAACACCTTTTCAAAATATCTCATGGAAGGGTTAAATAAAACAAATGGGCCAACCTATATGACTTTAAATATTTTAAAATTATATGAAGTTTGAGGTGTAAAAACTAGATAAGAATTTGGACACTTGCATCAATGCAAGTGTCCCTATGCGAGATGCAAGTGTCTAGTAGGCTAGGAAGTTGTTGAGGATCTAAAACTGATAATGAATGATATATATCATGTTTTAATATTTTTATACTATGTATAAGATATAGGTTATTATAAATAATAGGTTTAGACCATAAGATAATCAATTATGTATATTAAGTGGTGAATTTGAGTCTTTTATTATCAATAAGGTCTAAAACTAAAGGGTAGAGCCTTGATAGGTTTTTGTCAAGAATACAAGACCTATATTCTATATAAATCATATTTTAGTATTTACATCACATTATCCATAAAATTTAACTATTGATTCTGCCTCTAAAAACGTTGAGCCTTCACCTTTAATAAATAATACTACACAAACATATCATACCTCTAACATAAATACTATCTATATTCTAATTGCATCTGCCACTGCTCCACTTATCATTCTATACCCTCCTCCTAGATCAATATCTCAAGTGCACATGTCTACTCCACCTCTTATTCCATATCCTACACATGTACACTCTCCAAATCCTTATCCTTTTTATTTTTCTCGTACTCCTTATGCTCATTCTCTTCCACGTAATCCTTCTCCACCTCATATCCCCATTTCCCCTCCAAATCAACCTATTACTGAGGTCCTTGAAAATTTCCCAATTTATAATCAACAATAAACTCCTCTTATTTCTCCCACTAGTACCACTGATACAAAAATTATTATTTCCTCAGTTAGTGGGATCCAAAAATTGGTAAAAAATAAAAGGAATGTTTCTAAGGTTGTTGTTCATAGCTTTGATGTAGTTGCCATTTTTTTTTCAAATAACCCTTTAATCAAATAAATCCAAAACTGATTTGAGGCTTATGATAGATTATTCCTCAAGTGATAAATATGTTGAAACAAAAAAAATTAATTATAGATAAGAATGAGTTAGACATGACTACATCATATTACAATATGACTCAAGTGGACATGGTCCCATCTACCCATGGAAGAAATATCCATATATTTTAAGTGTCTGAAGCTAAGTTGATTTAAATGACCAAGGAGGAGAAATAAACCAAAAATTAACTTGAATAACATGTTCATACTCTAATTTACTATACCAAGTCAATCATTGATGTAATAAAGGAACCTATTGATTTAAAATCCCTCACCTCAATAAAACCATCACCCTCTAGTGATACTTTTGATAAAGAGACCATTGCCAAAATTCGTAAATATCAGAGTTACAAAAGATTAAAAAAATTGGGTTGAACTAGTAACTTTGGATGGTCTAAAATGTATTTAAGAAGTTATGAAAGCCTATGTTTTAAATGAAATGGAGAAAAAATATTCAATCCTTAAATCGATGTAGTGAAAAGAGATTTTTTTTGGGATGCAATTAGAGATTTGCAAGAAATGGCTATAACTAGAGAAAATATACTGGGTTTTTAATAAATTTTCACTAAAGCTAAAGAAAATATTTATAATGTTTGAATGAGAAGTGTAGAAGGGAAATTGAATGAAATAGAAGATGCTCTTGAGGGTTATCAAAATCTCATCAAGATTTATGATGACATAAAATATGAAATAAGGGTAGAAACATGGTTTATTCATCTTAAGATGAAAGATGATTTTAAACATATGATCAAATAAGAATTATTTAACAAAGATGATTTCAATTTGGAAGCTATGAATAAAATCTATGTTTTTTCTTTTGAACTTTTAGAGTGTACTAAAAACCTTCTTGGCTTTATCAAGAAACATAATAAAGTAACTAAAGTATTGATAAAATGGATGGTACATATTTAAAATAAAGTTATAACCAAGTACAATTTTTTTTATCTAGCTATATGTGCAATAAGAATATATAATATCAAGGATTCTAAAACAAATTAGCCATAATATTGATAGATACAACTATAAAATGATATTGCATCTCCAAGTGACAAGATTTCTCTCCCTCCTTCATAAATTTATCTCTCATATTAGGTTTTATTGTTGCAAAATTTTATGTACCTTAAATTATTATATTTAATTTTTTTGTGAATGCAATATTAAAAAACCAGTGAAAAGAGCACCCTCCAAAAAGCTAGTTATTAGGTAGTTATAAACAAGTTTTGTAAACTGCTACTATAAATATGAGTTTCACCATAATATAATTAACTAGGAACATTAAGATGGAAAATTCATGATTTTTATTATAAAAAAGGTATATAACTGAAGGGTAGAGTCTTGATAGGTTTTTATCAAGTATACAAGACTTAGATGCTATATAAATTACATTTTACTATCTAAATCACCTTCTCCAGAACATGTAACTATTGATACTGCTACTATAAATGTTGATCCTTCACCTTTAATAAATAATACTAAACAAAAAAATATTACCTATATTAAAAATACTATTTATATTATAACCACATATGCCACTTATCGACTCATCATTCCATCCCCTCCTCTTGGAATAATATCTGAAGTGCACATGTCTGCTCCACCTCTCATTCCATCTCCTACACATGTGCACTATCTAAAAAATTATAATCATTATTTTTATTCTACTCCTTGTTATTTTTATATTCCACATACTCATTCTCCACCTCATATCCTTATTCCCCTCCAAATTAGACTATTACTAAGGTCTTTGGAATTTTCCCAGTTTCTACTCAATAATCAACTCCTCTTGTTTCTTGCACTAGTACCATTGATACAAAAGTAGTTATTTACTTAGTTAGTGGGATACAAAAATTGGTAATAAATAAAAGTAATGTTTCTAAGGCTATTATCCATAGATTTGATGTAGTTTCAAATTTTTTTCAAAAAACCCCTTCATCGAAGAAATCCAAAACTAATTCAAGGCTTATGATAGATTATTCCTCAAGTGCCCAATATATTGAAACTAAATAACCAAATGTAGATAATAATTAATAATACATGACTAAATTATATTAAAATATAACTCAAGTGGACATGGGCCCATATTAGAGTTATAAAAGAGTAAGAAAATTGGGTTGAACTAGTAACTTTGGATGATCTATTTTTTTTTTTGAAGAATCTAAGAAAGCCTATGTTTTGATGAAAGTGGAGAAAAAAGTCTTAAATTCTTGAATTGATGTATGTAAAAGAGAAATTTTTTTTGGTATGTAATTAGAGTTTTGTAAGAAATGATCATAACTAGTGAAAAGATATTAGATTTTTAACAAAGTTTCTCTAAAGCTAAAGAAAATATTTATCATGTTTGAATGAGAAGTGTAGAATGGAAAGTGAATGCAATAGAAGAAGATATTGAGGGTTATCACAATATCATAAATATTTATGATTAAATAAAATATACGATAAGGTAAAAACATGTTATATTCATCCTGAGATGAAAGATAATTTTCAAAATATGATCAAATAAGACTTATTTAAAAAATATGATTTCAACTTGGAAGCTATGAATAAACTCTGTGATATTTATTTTACACTTTTAGAGTGTAATAAAAATCTTCCTAGATTTATCAAGAAACATAATAAAGTAACTAAGGTATTGATAACATGGATGGTATGTATTTAAAACAAAGTTGTAACCAAGTACAAGGAATTTTCTCTAGTTATACATGTAATAATAATATACAATTTCAATGATTCTAAAAAAACTAGACATAATAGTGATAGATACCAACTAAAAATGATATTAAATATCCAAGTGACAAGACTTATCTCCCTCATATTATCAATCAAATTTTTACTCTAAGGATGTTACTCTAGCTTCCTTTAATTTGAGGTAACATGAAAACATCTGTCAAGTTGTGGGTGAACTATGGGAGAGATGAGTCTCTAGATTAAAGGTCTACCTCCCTTACACCACACCTAAATTTAAAAAATAATATATTTTATTTGAAATAAAATGGATATAATGAGATTAAAACTAACCTAATAGAGATGATGCACCAATATTAACTCTACAAGACTACCTGAACGTGCACCATAAAAAGGCAATTTATAAAACTGATCTCAACACCCAAGGTTATTCTAACAAAAGTGTATCAACATGAAGGTAAGATGCTATGTATTTATCAAGGTAGATGAAGAGAATGTCTTATTATAGAAAATAGTACTCTTAATTACACTTAAATAAACACAAGAAAACTAACTACACTTTATGTGACCTTATATAAGGAAAATTACTTAGACAAAGCATGAGAGAGTGAGATGAACACAAAGAGAGATAAATATCACTTTCTATTCAACCATGAAATAATTCACACACTTAAATAATAAGTTGAGAAATTAAAACCAATTTTAAATCTTTTATTTAAAGGTAAAATCAATATTCAAACTAGTAGGGCTTCATCTTACCAGATGTGGATCCATTACAAGGCCAAAAATGGCTACTTATATAGAGAATGGGGAAGAGAGAGAGGGGCATATAAGGAGAAGATTTCCAAGTGTCCATGTGAGATTTAAAAACAATGATGAATTATTGATATTATAAATATATTTACAAATCCATGTGTCTCTCCTCTGAAGATGTTCCATCTTCCAAGTGATGTAGGAGTTAAAACTTATCTTGACACCTTGATCATCTTCTTGAAAATTGCCCTTCCTTGCGTAAGAATATTGAAAAATGGACTTCTTAATAATCAATTCGCCATGAATTCCTTTATAAGTTATTATTTATCATATTAACTTCACTTAGAAAATCCTCCAATCTAACATTTCAATGGCACTCATCATTCATTTGCCTAGGTGTCTTTAAACTCTTCATTTCTCATGCCTAGTTTCATCTAAGTAGCTCAAAACTTGAGTTAATATTATCAAAGTCACTATATCTCCATTAAAGGAATTAAAATACCTTATAATACAAGAATTTTTCCATTTTAGTTCCTATAACAACTCCCAAAACTTAATTTTTCTCCTCAAGTTCTCATTAGGCCTATTTTTCTTCTAGCCCTAAAAATATATAAAACTCCTTATTTATGGAAGTGTACAAATGGTACCAATAAAATAAGTGAATATTTGAGGACCTAGTATGTATTTAAAATTCCATTCCATGTTTCATGTCTAGATGTTGAGTGTAAGTGCCTTTTTCTACCTTTCTCTCTCCTTAATTAGGCCTCAATTAGGGCTCCTTGCCTAAAAGCCTATATTTCTACTCCAAACCTCTCCCACATAAGTGAAACCACCCAAAATAATTTTATTAAATTTACCTAGCCTATCAACAACCTCCATGTCAAATTTGAGGCGTTGAAATCTTGTGGAAGTGTGAGAACCATGAAATGGCCTTGAAACCTAGTCTCATTTTAGCCCTGTTTGAGACTACCTTGAAAAATAGAATTTATTTGATCACTTACATAATGAATTATGATAATTTTTAAAATTTAATAGATGAAAAAAATCCAAAATTACCTATACCAATAGTTTTCAAGTTATCCATTGCTCAAACCTTTGTAAAACACCAAAAACCATGCAAAAGAGTGCATTTATTATGGTTTATACAACTGCAAGTAAAAAAAAAGTAATCATGGTGAATCCAATTAGATTCCTAAAAAAATTTTAGGAGGTTTTAGGATCAACTTAGGTGATCTCATTTTCTTTAGGATCTCATCTCTCTCAACTGGTCTTTACTAAGATTTTAGGCATGTTTCATTCTTAAGGATTGTTCATAAAGAATAGATCCTCTTTTTATCTCATAATGATATAATATTGTATTTAAGGGACCCTTAAACCACCTTAAAACACAATTGATTCCTATGAAAAACCTCATGAGTGTTTTGAGTGAAGGATGGTGTTTATTAGGTTGCAAACATGACATTGGATAAGGGTTAATAGTCTTAGCCTTTGTTCATGCAGGTCATGTGCTCAATCTAACAAATAATTCCAAAATAATGAATTGGAGAGACATAATCCATAAAAACCAAATATCTCTATGCATAAGTTCAATGTTATAACAAGTGAGAAAAAGCTGCCTTTTGTGTTGTAGTCTGCCTTGAGAGAAGCTCAAAGGTCTTATAGGCCTAAGCAACATTTTCTTGATTTTCCACTATTTTTGATGACCCTTGGAGGTATATAATATGTATATAATGTTATAAACACCTTAAATCCATCACATTATCTCCAATAGGACACTTTATTCATGACTATACTTATGGGCTTATGTGTGGTCTTAAGCTCATTAGGCCTAGACATGGCTTGTCTTCATTCTATCCCTTATTATTAGGTATAAGGATCTCATATTAACATATTATAGCCATGAAACCATCATAAAATATTTTATCTTACCTCATACCTCCAAAAAAACTTCATCCCTCTCAAACAAACAAATACTTCTCATGAATTTAAATAGGCTTGTGTATCTATTTAACTATGTGGGCAGGGTTTAGAGCTTTGTTTAGTCATCCTTCTCATGTTTCTTTTATTTCTCATGAATTTAGGTGGTTTGAAATATTTAACCATCACTTGATCTATATTCTAATGTTTCACATGTATTTTACCCCTTCCTTAGGCTTGAAACTAGCATGTCTTGCTTAGGCTAGCCTATAGGTAGTCCTTAGGATAATTTGAGTGCATTCAAGGATTTTAGGATTTTACTTTTATAACTTTGACATCTAAATGATTTTTTTTGTATTTTTGAGAATATATCACCTTTATTTGGAACTTTCAAGTCACTATGACTTAACAAACTATACTACCCTTCTTACTCATTTCTAAGCCTGACTGTAGGTGTCATTTATCGAGGTCTTAACTATGTCTTATGAGTTTAGAACCTTGTTTCAATTCATTAGTGATGGGGGTTATCAATACCCTTCATTTAATAATGTCAATCTATGGCTAGGGTCTTAAGGCTATATGCAATAAGATAAAGAGATATTTGGCAAATGATTCCTTCTATCACACTCCATGCTTGTAGGAATTGAAAATCACACTTGCAGAAATCAAAGCACACATGCATGAAATTAAAGCACACTTGTAGCAAGTAAATTACTGAATTGAAAATAAATTAAAAATGCATAAACCACCTACAGGTTCACACAAACTATAAAAAAAGAACTATTTATAGTAACAAATAAATAAAATAAAAATTTACAATGAAATGATAATTTATAGAACAAAGAAATAAACAATAGTACATTGATCCATATTCCTTGGAATGAGTGGCCAACTCATTCCTCAAAAGATGATTTATTCATTACATAAGTTTCAAAATAGGCTACTTAGATTAATGTAAATATAAGTGTATTGATTGATTCATTTGAGTGTGAAGGGTGCATTTATAATTTCATGCTTTCAACCACCACCTTATTTAGGAGTAACAACCTCGATATCCCATCCTATCTCAATCTCCACAAAATATGGAGAGATATATTTATTCAAATAATGAAATATATTACAACATGATCTCAATCTCCACTAAATATGGAGAGAGTTATTTATTAGGATAAAATTATGTAAATCTATATTTAAATACAATATAGAATATAAAGTCTATCAATAAAACTCTATATATATATATATAAAGAATCCAAATGAAAAACATTATTCATGATAGATGAAACATTATAATACATTTAGAAATACTTTCCAAACAAGTCTGTAGCATTTCTATTGAAGTCTATAACAAACCTACTAAAATCTATAGCAAGCTTTCTAAAATCCATAATTGACTAATGTAATCCATAGCTAATATGATGTAATTCATAACTGGTCCGTAGCTAATCTAATGCAATCCATAGTTGGTCCTTAGCAAGTATGATGTAATCAATAGCCACTATGGGAGTCTATAGCAAGTTTGTAGGATTTTTTAGTAGGCCTATAACTTGACCAAAATGTTGTATCCATTAAGAAGACTTTGACACTACTCCAACATCATTATTGAATGGTTACTCTTTATATCTTGAATCATTCTTAGCTTAATATGAACTGTGTATGCATACATTAACATATTTTTCCCAATAATCATTATAGATATCTAATAAATAGATAACAATGAATTATAAAGACATAACCATGATATATTCTTGCTAATTTATTTTAAATATACCATAAATTTAGAAACAACATTTAGATCCACTTCCTATGCAAGAAAAAGGATGCTATTTTATAGATATAATGAGCCATATTATGGTCTCATCAATTGGATATAAAAGTGACCCTACTCATGTTTCATAATCTTTTGAAATTATCCAAATATTGTATCTCTCCAAGCATACACTTATTATAGACTGTCTTCAGGCCTTCTTAAGGTATGGATGTAGGTGTTGATTAGGAGAAGGGTTTGAGCATGAGGTCTTGAACTTAATATCTCCACTCCATCATGAAACTCTTAAATTAGTTAAAATTCATGGAAACTTCTCTCATCATAGGATTCATTTGTTTTCTTCATAATTTTCTACAACCTTTGTCTCATCTTTGTACTTAGACCTATGTAGGAGTACTAGGCTTACAAACCTTTTAAATGTTTTAACCCTCTATCACTTCAAGCCCTTACAGATCTCCATTAATAAATATATCTTCATTAGTTTGTGACTTTACTCATACCTTTATACTAAATCATGGTCCCACTCAACTCTTTTTTTATAATTGGTTTTAGTCAAAAATGAAGACCTATAGGTCCAGGGCTGTACATCTTCATTTTGCTTGTATGGACTATAGAGACAACCAACTTTTGAGTCTTGAAGTTTAAATATTGTATAAACTATTTTCAATTACTTATAAACTTTCAAAAATCTTATAGGTTTTGACTACGCATATGCCATCCTCAACTTGTCTATTCACCTATACAGATTTTGTGTAGAGTCAACTTGTGTGCAAGGTTTATGTGTTAACAATGAAAGTCTATGAGTCCATTAATGCCTTTTGATGATACAATGGTGTATATCTAGGGTCACATTATTGTTTAGGAATATTCATCATAGTTATCCACTACTTAAACATACTCTACATAGAACTTAGGTCCCATTAATGTTAAGTGATAGGTATGCAGACTTATGGGTGGATATAACACACTTCAACCTTGTTTGAGAGTATAATTTGACCTCAACTCTCAGAAACTTCAACTTATAACCTTATTCTTAGTATTATCTCATTCTACATTATTCTCTTATTTCCACTTGGATAAACATTGATGTTCACACCTACAAAAGACCATTTATGCACATACTATACTTTTCAAGGAGTAAGACATGATGATTCTTGAAGGACTATTTGAAAATATATAATTATAAAGAGAAAAAACATGAATTATGGGAGAGTGAGGAGTTTTTTCATTAATTATGAATTAATTTAAACATATTAAAGTGAAAAAAATCTCAGATAAACTAAAATAGACTTGCAACAAGATCATATGCCCACACACTTAAGACACTTTTCCTCTTGTTTAAGACACTTCATGGAGTTGAATTGGATGATGAAAATACCACCAAAAATATCTATTTATCCTATTAATACATCATAAAAACCATTATTTTCCATCATAATATGAAGTAGAGAAATATGAGCAAAAGTAGATCCTACTTGGATGGAGAAGGCATAGCAACTTGTTGTCACTCTTAGAGATTATTTATAAAGGAGTGTGCATGAATTTAAAACCCAATGCCACTAATTTAAATCTCATTATGACCCATAATAATGGACAAATTTTTAGCTCCCAACTCTCTCTCTCTCTCTCTCTCTCTCTCTCTCTCTCTCTCTCTCTCTCTCTCTCTCTCTCTCTCTCTCTCTCTCTCTCTCTCTCTCTCTCTCTCTCTCTCATATCCATGTCATGCATTTGATGTCTTCCTTCTTAGCTTATGAAGGTAGTGATAGAGGAGAGAGTGTTTGATGCATGTTTACAACCTATAACTTGATCCAAATCCTAAAAATGATCCATGTAATTGCAAGGGACACTATGCTACCATTTTCAACTGAAATATGATCTTCTAAAGTCATACAAGTGTCCAAAAATGCTTTTAAAGGGGTATTTTTCTTAGTTTAGGAATTGACCCTACAATTTTATTAGTATATGACAATTATTAAACATTATTTGACATCAGATACATTATGTAATGTATTTAAACATTTAAACTTGAAGGTAGTACATACAACTCCTCTAAATATAAGCTAAAAGGTGATTAAAATGACAATTTAGCACATAAGAACATAATAAAAGGTTAATACATGATATTATGACTTTAAAGACACATTAAAAACCTTATATAATGACTATAAACCATTTCACAACTTTGACCATAGTTGACAACACCAAGACCTTTTGAATTACCCCTAAGACTAGGTAAGTACACATGAGATCAAACCTTGGGCAAGGTTAGACAATGGATAATGTAACCATATGGAGATAATTTAGGAACATTTAAGACCATAACAAGACCAGATATAATATTTTATAACCCAATGAAAGTTTCAACCTAGAGGGATTGACCATTTTTTACTTGGGGTCAAAAATTGGTCAACATCTCCTTCATAACTTTCTCTCGTATATTTTGTTTTATCATTGAATTTTTTTAAATAACTTAAGTTATAAAATTTAACTTATTTATTAATGCAATATTTAAAAATAATGAAAAGAGAAAGTTTGCCTCCAAAAATCTAGCTATGAGGTAGTTATAAATTAGTTTTGTAAATAACTACTAGAAATATGAGTTATGGTCATTGTAATAAAACTATGTTTTGAGTAGCCAATGATATCACATATCGGTGAATTTAAATTCAATCTTATTATAAAACATATTTTGAAGTGGTGATTGTGTCTTGACCTAATTTTTAAAAATGTGTGAAATTAAGCATAATAATTTTTGGTATTTTTCATGATCATGGAATACTTTTTATTTGGATAAACTATCCAACTGCATTATTTTGGGTAGAACAATGAATTTGTGTATATGGTTTCAATTAATTATAGTTCTTACTTCTATAAATTAATGAAAGTAAATTTAACATTAGATGTATTCTTTACTTATGACATAGAATCTTTATAATGTCTTAGGATTACAACATAAGTATATTTTTATCCATACATTACCTTGAAAATAATATTGTACTCTTTTTTATATCAATGCAGTGAAAATGATAAATTTTTAAAGGTTATGAATATATTGAGTGTTTTAAACCCACTATATTTTACTACCAAACTACTCATTATTTTTAATAAAATAGTCAATTAATTCATAACCACTATTATAATCATGATTGATTAATGTTCTCAAACATTCTAACTATACCAACACTATATTATTTCTATATTTTCATTATTGGGTTATATTTAGGAACATCTATGCACAAAAAATAATAATTCATAATAAATTACTCAATCAAAGCATATTATCATTTACCGATCCAATAGTTAATGACTCTTAATGATGAAAATACAACAACAACAAACTAAAATAATTAAATGTAGTCAAAGACTACAACAACACATTTAATCTTCTAAATAAAATAAGGTACAATATATGGTATATCATCAATAAATACAACCATGATTATAACACTATCTCATGAATAATGAACATTCATTTATGCTACATCCATTGCTACATTTGTCAACTTAATACAATAAATGTCAAAGTACATTATATATAGTAGTAAAATTTAGCTTCATAGTGAAGTTAATCAAATCAAATAATAGCCATGAGTATATTTTATAAAAGATATGGATCCAACTATAGAGAGCGAGACCATCATCTAGGCACTTTTCCTCCAACCACAGACTGATGGTTTCTCACACACTTCCCCATTGGGAGTGGTCTTTCCCTTCATGAGGGGGAATATAAAGATGATGAAAATTTCAATAACTCATCCATAATAATGTGTTGTACTTTCACTATCATGTGAAATAATCATACAAACCATAAATATATCCTCTATATAGTATGACATCACTCACACATGCAAACTATAAATTATAATAGGTAAACAATGTATACAACTATAATATTACTTATGCCAAAGAATTTCGTTATAATTTTTAGACTTCAAAAAAAGCTGGGCCATAGTCCACTACAATATACTCTTTACTAAGATGTGTTACATCACTTCCTTTCACATTCATTGGTGATGAGTGATTTATTCAAAGTATCCCTACCTATAATCACTCGTCATCACTCATTGTGAAATATGACCCTAAGAAACATGAACATATGACATAAATAATAAATATATTCCACCCCAAATAGTATAAATAATAAGACTTAGTAAAATACTTTTAAATTAATTTATGCATATGCTTAAGAAGTACAAAACTGGTTCAAGATTAAAAAAAAAACAAAACCATATATTTTTTATATACAATGGATTCAAAAATTCATAACACACCCAAATTACACTATGTTCTTATGGTTTGTCAACAAGACCCATTCCAACCAAATAAATACTCATGCATACCAATAAAATATCATACATGCACTAAAATAAAAAATACAATCCATTCATATAGTCTCTATAATTTATACATTTATGTAAAACATATGCAATACCATGATTTGATAACCTTACTTTACAATATATCACAAATAGAATATATTTTTTTAATAAGTATTTAATAGTGCACAAATACATTTTATTAGTCTATCATGCTTCAATGTAGTTTTATTTAAAAACATTCCACCCATATTCATAGTACCTTATTGTTATGAATTATAAGCTTTAATATTAAACATGGTTTTTAAATTTGTTTAAGTCATAAAAATGAGTTTTTTAAATTCTCATTTAACATGATAATGGGGAATTCTAATAGCTTGTAATGCATGAAATTCAAAATCAAGTTCAAACAACTCAGTAAATACATAATACCCTTATTTACTCTAAAAAGGTTATTGCCTATCCAGTTTATAGTTTGATCCAAAAAAGATCTCAATAAGTATAAATCCCTCATAACCAAGTGTTCTCAATTAAAGTAATTAAATCTCAAAAAAACTATTTTCCCAAATTACTTTGATAATTTAAAAAAAATGACCTCTTAATAAATTTACCCCTCTACCCAAATGTCAAACATGAACCTATATGCTTGTAGTGAATAAACATGTTAAAACTGCTTTAAGGATAGTGAATCAACAATGAAAAGACCATGCATTCCATTAAAATCTTGAAATGAAAACTATACTATAGTTTTTACAAAATAAGGAATCAAGAATGGAAAGAATATGCATTCCACTAAAATCTTGAAATTCAAAATACACTACAATTGTTACAAAATAATGAATACCAATGATTATCCACACCATACCACAAAGGGATACTCTATAACCATTCAAACATTAAACACAGTCTAAGGTATAGTGAAATAGAAAGTAACTATAAATTGACATTTCCATGTAAGCTAAAAATAAACTCAAACATTAGTTTGTAGGTTTCCCAATTAAAAAGAGACAAACCGATGATTCACATTTTCTAATTTCAACATTGACTATAGCCATATAAGGGTGGTTTGGATGAAATACCACCCATGTTAACTTTTGGGTAGAAGAATATTTCTCCCTCAAGTTCATATGGGTGACTTTATTTTAAAAAATCTCAAATTCAAAATATTTAAGCCATGATTGAGTTTACTGCCATGTTCCAAATTACCCATAGATACACATTTTGTAAAGTACAGGACAACCCCATTTTTTATTTTCTTTTTGGGTTTTTGAATATAGAAATGGTTTTCATAAATTAAAAAATCTATAGGAATAAAAATAACTACAAGCAATGATCTTGCATTTTTTTAACCAATATACAACTAAGACATGAAACCCTTCGAAAAAAATAATTACATGTTACTTATCTTGAGATTTAGTCTAAAGTTGGCCTTTTGCTTACAATGCATCAACCCCAAATAAAATACCTTCTTATTCATTTTCTTTGAGCTCTATTGTATCCACTCTTTCTTCATTTTCTTTTTTTATTTAACATTTCTCCTCTCCTGATTAGGTTATTCCATGCCTTCAATCAGTAGAATCTTTATGCACATGCAATCATTATCATTAGTTCATAAATATATGATCCTAAATTGTATGAAAACCACTACCAAATCTCCATTAAAGTATTTTCAACTCAAGTTGAACCATTTGTTTCCAAATTCATGCCTAGTTGGAAAACCTACTACCCAAAGTAGCCTCATCATCATTTTAAAAATATTTATGCTTTGCCTCCATGAAACCCTAATAATGTTTTAAGTGGACATGGGTCATTTAGTCCCATTTTTGTGGTAACCATATTACCAATAAAATACTCTCACTCAATATTAAGTTACTCCCAATGTTTTTTTCTAAATTGAATTTTATAACCCCTTTTTTAAAAATTTACAATACACCCCATATCCACTAAAAAGTTCATTCATTATAAGCTATGTTTTCTCAACAAGACCATTTAAATGTAAAATGACTATTACACTATGGCTATATTCCATTAAATATAAATTAAATAGGCAATTCCATAATATGACTAAGCAAATGCAACCAATAAACAATTAGCATAATGATACATTCCATGAGCAAAAATAACATAATTATGCAAATAATTGAAAGTTTGGGGTTCTGAATCATAAATGGTTTGTAATCAACATAAAATCACACTCAACTTATTAGAATAGTTTTTTGTAGTTAAATTTTAGGACCTATAAGCAAACCAAATAAAAACATGCAATTATAACCATAAAGAGTAGACCATCAAAGGTAACCATATAACAGAGTAACAATCAATAATCAATTACTATAAAATGATTATTACTCAATAAAGATGATGAGTGTGTGAATGTTTTGAGTTTTATATATCTATCCCCAACTACCATGATATGAAACCTTCTCTGCTATGATTCTATCCCTCTATCCCACTTGGTGAGGGTAAAAATATTCTTGCATCCACTTCATCCAGAAAAAGGGGTAGTAAGTTTTAGCTATACATAAATAATGGAAATAATAGTAATGCAATTACATTAAATAAACTATTAATAATTTAGCATGACTAAAATTAAGAATCATTTTAGTATACAATTTCCAAAATCACATTAATTTCATATATACAAATATACATATGCAACACCATAATGATCAATCATAGTAGTTAAAATATGAAATCTCAATAACATATCCAAACAATAATATAAATAAGTAATCTTAATAGAATATATTTGATTATACTATGCAGATCAATAGTCTAACCAATCAATTGGCTTAATCATTTATTAATTTAAAAAAATAATAATAGTATATGTTATAACATCATTCCCCCCTTAAATAGTTCATCTTCTCGATGATGTTATTAGAATAAAGAGAATATAAATTGTTCAACAAGAAATATCAAGAAAATAAATGAAGAAATAAATGATAAAATTAATCATAATCTTCTCAAGTATATCTATCTTTAGAATATTATATCTACGAGACCTTGTATTGAGACACTTCTTTATTAAACAAGCTAAGCTTGCATGTTTCAAGTATTTTGTTTAGTTCTAATGTTTCCACTCCAAGATCCAAAACATGTAATGTATTCCAATCAAGTACATGTGAAGGATCAAACACCTTTTCTTAATAAGATACATGAAAAAATTATGAATCTATGGTAAATATGGTGGCTAATAAATTTTGTAAGCAATGAGGCTAATCACTTCTAGGACATCGAAGGATCCTACATATCTAGGTACTAAGTTGGCTGATTTTCCAAATTTGATAGAGTTATTTTGAGGTTTAATGTGAAAAAAAAAAAATGTTTCAAATTGAGAATTGCCTTGTTGTCATTTTTAGATCATCATAGCTCATTTACCTATCATTGGCCTAATCCAACATTTATCTAATTAGTTTCATTTGTTCTTTAATTTCAACAAACATATCAGGTATAAAAACCACTCTTTCTTCCAATTTATCCTAGTTGATAGGTGCCATACACTTTATACCATAAATGGATTTGAATGGTGCCATTTTTAAAGATGATTTGAATGAGTTATTGTAGGAAAAATCAATAAATGAAAGGTATTTCTCCCACTTGTATTTCTAATCCATGTAATAAATTGTCAACAAATATTCTAAAACCTGATTTACTCTTTCTATTTGCCCATCTGTTTTAGGATGATAGGATGTAATGAAATTAATTTGAGCCCCAAAATATGTGTTTAAGTATTTACAAAACCTTGAATTCATGTGAATATTTATATACAAAATTATTTTATCTATAAAACCATGTAATTGATAAATTTATTTTACAAATCTTTTTGCTAGAATTGGTGAATCATCAATTAAATTGATTTGAATGAAATGTTCTACATTGGTGAGTTTTTAAAATACCAAAAAAATATATCATAGTAATTCCTTGACATGGGAAAACCTTGGAAAAATTCCATACTAGTAAATTTATACTTATACTCTAGAATATCATGCAGGTACAACAACCCAACATGATGAACATGTTATACTTTAATTCAGTAACATTCTAAACTTATAGACACAAAATTAGTTACATATTTATTAATTTCCTTCCATAAATACAATGGTTTAAAATTTTCCATAAGCTTAGTTATGCCTATATGACCTAAATAATGATCATTATGTAACTAATTAAGCATAAACACTCTTAAATTTTATCTATTATTATTATTCTCTCATTAAATCTTAAGAGCCCATTATTCTCAAAATGAAATCCTTCACATCTATGGTCTTGAGGATTTTCTACTAGGGATTTCTTGACTTGATTATGGAATTAATCTCCTAGTGAGAATCAAAAAGTTTGATATTAGAAGGTAATTATTATTCTATCTATTATCACTATGTACCTTATATGGATAAGATCATTTGTAACCTTATTATCTTTGCCTTTAATATAAATAATGTTAAAATCAAAATTTAACAAAAAATCTAACCAATATCTTTGTCAAGAATTTAGATTTGGTTGAGTAAAGATATATTTGATTGCAAAATTATATTTTTTGAGCTCAAATGGTTTACCTAATGAATAATGTCTTTGTGTAGATTTTTTGTACCAAAAGTATCATTACATATAACACCCTAAGGGAGACCCCCTTTGTTTTTTAGGAAAAACCCTAAATTATCCAAAAAACCCATATTTCCCTTTACCTTGTAGAAACTAGAACTCTAGATGCAATTTACACTTGTGCAAATTGCTTCATGGGTTCCAGATCCTACGATGTACCAAAACCCAAAACCATGGAATCAAAAACTCACCATACACTTTGTACATTCTCAAATGTGTAAAATGCATGGTAGGCACCAGATCCTACCATGCACCCATCTGGAGGAATCCAAAAATTGGCATGCACTTTGCACATTTTCACAATGTGCAAAGTACATGATAGTCTCTTGATCCTGTCAAACCTTTAATAACCCCTTTATATGGAATGTGGAACTTGAAGTGCATGTTGCACATTTGGAACATGCAAAGTGCACCATGGTCTCTATGTTCTACCAAACACCTACCTTTATACATCACAAAATGTGAAACCTCGAGTGCACTTTATGAATTTTTAAACATGTAAAGTGCCCTATGGGTTCTACCTCCTTCCAAATCCTACCACCCCATCCATAGAGAGTTGACCTGCTTTAAGAAAGTATAACCTCTACCAATTCACCAAATCCCTTCCCATAGAATGTAGAACCTAAGGTGCACATTACATGTTTTAAAACATATAAAGTGTACATTGAATTCTACCTTATACCAAGTCCAATCTTCTCGTAAAGAGTGGACCTATTTTTAGCATGTCTAAACTCTACCACCAACCACCTAAGATCTCATTAATTATAGGTTTTCATATAAAAACTAGGTTATTTTTCAAAAGATTTATCAATTGTTAATTATAAATTGCATTTTTTGAGCTCCAATCACTCCTTCCATCACCTCTAAACCTCAATCCTTGTGTATACCAATTTGTACTTCAAGCCACAATTGTAAATATTCAATCCATGTCACTTGCACCTATAAAATGGTACTTTTCTCATGTTTTTACACCATTGTCTTTTGTTTTGAAACTTTTTCCCAATCATTTTAAGTTTTTATGAGTTTTTTTAGATTGAGCTTCTCTTAGGATTGCTAGTGATGGATTTATTTTGAAAGGGTCATTTTGTGTTAAAATTATGCATCTAGGTTCAGTTTGAGTTTCTAATATTCTTAGGGTTTTCTCATTTTCAAATCTTGCATATACTATTATCTGAGAAAAGCCCTCATTTCCAACTCAAAGATTTTTACATTCAAAACCAAGGCTTCCCCATGCAAATATTCCAAGCATATACTTCATATTCAAAAAGACTAATAAATATTCCAAAAAGATTCCCCCAATGTCCTCATAGACATTAGACTTTCGATAAACACTTAAGAAGTCTGCAAGACTTAAATCCTTCATAGAGAGTGGATTTACTCTAAGCACCTCTCACTTCTACCAGAGATTCAACATGCCTCAATCACCTTTGACCCCTGCCGACTCCTAGTACACCATAGAGAGTGGACCTGACTTAAGCACATCCCACTCCCAATAGAAACCTAATAGCCCTCAAGCATTATGGATATTAGATGTGCTTTGAACACTTATAGGTTTTGTCAAAGAATATAAGTATTTTAGATACCTACAGGTTCTATCAACTCTCATAGTTGGTTTTTTAAAACTAGTAACTTTAGTTTCCATGCCTCCTAAGGAAATGAAGTTCAATTCTAAGGGCCACAGAGTGACTTCTTGTTTGGAGTCAATATGGATGAAATAACAGATAGAGATTTAGGTCACATTAACCTAGGAGAGTTTTGGGCTAGGATAGGTATAGATTTCAAATGTGACTAGATCCAGAGTATCTATGACTTTGGTTTACCATAAGCTACAACCTTTCCTCTATCTATTTAAAGACCTGAGTTGATCCTCATAATGGCCTTACATTATGACCCTGATAGAATACAAGTCTTCACTGAGAAAGGGGAGAAGGTTCTTGATCTTGACCCTAACTTTGTCAACATAGTGTTTTCCATTCCTAAATTAGAGAGTTATTTAGATATAACTCCACAAATATCTGCACAATTTTATGAAGAGAAAAAAGATGGATATCAGAAGATTATCAACAAGTAGTGGCTCAATAATCCCAAACATTCCTCCACCATATTTTACAAGACTATGTATGTATTTGATTTCATTAAAGAGGTGGGAGATATCATAACACTGTTGCACAGAGTCACTAGTAATCCCAATGCCAAGTGTTATCAGGACTAGATGTATCAGTATATTAGATCATCAGAGAGAAAAAAAATAGATACATTAGACCCAGTTAATAAGTGATTCCCTCCATAACTAGTTGATGGAGGTGTAGATGATAGATAAATTCTATATGACATCATATATTGTTTATATCTTGGCCAAAGGAAGATTGTTCCCAAGCCTCAATACAGTCCCTGAGGAAATGACCAGAGTTTATAACTACTACCTTGACCTCACTCTATAAGCTAGTAGACAATCATTCAAGAGAGTTAATGATGCTTTCATTTACAACATCATTATCATGTTTGATCAAGAGGTTTGGAAGACAAGGTTATCCCAAGAGGTAAAAGATGAGATTAAAAAAAGGGGTTCCTTATTCATATAGTTCCCCACCTACTACTACATCTAGGTAACTATATTTAGTGGTTGTCCTTACACACTTCCTCAGTATGTAAGTGACAAATGGGAATTATTTGAGTTGGTTAGGTAGTTGGTGGATACACATAGGCTCCTTTTAGATAGACATAAGGTAGGGATACGTTTCCCTATTTCTATTGGCCATTACACATGCTAATCTCTTTTGAAGGCCATAACTACAAAGGTGGAGATGTGCTAAGTAACGTTAAGGACCCTAGAGTCTAAACCTTAATTTGAACCATATAGTAAGGTCACTATTGCACTAAAGATGGCAACATATGAACATGTGACATATTATGAGGATTTTTGGGAAGACTATGATGATGAAGAAATGGTCAAAATGAGGGACTATTCTAAGATTTCCCTGCAACAAATAAAATACTATGATCTGGGAAGACTGTGATGATGAAGAAATGGTAAAAATATAGGGTAGATCCAATTTACCTCACATAGATCATTGCCAGACCTCTACCACTAGTGAGGTGGTTAGTAACTAAATCCTTCTTTTTATTTGACAAAATAAACCCTATTATTAATAAAACTATAAATTGTCTAAGAAGCAAGGGCATGCAAGTCATAAGAGAAATAATAGGGGTTAAGGATAAGCTCTTAAAACTTTATAATAGGGCCTCAATGAATCAGTTGAAGAACCTGACAAAGGAAGGAAGAGGAAGAAGACAAAGGCAAAGAAAAGGGAATCAAGCAGACATGGAGAAGTTATAAAAGAATTGATTGATATTTAAGTTGAGGATATAATAGTAGCATAGGGGTCTATAACTTTAGATCATATATCATTGGATCCTATTTCCACTATTCCCCATTCTCCTATACATATTATACAAGAGGTTTCAAAATCTCTACTAGTTATCTCTACTCCTTAGGTATCTTAGGTCCCTATTATTCCACATGTTTTAGCTCCTCCACCTCCAGTGTTAACCCCTCCACTTTTACCCACTTCATCTACCATTCCACCCACCTCAATAGGTTGATTAAAATTATCACAAATGAGTCAAGTAAACACTTAGGGTCCCCCTGTCATGGAAGTTCAAGTTTCCACTCCACTTTCCCTTCCTCCCACTTCACCTTCCCTATTTGATCCACTCTCAATTTCCATCCTATTTACAATTCCTTCCATTTCATCACCATTAATTCCAAACACCACCAAATAATACATTACCATGGAGTTAGTCATCTTGACTATAGTTTCATAGGCCACCTTAACCCCTAGGGTAAGTACTATTTCCCCTTCATCTCAACCCACTATTTTCACATCACCAACCCTAAGTGGTCCTACACACCTAATTAACACATTCAGTGCTTTCGCTTCCACCCTTCCACTATTTCCTAAATTCATAACTCTGATGTCCATTTCACCCTTCACTCCCCCAATAGGCACAACTATTTTCGTTGCCTCCACTCCCCTCATTTTTAATATTTCACCTCTATCATCAATTAAGGTCAGAGCAACCTAAACACTTGAATCAAATATTGATTTGTAAACTATTGATGAGAGTGGATCCTCATAGGCATCTCTTAAGCAAACACTAGTATCATCTCCTAGGAGTCTTCCTTGGTCATAGTATCAATTGGTATAACTACATTAGTTATAGATTATTTGGTGATAGTGTCATATCAACAAAAGGCTAACCTTAGTTGCTTGACATAATTAGTGAGTAAGAAATGGAAATGAATGATTGATACTATAACTTTAGACTTCAACATGTTAGAAGTTAATAAGAAATAAAAATCTACTCCCAAGACCCTCCTGAGAACATTCACCGATGATAAGGGAGAGAGATATGTTAAAATTATAGTTCCTCCACCAGATAAATCAAAAGAGGATCTTATGGTGGTAGATTATCATGTTTCTCATATACACCTTAGTCAATATACAAGAGAAGAGATCAAGCATGATGTGTAGACAAGTATAAAATATCTCTTCCAAAGAATTGATCATGATAAAGCCACCAAGGAAGAGCTGAAAAGAAAGGTTGATCAATTGACCAAAGCACTCGACCAATTCATAAAGCCTAGTGAAACATCACAACAACCATAGGTAGTGTAGTTAATCAGTCTAGATCAAGATATAATTGATTCTACATGAGAGATTTCTCACATGGGAAGGGATACAAAAGAATGGTATGAGGAATTGATCATAAAAGGTTACAAAATACTTGTAGCCATGATGGAACATTATGGAGAGAAAATAAATTTTGAAGGACTGGATTAACAATTATGAAGGATAAATTCAACTCTTAAATATGTACTATCCCAAATTAACCACCATAAAATAAATTTACATGAATACCCTCATTATTGATAACATATTGAAGTATGATGCCAAGAATGAGGAACTAGATAGGGCTGCTCAATTTTAGATAAGAGTACTGATAGAATCTGTGGAGTGAACCAAGGAGGCTCATAACAAGGCTATTGATGTGATATATGAGATTGAAGGCATGATGAATTTAATGTCATGCCAACCAATGGACAATGCCAGAAATCTCCTTCATGTAGAATAATTTTAGAATCATTTAAAGAAAATAGTTGAGGAGTCTGCAAAAGGACATAGTCTTTATCCTAAGTTTCATTCATAGGTTCATCAAGTATGAGAAAGTAATTGATCATATGAAAATTAAAATAAAAGGCATAATAACCTTCTTAAGAGAGTTGTTTGATGTCCAGGTAGATTGTGTAGCCTCCAACATTTATTCTTATGGGCTTGATGTAGAGTGAATACAAGAAATATTCAAGGCATTTGATACATATATAGAGACTCTATGGGCATAAAATGATAAGAAATCTAAGGATATTCTAGACATAAATTAATTTCACCTCTCTTTTGAATATTTTCAAATGTTATGATCATGTGTAATTTCATTTCAAAGACATTGCAAGTTGTTATTATAAAATTAAATATTTATTTTTTATAACTCTTTTGACAAAGAGAAACACATTTTTTCTACAATTTATATTTTTGAATGTGTAAGTTATAAAAATTACAAGTGCAAATTTCACTTTCCATTTTGATTAATGTGAATTGTTAAAAAAGGTGCAAAGTCATGAAGTGTAAATTACATGGTTCCCTTTTGGTAAAAAGTGATAAAGACTTAGATTGTTGTAAAATTATCACTTTAGGTTTTTTACACTAGGGTTTACATGGAAATAAACTTGGAATTGATTTTTCAAGGTTATCTTTTATTTATAAAGGCCAAGTTCTATTTTGGGCACTACTTTTGCTTGAAGAGCTATTTTCATCCACCATCAGATAACGAGTTTTGTATGGAGATATTTAGTTACAGATATGCCCAACTTATGCATGCAATGTTTCAAATGTTCCACAAGTCCAAAATTCTAGAAATAGAAGATATGACCTCTTTTTTCATGAAGATTTTTAGATCTGCATGATTTTCTGAACTGAGTGTTCAAGTTTCAACAACTACCTGTCTTCTATGACATATTTTTTTATAAAAATGGGTAGACCCCATGGTCCACTGTATATTTTTGTTATTATTTATATTTTTTTCACTTTGAATGTATTTACTACAATATGTAACCTTTGGAGAGACACAAAGTTGAAGTTTTGCCTTTCTTGTCTTTGGAATCTCTATGTTGTGCAAAGTTATTTGATTTTCTGTAGAAGCTTTGTCTTTTATTTTAGTCTCAAGAAAATTCATCTATGGTATTTTACCCTCTTGATAATATTTTTTGGAATAAATATCCTTTTCCCTTTTCTAAAAAATAACTAAAATATTGCCTTTGATTTACAAATTTGTATGAGTTTATGCTTAAAATAAATTCAATCTATTTTATGCTCTATTGTGTTCATCAAGAAAGCACCTAGATCCACTATACAATATTTGGTGTAATCACCATATTTTTAGTTTTCTATAAATTTCAATTCTTTGACCCTTTTCCCTATCAAAACCCTAGTTTAGGTTAAAAAATAACTAAATAGCAAGATTTTCACAAAACTCATATTTTATCAGTTTGTTTCAGATTTAGTGAAAGGAAGCCAACCTTCTTCAGAGATTAACCTCAAATTGCCAAGGTCCTATAGCTTTTGAGGGTTTTCCATTATATCATTAGGAACTTGCACAACAAGATACATAATCAAGACACATGCAATCCTATGTGATAACAATCTCTAAACATGTAAAACATACACTATTACATATAACTCCATATTATATGTGATATATTTAGCCTCATAAGGGTTTAGTTACCTAGAATAATAATCTATTAATGAGCCTTATTACATCAATAATCCACCCAAGCCATCCCTAGAAGTATCTATTATTATAAAAAAATTACCATTTGGATATGAGACTCACAATATTGGTGTTGATATTAGACTCTTTTTCAAGGTTTGAAAGGCTTCCTCACACTTATCACTCCACACAAAACATTGATCTTTCCACTATAAGGAAGTTAATAGGTTGGAAGTTTTGGGAAATTTGGGTATAAATTTCTTATATACCAACAAAATCCATACAAATACACACTTCATGAACATTTTTGTGTGCTAGCCATTGTATGAGGCTTTTATCTTCTTAAAATCTACATATATCCCTTCTAATGAATTGATATGACCTAAATATTGCACTCTTTTTTGAAATATGGGACAATTAGATATATTTACATAGATTTTATGTTTTCAAAACCATTTTAAAATGAGATGCAAGTGCTCAAAATCCCTTCTTCAATTTTGGAATAAATCATAATATTGTCTAGGAAGAGGAACATGAATTGATCTAGGTAATCTCTAAACACACTATTCATGAGATTCAGGAATGCTTTAGGATCATTCCTTAGGAAAAAATGAATAATTATGAATTAATAACAACCATACCTTTTCCTAAAAGTATATTTAGGAATATATTCTTCCTTGAAACATAATTGATGGTACCCTACCATAAATTTAATATTAGAAAAGACTTTCAAACCTCACATTTGATCAAAAATATCATCAATACAAGGTAATAGATACCTATTATTAATGGTTAGCTTATTCAATATCATGTAGTCTATACATAGGTGAAGAGTCCCATCATTTTTTAACAAACACAACTAGTAAACCCCAT
This sequence comes from Torreya grandis, assembly GCA_037957365.1. Classification (NCBI taxonomy): domain Eukaryota; kingdom Viridiplantae; phylum Streptophyta; class Pinopsida; order Cupressales; family Taxaceae; genus Torreya; species Torreya grandis. The sequence goes on along the minus strand of JARHVA010000420.1, from coordinate 2,936,096 downwards.
GATGAAACACTTGATCAAATTAACCCCTTGGATAACATCTCATTGATTTAGGATTTTAGTTCAACTAATTTTTTTATTTTAAATATGTAGGGTACCTTGGATTAAGGCTTAGATCTTGGAATGATATCAATTATGAAATTAAATTTCATTTTAGGAGGTAGTCTAGGTCAGACTTGTAGAAATACATCTTGAAATTCTTAAAAAAAGGGATAGCTCTCAAAGGTAGGCTCCTTAAATTCTTAAATATAATCTATATTGACCAAAAACACCTAAAATCCTTTCCTTTAAGCCTTCATTAATTGAATGGCTGAAATTTTTCTTAGCTTAAATTATTTCTTCTCACCTTATATCTGGGTTTGATTTCCCAAATCATCCAAATATTCAACCTTATTTTCAAAGAAACAAAACTTTGTATTGTGATTACAAAGCTAGTTCACCCATATGATCACATCATATTACCTTAAAAAATCTTAAAATAAGTCTACTATGGTGCTGAAATCAGGTAATTATACCTCTACTTCAAGTAGGAATTTTTCTAGTTTGACCCTAGACTGATTCCCATACTACATAGTCCATGCATTTTCCATATGTCCATATTTCGTAGGTAGTTTATTTAGGATAATAAGAGACATAAAACATGTAGTGGCTCGACTATGTATCAAAATTAAAATAAAATTCCCCCAAAAATGTACCTAGCACTTCAATTGGAGAGGACTAAAACTCATCTTGATAATTGTCAACAATTGCATGAATCTAATGTTAAATAGTTACCTATTTTTAGGATGATGTTGAAAGAATCTTGAATTTAATTCTTGTCTTCCACTAAGGACAGTCCTTTACATAGTGATATTATCCACAATTGAAACATCCACTAGGTGGTCCTTTTATTTCTAGTTTATTACCTCATTTTTCCATTCTTTGAAGATATTACGATGTTCTTAATCTATGGAACATTGTTGAATATATAATTTTTATTATAGAATGTATTTTTAAAATTATTTTTACACTTCCAATTCTTCTTTCTAAAATATTTTTTCAGCCCACTGAACATCTTTTGGTACTTGTCTAGGACTTTAATAAGTGATTTGAGTTTCTAATCTTTCTTAACAATTTCATCAAATACATGGTATAAGTTAATAGGTCCAAGAACATACACTTCACACCCAATATATGGCCTAAGGCCTGTGACGTTATTTAGAATCCAAAAGCATTCATATTCCCTGTATTAGGGAACTTAAGTAAGAAGCCTGGTAAATCATTCATAGTACCAAGTGATTAATAAATCTCCCTTATTTAGATTATGTGAGTATATCAATTTATGGTCAAAATAAAGTTGTGGTAACCACCAGTCCATTAAAAATTTACAAACTAATCCCAAATGGTCATGGTGGAGTCAAAACTCAATTCTAACTTGTTGTTGGCCTACTAAGTAGTTGCTTCACTCACAAGTTGGTATGATTCACATAATACTTTGGTCACCTTATATTAACTTATAATTTATAAATATTTATTAATTTTAGTGATACAACCCTCGTCACCATATCCTAATACTATTATATGAAACTTAGGTTAATTAACCTTTTTCATATCACTTACAAGCTCTACAACCACTTGTGCTCTAGCATTGTACTAATTTCTAACATGTTAGTGGTGCTCTTCTTGATTAGCCATTTTTTATTCAACATATTTTTATTCTTATTCCTACTCATGCCCATTTACATCATATTCCAAGGCTGAAAATATATCCCTCATTTGATTCATGATAACAATTATTTGATTAAACTTTGTAGCTTGCTTAACTATTAGTTGGTTGGGATCATATGTTGATCCTGATTGGATATTCCTTTAGTGTTTACTCTTCCATGCACCATATTATCCTTAAATAAATGAGGAGATCTATGTTATAATTAATGTAATCATTATGTTTTTGATTTTAAACCTCCACATTGATACCACATGTTGTAACCCACTAAGTTTTACTACTACACTACTTATTTAAAAAAATAGCTAGTCAATTAATAACCACTATTATAATAATTATTTGTTAATGTAATTAAAAATTATAACTAAACTAATGGAATATTATTTATATATTTTAATAATTGGGTTATATTTCTCATTTTAAGTTATATTTTAGAACATCTATATACAATAGATACATCATTCATAGCAAAGTACTTAATCTGATCATATAAGCATTTACTGATCCAACCATTAGTGGATCTTAATGATGCAAATATAGAAATAACATACTAAAATACATAAATGTAGATAAAGAGTAAAAATTCAAAATATTTTAGCTTCTAAATAAAATAAGGTACAATAGATAGTCTATCATAAAAAATATAGCCATTGCTATAACATTATCTCATGAATAATGAATGTTCAATTATGTTATAACCACTTCTGCTTGTGTCAATTTAATAAAATATATATCAAAATATTTTTTTAATAATAGTAAAACTAATATTCACACTTTAAATCATAAAATAAAATAATATCCATGAGTATATCTTAGGAATGATCTAGATTTAGTTGTAGAGATAGATAACATCATCTGGGTACCTTTCCTCCAACCATAAACTGATAGTGTCCCACACACATCTCCATTGAGAGAGGACCTTCAATTTATGACGGGAAGATAATGGTGATGATAACATCAATAACTCATCTAGAATAGTGTTCTATAATTTTACTATCACATGCAATAGTCATACAAACCATGGAATACATCCTTTATCTAATATGACATCACTCATACATGTAAACCATAAATTACAATGTAAAGAAAATGTATACATCTATAACATCACTTTGGCCAAATATTTTAATTATAGTATTTTATAATTCAAAAAAAGTTGGGTCATAGTCCACCACATAATACTCTCTGCTAAAATGGGTCACATCCTTCCCTTCACATTCAATGGTGACAAGTGATTTATCCAAAGGATTCATACCTATAATAACTCGTCACCACTCAATGCAAAGTATTACCTCAAGAATGATGATAGGAAATAAATTATAAAAATATTACACCATAAAAAATTTAAATAAAAAGTCTTAACTAAATAATTTTGAAGTCATTTATATAGAGGCTCAAGAAGTACAAAACTACTTCAAGATAACAACATAACTAGGATTCTTTTTTATTTTCCATACAATGACTTCACACATTAATACCACAACCAAATTAGACTAAGTTATCCTAATTTTTTAAAAATACCCATTTCAAATGAATAAATATTCATGCATAGTAATAATGAATCATACATGCACTAAAATATAGAATACACTATTCATATAATATCTATAATTTATAGGTTTATGCAAAACATATGCCATTACCTAATTTGATAACCTTACTATACAATATATTCCAAATATAATAATACTATTTTTGATATTTATTTAATATCTTACAAAGATATCCTATTGGGTTTATCATGCTTTACTACAATTTTAATCAAAACATTTGACCCTTATTTGTGGTACTTTATTTATATGAATTATAAGTTGTAATATTAAACATGATTTCGAAGGTCAATAAAAAATCTTATAATGGGTGTTTTAAATTATCATTTAACATGATATTAAGTAACTCTAATAGGTCATAATGCATATATTTTTTATGTATGTTCAAACAAATCAATAAATACATAATGTATCTATTTACTCTAAAAAGGGTCCTTCCTATCTAGTTTATAGTTTGATCAAAAATTGATCTCAATAACTAGAAATCCCTCATAACTAATTTTTCTCAATTAAATATATTAAGTATGAACAAAAATATTTCCCTAAGTTGGTTTGATGATACAAAATGACCTCATAATAAATTTTTCTATATGCTCAAATTTCAAACATAAACAAATATGCTTGTAGTGAATAGGCACGCTAAAACTGTTATAAGGATAGTGAATCAATAATGAAAAGACCATACATTCCATTACAAGATTGAAATGTAAAATATGCTACACCTATTAAAAAACAATGAATCAACAATGGAAATACCATACATTCCTTTACAATCTTGAAATGCAAAATACACTACAACTATTAAAAAAATGAAGAACATGATTATCCAAACCATACCAAAAAGGGATATGATACAACTATTTGAACATTAAACATAGTCTAACATATAGTGAAATAGTAGGTAACTATGAATTGACATTTCCACATAAACTAAAAATAAACTTAGACATTAGTTTTTAGGTTTACCAATTGAAAATATATGAACCCATGAATCACATTTTCTAATTTCAACATTACTAAAACCATATTAGGGTAGGTTGGATGAAATACCACCCATTTGAACTTGTGGGTGGAATATCCTTTCACCCCCAAGTTCGTATGAGTGATATTATTTAGAAATAAAACCTAGATTTAAAATATCTAAGCTAGGGTTGATTTTACTACCATGTTTTAAATTACCCGTAGAGACACATTTTTAAAATCAAAACCAACCCTACCCTCTCCCCCACCCCCTCTTTTTTATTTTTAGGTTCTTGAATACAAATAAAGTTTTCATAATATAAAACAATCTACATACATAAAAATAACTACTAGTTATGAACTTAATTTTTTCAACTAATCAACAAATAAGAGATGAAACCCTTGGGACTAAATTAGTTACATGTTACTTACCTTGAGATTTAGTCTAAAGTTGGCATTTTACTTATAGAATGTCAACCTCCATCCAAATACCTTATTTTTTATTTTTTCCATCCTCCTTTGTATCCCCGCTTTATTATTTTTATTTTTTATTGGACATTTCTCTTCTCATTGTTTGGTTACTCCATGCCATCATATTTGAATAAAGTTTCCTCACATGAAATCACCATCACCAATTTATAAATGTATGCTTTTAAATTAAAATCAAGACATATCAAGTTTCCATTAAAATTCCTTCAGCTTAAGTTGAATCCTTTGTTTCAAAATTCATGTCCAAATCAAAATCTTGCTAACCCAAATTCAACTCATCATCATTTTACAAATGTTTATGTTTTGCCTCTATGAAATCCTATTGACATTTTACATGAAAATGGGTCATTTTTTCCTATTTTGGTGGTAGCCATATTACCACTTAGATACTCCAACTCAACATTAAGTTAGTCATAATGTTTTTTTATTAAATGAACTTTTTAACCCTTTTTTTTTGAATTGTATAATGCATACTATAGACATTAAAAGAGCTCATTTATTATATGCTATGTTTTCTCAAGAAGACCATTTAAATGTGCACCGACTACTACACTATGACCTATTTAGTTTGAGGTACAATTAAATAGGTAATTCCATAATATGACTTAGAAAACATAGATAATAAAAAGTATCATAATATACACTCGATCTAAAAATATAACATAATTATGAAAGTAGTTACAAAGTTAAAGTTCTAAATCAGAATTGGTTCATAATTGACGTGAAATCACACTTTGATTGTTAGAATACTTTATCATATTTCAAGGTTAGGTACCATAATAAAAATAAATCAAAAAATTAAATTATAATCACAATGAGAAGACTACCAAAGGTAACCACATAACATATCAACCATAAAAAATCAATAACTATAAAACCATTATTACTCAAGAAATCTATTGAGTGTGTGATTTCTCTAAGTTTGCTCTATCCCTTCCTAGCGACCATGACCTACCACCCTATCCCCTATGATACTCTCTATTTATCTCACTTGATGATGGTAAAAATAGTCATGCATCCATCTCATCTATAAAAAAAGGTAGCTAGTATGAACTATACATAAATAACTAAAATACTAGTATTGCAATTAAATTAAATAAATTATTACTCATTTAACATGACTATAATTAAGAATCATTTATGTATACAATTTAAAATCACATTAATGTCATATATTTAGATATATATATATATATATAATAAAACACCATCATGATCAATCATAATAGTCATAACATTAAATATCAATAGCATATCAAAAAAAAAATCTAAATAAGTAGTATCAATAACATATTTTTGATTATACCATGCAGATCAACAGTCTAACCAATCAATCAGTTAACCATTCATAAAAAAAATATTTTTAATGAATAAGACTGATGTAACATTGAGTTTCACTAGATTAGAATTGTGCAAATAACTTGATGAAAGATATATGTTCATATCTGAGCCTTCATCTTGATAGTTATTATGGTACAATTTTCATCAAAACGGTAGATAATAACTCTTTAATAATACCATAATAACACCTTAACCTAGGTCAAATTAGCCTTATATTTTCCTTGACATTAATAAGGTGAAAATTTTATTAATATAAAATGGTAAACCAAGGTTTGCATGGATATTAATCTAGTTTGAAAATTGGTGGAAGAATTAAGAATAAATTAATAGTTCTCATTCATATTATCACATTATTTTTTATTTATTAATTAGAAATAAAATTATTTAAAATTTTGATTTCTATGTAAAACCACTCATTCTAGTTATATTAAGCATTATCAAGATTGTGATATTGGACTAGGCCAGATATGGAATGATTATTATATTGGACTCATAATTCTTAGTTATGAAGTATTTTGACATAATATATGTATTAGGTTTAATACACTATGTGATAATACTTACCATTTTATTTTTCATTTATATTATTAATAATTATTAATCTTTTGTTGATTCTAATTGCACTTGACAAAATTTTTAGGTCATTTTTGACTAATTAATGTTAGATGGGTCATTATCATTTCATTGGGTAATTGAATAAAACATGATAAGAAGAGACTATATATATACATGTGTGTGTGTGTGTGTGTGTGTGTGTGTGTGTGTGTGTGTGTGTGTGTGTCCAAATTTTCTCTTAATAACATTGAGTTAAATCAAGGTGAATCATTATGGAGTTAAAAAATCATAATCTTAGGTTGTATATGATTATGGAGTTGCATCATCATATACAAAACAAATAGGGAAAACATCACATGTTGAGATATATGAGCTATACAATACTATAATATTTCAATATAAATATGTTTATACCATAATTTCAACATGAGATGTCCATGCATTCACAAGTATGTGAGGAATAATGTGATTTTCTTAGAACTAATACTATAACAATATTATTATTAAATAATATTGTGTATTATCACCAACCATTTACATATTAGTATGATTATTTTATTTTTATCTCTTTTTAGATTGATAATCAATTGATTGAGTATAATAATACAAATACGCCTATGGAATTTAGATACTATTCACACTAATGCCACATGTATATGTAAACTCACAAAAACTAAATCATCAAGCAATTTAAGATATTAGATTGGGCTCAACAAAATAAGTGAACACTTATGAAAGTTTCTATAAACTTGGATGTGACATCTGGATAAGCACTATGAAACTGTATACTATTCTATGTTTGAGGGTTGTTTTGCGTAGACCTTTCATATTTTATTATTTAGTAATGAGAGATGAGAAATTAAATTTTGGAATAAATATCCAACTACAAGTTCAAATTTAAAACATTTTGAGACGCTTCAGGTCTAGCTTCAAACTATTTTGACCCCAAAATTATCATATAAAGTTAGTAATAGAAAAAACATCAGACTATTCCAACATATGATTTATATGGGAATTTAGCTCTAGACTATTCTAGATAACTCTTTACTAATACAAAATATCTTTAAAATGTGTATAAAAATAATTTTACATAACCATATGACATGTCCATAGTTTGTAAACATGAAATGATCAAATTATTATGTTTTTTAAAAACTAAACAAGTGATGTTTTAACTATACCAAGGAGATATAAGTGTTTGATGATGACAATTTCAAATATTCAATAAAAGAGAATTAAAGTTTGAAGATTCAAAGTTTCAAGATTCATCCAAAGTAGTGAAAAATTATGCTAGATATAATTATTATAATTTCAAGATCCTAAATTATCAATTTTAAAATTTAACCCCATTGATGAGAAAACCATATTAAGAAGACTAAGGGAAATTTTGGAGTTAAGGGGAGCCATCTACAAGCATATTTTAATTCATTTTAAACTAGAGATAACCATGATTCAAATTGGAAAGATGAATATAACACCGTTAGTAATCCCATCTCTTAAATATTAAAGTGATGTTCATTAAATATAAATAGATATTTTTGTATCCTATGAGGAAACATAAAAATAAATCATATCTCTTATGAAAGAAAATAGTAATGAATGGAGTTAGATTTATTCCTTGAGAAATAAATTGTGAAATTACCTTAAAGCTAATAATCAACCCAAAAAATAGATCAAGGCTCTCTAGAATGAAAAATAATAATTAAAGGCACATTTCAAAACAAGAATGTTGAATTGGTGAAAGAAAAGTAACAAAGATAAAGTTGTTTTGAAATAATATATGGAATCCATTAAAAAGGATAAAAACATTAAAACTCAATGTGATGAAATATTTATGACTCAATATTGATGTGTTGAAACTATTTTGGTTTTAATGAAAAGAATTTTTAAATTAAATTCATGCTATGATAATCTATGTCGATGTTGAATAAGTAGAAGAGAAGGGATGAGCATCATTTAGATAACTTTTATGCACTAAAATTTAATTAATATATGTGTGATAATGATTTTCCTTGACATCCTTACCTTAATTGGTATTTTTGACATTCAAGTAACAAAAATCCTTACATGAGCCTTGATTTCCTTACAAGTACTGATAAAATAACATGTAGACATCCCTATTTCATGCATATTATTTCCTATTATAGTCATAGATCCTTGATATAAATTTTAATAAGTTTATGATGTACTGGGACAAGTTCACACTAGGTGGATAAGTCCACAGTGTAAATTTCTCCCCTTGTGCACCCCTGTTCTCTTTATTCAAACATACATTTTTTTGAATTGTAATGTTTAGTAATATATTTATTAAGCATATAAATAGGTTAGTTATCAAAAATATTTGAAATATTTATCTATAAAATCATATCAAGGGTCACACTTTAAATAACACTCTTTTATAAGGCATCTATCTTTTTCATTTCAAAATCATTTATTTTATGAGTAAAAATCCCTATTACAATTTTCCTAAAATTTTATAGTCTTTGGACAAGTTTAACATTTTTTATTATAGGATTAGGTTTATTATTTTACATGTATTCCATGCATCAATTTATACTCTACATAAATAAAGGTTGCATATAAACATAGGCAAACAAACCCAAATTTTTAGATCCAATGTATAGCCTGACATAACAAAATCATAGTAAACAAGCCTACAAAATTGTCACAATATATAAAAATACACTATTTTCTAATGCATATGTTTTATTAGGTATTTTTAGATATTAAAGTTCACATAGAGTCAATACATTTTGAAATAAGTCATTTACAAGGATAATTCTCTAACCCTAACCCTAATTTCTATTTCTAACAAATTTAATTTTTTTTGTGGATATATGTATTTTAATATATTATAATATATATATATATATATACACACACACACACAATTTTATATCATATTTCAATATTTTACATTTCTATTTAGAGTTAGTTGTATTTCATAGTTAGTTCTAGTGTAACATTTTGGTGAACCTACTATAGTTAGAACACTACTATTTACTTTCTGATTTTTAGCTTAGGTTTTCAATTTAATTCTATAAATTCCTAACATTGAAATAATGAAATACTCACCCTTTCATATTTTCTTAAACATAATTATTTATATTATTATATTTTATATTAATCCAAAACTAAAAAAATTGTCTTGTCACCTCATATAGATATTGACAGAGGCTCTTTCTTTTAGTTTCGGGTTGAATCTTGTTGTCTTCTTATTCAGAAATATTTCACCTTTTTTTTGTATTTTCTTGTTTTATAAAATATGTTATAAAGTTTTAAAAAATATTATTGATCATCATGAAGTTTTACATGATGTTTTATTTATAGACATCATGGCATGAAGTGTTTTACTCCAATATTCATATCCATAATACAACACTAAATAAAAGGTTTAGTTTCCTCATAACTAATGGTATATTGGAAATGTCTAAGATCCCCTTATTTACATCAATAGGATATTTTTTTATTTGTATGATTTTTGGTGCACCTATTAGGATCTTATCACCTAGGGAAGTTACTCTCAACTTATCCTTGAAATTGGGGTTAGTCGATACATGCATGGTTATACCCATGTAGTTAGTTATATAGAACATTGGGTTGACACTAATAAATGAATAAGTAGGTATATATGAGAACCTAAAAATAATTCAATACCTTTTCACATATTACCCATTATACCTTGATTTTTGATTGCATTGTATGCTTAGTCATTAATTCTTTTATACATGCTAGATTACTTGTTAGTTTTTAGAATTATCTTAATTTCACCAATTACATTTAAATTCATTTAATATCTCATGGATAGACACAATAGATATGATATTAATATTCATCACATAAATTAATTATTTTATACTTATTATGTAACTTTTATTTATGATAAATATGAATGGATAAAACATCAAAATCAAAAACTTATTGAGGATGATGATTTTGATACTCAATTAACATATAATATTAAAGGTGACTGTAGTGAGCCTTGGGAACCTCTAGATACTCTTTTAGATTATTTCATAGACACACATCTTTATTACTCTTTATAACCTCATCTAGAAACATATTTAAATTCTTCCTTGGATTTACCTTTGATTAGACTTCTAGATTCGCCTTTGGGTTATTTTCTAGCTTCCTCTTTGGATTTATCTTTTCTCACACCTCTATATTCCTCTTTGGGTTTTATCATATATTTATCTCTAGATTAATATTTACTCACACCTATAAACTCCACTTTGGATTCCTCTTTATCTTATTTGGTTTCACCTCATGAATCTCCTTCAATTTCCTATCTTGATTCCTCTTTTGATCTTTCCATAGATTCTTCATTCATGACACCTATAGCTTCCTCTTTGGAATCATATCTATCATCCCCCTTAGTGTCCACCATGGACATAGATTTACATGACGCATAGGATAGACTCCATTCTTATTCCCTTAATACATATCAAGATCCAATTAAAATTAATATGCATGTTCAATTTGAACTTCCTAAGGCTTACCATTGTGAAGTCCTTAAAGATGAAATAATCACTATAAGAAAGTAAATAGAAGAATTGTACCAAAAAATTAGAATTTTAGTGTAAATATCACATCATGGGAAAATTACAAAAAATCATCGCATGATAGTGTAAATCATGTATATACATCTCCTAGATATGTTATGCCTCCAAAGATATGATCTCAACTAAAGGTTTAAAAGAAACATTGTTATAAAAATAGTGATCCTACAATTGTGAAAAAGGATAATAATAGTTTAAGTGAGATTCTAAGATAAATTATTCAAAATAAATTGATTACATGACCTTCTATACCTCCTCTAATAAGATCAAAATACTATTGTGCATATCATAAAATGCATGGGCATCATATAAATAGTTTTTTGGATTTGAATAAGAAAATACAAAGTTTCATTAATAGTGGTGATCCTATAATATATATATCAATTCAATAACCCACTAGTATTATGATTGCATATCCTAAAACAAAAGTCTAAGTAGAATAAGTGGAAAAATTAGAGCCATCACAAAATAAGTAAAAAATCAAGTATGGATAGAAAAGGATAATTAAATGAAAAAATAGTTAGAATAAGAATAGTTTTGAAAGATAAAATCAGAGAAAGTAAGACTAAAAAAGGAAAAATATGACAAAGACAAGTTATTAAAATAAAAAATTAAGAAGGAATAAGTTAACAAATAAAAATCAGAGAAAGAAAGATTATAAAAAGATAAAGATAAATTACCCAAAGAGCATTTGCAAGACCAAATTCAAGATAATAAATAGAGTACATTTATGAAAATTCAGCTCATATGTGTAAAGGAAAAACATAGGGTCAATACTAAAAAAGATATGATTTTATATTCAATTAAAGAAGTCAAATAAAAAATTATTTCTTTTCCTAGTACTCAAACAAAGTTACATGATTCTTATCTAGTTAAGACTAATTGTGGGATTGTGACAATGCTGATAAAAATTCAAAGAAGATAGCTCCAATATATGGCATGATTAGCTTTTCATACTATCAAGAAAAACCTAATTAGTTCACTCTATCTTATGATGATCGTTACATTAATGATTCTGATCTTGATTCTCCACAAGATTGACATGATTTTAATGATTCAAAGGCATATACACTTTGTAGTTATTCTTCACATGAAGTATATATTTAGCACCATGTAGTTCATAACATATATTTTAATCCTCCTTGATATTCATATGGACACCCCCTTGATTATATCCTTGGCCTATATTAGTCCTTACTTGTATAATGATTCTTTGTTATTTACTTTTATGCATATTATTCTACACCTTATCCAAAATTTTCTTCTATCCCTTAGCTATATGTTTAGTTTTGGGGACTTGTTCCCTTGTCTCTTTCAACACAATTTGAACAAAAAAACACAATTATATTACTAAGTTTTTAATACACATTCTTTATAGAAACTTCTTTGTTTATTATTACACACCTATACATGTTATAACTCTCGTTTGTACTTTCATGATCACATCCATCTACTTTTACATGAGTTCACATGGTCATGCTTGCCATAAATGTTATATTACAAGCACATATTGGGGACATACTACTTTTATTACTTATTCACATGTTATAATTTAACTCTTTGTTGAGGGTTGTTTGAATTTATCCCTATTTTTAAAAAAAATTCAAAGCCTTACTTCTTACCTTGTTTTCTAGCTTTTTAAGTTTCATTTATGAAAATTTTAATTTTAAAATATGGTAAAAATATTTAAAAAAAATAAAAATATTTTAAAAAATATAAAATCATGACTTATACACATTATTATGTTGGTAGCTTACATATTTACATATTTCATCTACTTTTATGTTTAGTAGATAAAACATTTCATTGTCTTTTCACATACACAATGCTTTTAAAGAGGTATGCGAGTTTGATAAAAGACATAATTTTACATGGTTTGATTTCCAATCTACCATTTTACACAAAAAAATTAGTAAGTTAGAGGAATCTCATTATTTTATACAAACATATTTTATAGTTTGTATTTATCCATAACCTCCTTTCCATGTTGAACTATACATAATACAAATATATTACTATTCACTCATACTTTACATCTTTCATGATGGATATACTATTTTATAATATGGATATAGATAAATATTATTAAATTATCCTAGTTTCATGTATTCTATGTTTACTTCATTTACATAAGATGATTCAACTTGCTTCCTTATTTTATGTGTCCCTTGGCCTTGTGTATGTTCAATATAGACCCTCTTTCTTGTATGTCATCATCATGAAATGTGTGTAGCCTTTGGCCTTATAAGTTTGTGTGAAATTTACATGTCCCTTATATGAAGCCTTTGGGATTTGTGTGGGACATTTATGTAAATATTATAATTCTATGTGATATTTACATGCCCCTTGTATGTGGCCTTTGGGCCTTCTTGCAAGACATTATGCAAATCTTTTTATAAGTTCATTACTTGATAAAAAGGTGCTATTATTCATATCATGCACTACTATATATCTATTACATACATATATTGTGCCATGAGACATATAATGCACATACTAAGTTGTGCTTTAATGCTTCATCTATTCAATAGTATGTTTATAAACATATAAAAGGCTTGAAATATATTCACATAATTCATACACTACATCAATTATATATTCAATTACATGATGCAATACAATAGAAATCATTTTCAAATGCCTCAATGTTACATCTCTATGATTACAATACCATTAAAATATTCAAATTGTATTAAATGATTGCATATTTTATAAATCATCTTAATTTTATTTTTAGAAAATTGATTTGAAGGAAATTTACATCATCTAAAAATGGTGACATCATAATGGGCATATATCCAATCTTTCACAAATAAAATATTTCAAATTTGTTAGAACAAAATATGCAAAAATTCATAAATTTCAGATCATGGGGGAATTTGGCTTGATTATGCACTCCACTCTTAGATATATTTGATCACATATAAACATGTGGAAAGATAGTTACAATATTTCAATTTATTTTAAAAATATAAAATTATAAATCTATATAGTACAGGGGGCATGATATTCCTTCATGTCCAACCTACCAATTTACAAATTTTATATATCTATTTTTCAATTTTTAAGTTTCAAGAATGTACATTTAAAATTTTTAGTGGTGTGATTCATCTTTTGAAAGTGGAAAATGTTTATGCCAAGTGATTCTCCATGTCTTGGTTGTAGTTTAAATATCCATGTACTAGTTCCACCTATACTATTTAGTTCAATGCGCTGTGTGAGAGCTTAATTTTGCTTAGAGTTTTGGTCACACTTTAGTGAACCAATTTATTGGTTCCCACCTATACAAGTGTTATAGAGTAATATATAAGGGTTGGGTTATACATTATTTCCAACTCAAGAATATTCACTATTTTTTCAAAATTTAGACTTGATCACTATCAATTCACCACATGTTTAACACCTCTCTGCATGCCTAAACAAGGAAGCATACACTTCTCCATGAAAATACAAAGTGTGAATACATACTCAAGTTGGAATTTAATTTACTCTATTAATTTAATGCATGAAAATAATAAATGGGGTAAATGTAGACATTGAAATTTAATAAATAAATGTGTAATAATGCTTGTCCTTGATAAATTTACCTTGGTATTTTCAATATTTAGTTAACAAAAAGACTTATATGATCCTTAATTTTATTATAAGTATTAATAAAATAACATGAAGACATACCTATTTCATGAATATTCATCACTATTTTGCTCACAAATACCTGATATAAAGGTTCATAAGTTTATGACATTTTGGGACAAGTCCATATTAGGTGGATAGGTCTATAATGAAGATCTATCCCCTTATGTGCCCCTATCTTCTTTGTTCTAATGGACACTTTTTAAAATATAGACATTTATTAATGAATCTCCCTTGCATATAAATAATTCATTTATCCAAATCATTTAAAATATTTTTCTATTAAGTCACATCAAGGGTCAAACTTGAAAGGACCTAACACTTTCTTACAAGGTAGTTATCTTTCTAATTTCCAAGGCTTCTATTTTCTAAGTAAATATCCCTATTTTAATTATACTACAAGTTTAAAATCTTTTCCAAGTCTAACATTATTTATTTCAATATTAGGGTTATAATTTTATAGGTCTTCTATGTATCAATTTAGGGTCCACATAGAGATATGTCACATATAGATAGAGGCAAACAAACCAATTTTTTTAGATCCAATGCACAACTTGATAAGAGAAAGTCATAGTAGATATATAACATCACACTATACTCATGTCTACTTCCCACATACTTATCTCAATAGACAATATCCATTATTTTATAATATATCCATGTTTTTAGGTTTGTTAATATAGCCACAATTCATATAAAGTCAATATAATTAGAAATATATCATTTACAAGGACAATTATCTAACCCTAGTTTATATTTTTATCAAAGTTATAAATATAGTAAATTCTATTGATATCTATATTTTACTTTATTATATATATATATATATATATATATATATATATATATATATATATATATATATATATATATATATATAAAGAGAGAGAGAGAGAGAGAGAGAGAGAGAGAGAGAGAGAGAGAGAGAGAGAGAGAGAGAGAGAGAGAGCATATTCAATAGTTTACATTTACATTTAGAGTTAGCTAGAATTCAAAATTATTTCTAGTGTGAATATAACTAAAGAAGAATATTATGATTTATTAAATAGTTTTATTGAATTGAAGAGGCTACATCCATAGGTTTACCAAACAATAATAATGGTAAATGAAAAAGGATGTCTTGAATTATTATATCTAATAAATATTATGTAATCCATTAAGTGCATCAAAGACATATTAGAGTAAGGGCATGAGGAGTGTAATCATAAAATTGAACAATGACATCTAGAAAAATGCCATACCTTCCATACAAGAATTTGACATACTCTCAAATAGATAATTGAACCGACTCATATAAAACTAAATATATTACTTATAAAATGCATTTAGGTGTTCAAATATAAGAAATGTGAAGGTACAATTAATAAATTCAACATAACATTAAGCTTAAATGCTTAAGAGATCAATACTGAAGTCAATTTAATGGAAAATAAAGAGGATGACCAAGAGTGAAGGAAATATGAATAATTTGAAGATGTATTTCATGTATGCATGTTTATCTTCCCATGAAAATGTTTTATAAATTCTTTGCATTGGCATGTTAATTTTTTCCTAAATATTTTTGTTGTTGCATATAGGATTATGAAGCTATGTAATAGTTTTTTACAACTAAAGTATATAATAATAATACACAAAATGGCATATCTAAACTATATTAAATATAATAATATATAATGTTATAACATTATAATAGTATATTATTGTATTCTACTATAGTACTTATTATGTATTAATATATTTAATAATATATTATATGCATTAATATATTATTGGATCGGACCATATCAAATATTTGAGATTATAGGTAACAATACCAAGTAAGAATGATGATGATAAAGGGAAGTGGAAGCAGTGTAGTGTAATAAAATGGTGATGGCAATGAGTGGGAAATAAAATTTTCAAATCCAAACTCAGAAAAGGAGAAAGGAGATAGAGACAAAGAAAGGGAGATCAAGTGGGATAGTAGATTCAAAGCCATGTCAAGGCAAGTATCAACACAAGGAATCTCTCCTGAGAGCATTAATAGTTTTGAGTCTGCTAATTCCAAGTAGATGCTAGGTAAGACTTCTTGGTGTGGAAAGTTGAATGGGTTTATGGGCAAGAAGGAGATTAAACTGGTTGAATATCTAAAAAACATTAAATATGGAAAAATTATACATGTTGAAATCACTCCCTCTCTCATAAATCATGCTTCATCAAGGATGGAACAAGCTTTAGTTGGAAATTTCATGGGAGGTAGGCCAAACATAGACTCTTTCAGGGCCTAAGCAAAATAAAAATTATGCACAGAAGGGTAATGGAGATCTTATAAATGGTAAATGGATTATTTATTTTTAGATTTAATAACCTTGAAGACAATTCCAATATTATCATAAGGGGTCCATGATTCTTAAAAAAATCCAATCTTTTCTCAAGAAATGGAACCAGGGTTCAAACCTGAGAAGGATAGTATCAACCAAATGCCCATCTAGGTTAGACTACCAGGAATCCCAGTCAAGTTTTGGGAGGAGGATCTATTTTTAAGTATAGCCAAATATTTTGGGTACCTCATATCTCTAGATCTAGTGACCAAGGCAAGATCTAGACTTATCCATACCAAGTTTGGTGTAAACACATTTGTAAACCAGGGTTTAATGAACTCAATAGTGTTACACACCCATTTTGGTGTAAGAACACAAATGATAGAATTTGAAAACTCTACCATGATGTGTGATAAATGCCACAAATTGGGGCATTTGATAAAGGTGTGATTTAGAAGTCCCAATACAATAGTGTGGTAAAGAAAAGGAGGAGTCTCATTTGAAAAACATACCAAACCATAGGTCTCAATCCTGGAGGTGGTGGCCCATCCTATCTTAGATGCAGATGGCTCTATTATGCAATAGGAGGAAGGAGACAAGGTGATTTTATAAGAGATTAAAAAACATGTATTATAGTCTAATCACACACTAGAAATGGAAAATACAACATTGACAGATAAAGGAGAAAAACAAAACCTTTTTAAACAATTTTTTTCATATAAATATTAAAATAGGTAGATAAGAAAGAGGTAGATTTGGAGAAGGATGAAGTCATACATAAAATAAATACTATGGAAAGGTAAGGACTTAAGACCATATATATTTAGACTTAAAACCAATTTCAAATTTTGGAGAAAGAGATAGAAGTAAAAGAGTTGATTGGGAAAGGGATAGATTCAGATAGACCCTCACAAAATAATGTTTCTAGTTTAGCATCAAGAAATGAGGAAAATAGGGATAGACAACAAGAAATTTATATGACTAAAAACACTATAAAGGTAAAATTCATGTCATCAATGGTCTCTATAATAGGATCTAAGGGCCCAACTATCAAAACCCCACCCAAATTAAGAATATAATCTAAAAAGGATAATTTTTAAAAACAAAATCAAGAAGATATAGTGGATAGATTTCAAAGTGGGTTTCTTTTCTCCAAGCTGTTAATTATGTTGATTCTTACTTGGAACATAAGAGGGATGCATAGTATAGGTAAGAAGAAAGTTTTTATGGATCTTAGAAAGACTAATAAGGATGTATTTTTGGCTATCAATGAATCTAAGATAGAGGATAACTACTTCTTGAACTGTAAAAAATTTTACTATAATGAAGTGGAAGTGGTTTATATCAGCACTTCAGGAGCCTTAGGAGGTAAGATTACATTTTGGGATCCTAAAGTTTTAATGGGTGAACCCATTCTCAAAACTCAACATCATGTAGTAGTCCTATTTACTGATTGTATTGAGAACATGTAGTGGATATTTTCCAATGTTTATGCACCAAATACAAGGACTACATGTAGAAAATTATGGGAGGATATTAGATATTTTAGAAGTAATTGTATTCATATCCATTGGATTTTGATAGGAGATTTTAAATCCCCCCTTCATCCATGAGATAAAAAGGAGGACATATGGTATGTATGGATGATTTTTATTATTTGGTGGCTAATATTGGTTTGATGGATTTAGAACTTTAGGGGGATAAGTATACTTGGACAAACCAGAGGCTTGGTGAGAATCTTATTTAATGCATAATAGATAGATTATTTATCTTTTTAGAGTGGCTGCAACACAAATATTTATCTTTGAAAACTTTACTAAAAATTGATTTGGATCATTCCCCATTGGAATTGAGTATAGCTAATCAATAAGATAAAGATAACATGTATCCTTTCCACATGAAGCATATATGGTCCATGCAACTTGATATTGAGAGAGAATGTTATAGTGGTGGGAAAATAATGGTAGCTATTTGACTATGTTCAATATTGCTAAGAATTTCAAAAAGGTAAAAACTAAAATCAAATAATGGAATAAAAAAGTTTTTGGAAATGTTTATTTCCAAAAAAGGCCCTTAAAGTTGATTTATTGATGATAGAAGAGGAAATTAAGGAGAAAGTTTATGAACTAGAGATTCGGTGTAGAGAAAAATAACTATTATGTGATTAAAAAATATAGAAACATTTGGCTTAAGGAGGGTGATAAAAACACTCAATTTTTAATTTATGTAATTTAAATCATAAGAAAAATAATGCCATTAGGAAGATAATCAATAATGAGGGTCAAATTTCCTCTAATGCTGATAAGATCACTCATGCAAGTGTTCTTTTTATAAGAATTTGTACAAAAATGATTTCAAGAAGAATATTGGATTTGAACAAGAATTTTTATATGTGATTCTTGAATTGATTAGACAAGAAGAAAATGATATGATTAAACAGTTAGCACAAATGGGGACCTAAAATTTATGATTTATATGATGAATCTGGTTAAGGGTATAGGACCAGATGGAATTCCAATAGCTTTTTTCAAAAAATTTTGGGACATAATTGGTGATGACATGGTCATAATAGTAAACAAATTTATAGAATCTGGGTATCTACTTAAAGAGTCCAACCATTTTTTAGTGCTTATTTTTGGCCTATTACCCTGTGTAATTCTTTCTACAAGATCATTATAAAGATTATAGCTCTAAGGATGCAGTTATGCATGGAAAAAATTATTCAATCTCAGTAGAAAGGCTTTATATTAGGAAGAAAAATACAACATGGAGTGATTGTGGTTCATGAAGCCATCTACTCTATCAAAAAAAGTCAAAAGACAACTATGGTCATTACATTAGACATGGCCAAGGCATATGATAGACTAGATTGGAGTTTTCTAGATAGAGTGATGGGCATAATTTAGTTTTAGTGATAATTTCAAGAAAATTATTAGAGTATGTATAACCACTTGCATGCTTTATATGTTAGTTAATGGAGTGGCTCAAGGATTCTTCAAAAGCACAAAAGGAGTTTGATAGGGTGACCCTCTATCACCATTCATGTTTATCATCATGGTAGAATCATTGAGTAGATACATCTCTAAGGATTTGGATGATGCTCAACTAAAGGGATTAAAATTAGCTAGGTTTGTTGATCTAGTGACACATCAACAATTCACTGATGACACTATTTTATTGGCCTAAGCTTCTATACAAGAAGCTAGAACTATCAAAAAGATTTTGGTTATGTATGAAAAGCTATCTAACCAAAAAATAAAATTTGAAGATAGTTTGATCTATTTATTTAATACTTTGGTGGCTATACAATCTAGGATAACTTCTCTTCTAGGTTGACAAATCAAGGATCTCCCTTTCTCTTACTTGGGAATGCCACTTTTCAATGATCAGCTTTAGGTTTCAACCTAGAATCCTTTGATAGAGAGTTTTCAAAAGAAGCTCATAGGATAGAAAGGTATGTTCTTTTCTCAAGCTGGTAAGGTAGTGTTGATTAAGAGTGTTTTATAAAGTCTATTGGTGTACATTCTATCACAATTAAATATACCTAAAGGAGTAGATGATAAACTAATTAAGATTCAAATAGATTTCCTCTAGGCTGGGATGGAAGAAAAATAAAATCTCACCATGTGGCATGGAGTAAATATTGTAGAAAAAATGTATGGTGTACTTGGTATTAGAAACATGTAGCTAATTAATAAAACAATTAGATCTAAGTTTGTTTGGATATTAATATCCATGAAATTAGTTTGGGGTAATATTCTTTATTTTAAATATCTTGAATGGAGAGATCTGATCTCCATTCTAGCCATGAACTAATTTGTAATGAGTTCACACATTTGGAATGTTTTAATTGCAAACAAGGAGTTAATCAATGAAGGTTCTAAATGGAAAATAAGAGATGGAAGAAGGGTTAACTTTTATAAAGATAATTGGATATCAAAGTTGATGCTATACCAGAGGGATATAGGTATACATCTTTAGGAGAACATGAGATATAAATATGGTGACAAGGTTGATGAGTAATGTCATGTGTTGGAAGGAGTTAAAAGATGGAAAATTTTGAGCCTAGATAATCTAAACCAAGAATACATATTGAAGATAGAAGAACTAAACCTTTTTTTTTGGAATATCCATGTACCAAGGGTAGATAGGGAAGACCAATTGGTCTATATTGACTCTTTTAATGGCTAGTATAAATTAAAATTGGGGTATGATTTAATTGTTTAGGAACAAAAAGTTATGGTAAGTTGGGAAGGTTTGTGGGATAAATGGCTTACTCCAAAAATAAATTTTTTCTTATGGGTATCAATTTAAAATAAAATCCTAACAGTTAATAATATTAGGAAAAGAGGCTACATTATTATCAATAGATGTGTTGTGTGAAGAGGAGAATGAATTAGTTTTTCATCTATTTGTTAGTTTCTCTTTCACTCAGAGAATTTGGAGTTATTTCTTTGAAAAATTCAATATTTCATGGTTACAACCAGGCTCTCGAATGGAAGTTTTGTAGTATTGGAGATGTCCTTTCCAAAATTCTCATCTCAAGAAGATATGGAACTTGACTTTGCCTCACATTATATGGGAGATTTAGGGAGTAAAAAATAATATAATTTTAAGGGTAAAAAGTTATAATAACAAGGTAATCTCAAAAAGAATCTTTAATTTCATCAAAGAAAATTATAGGTCTATTCAAATTAAAAAGGTAAAGATCTTCTCCTTTTTGAATAAATACCAACCTTGAATTAGCAAATAGACTCCTTAGAGTTAGGTAAATTAGACCCTAAGGATGAAATTAGGAAAAGAATGAAGTGGAAACCTCCTCTTGATGGTTGGATGAAGCTCAATTTTGATGGATATTTAAAAGGAAACTTGGAGGTAGTAGGGGGAGGTGGAGTTATAAGAGATCATGAGTGTAATTTGACTACTACATATATGAGAAACATGGGTTTGAGGTTGAACCATTGGGAAAAAGATATATCTTAGTTATAGGGGATCAAATTGGTGAAATAAATAAATGTTCAAAACTTATTGGTGGAGGGAGACTCTTTGAATATTATAGATTGTTTGTCTAGAAAAAATGCTATAACCTGGTTCATCAAACATGTTATAGATGAAGCTAAAGGCATTTTGAACACTTTATAGCAAGTGAGCATTCAACATACCTATAAGGAAGGGAATGGGATTGCTGATTGGTTTGCAAATAGGTGAGTCAATAATGTGAGTTTTAAAATTGGATAGGCCATGAGGGTTTCCCTAGGGAGTTTATTTTAAAGGTTAATAATGAAGGAAATAACAATGCTATTAATTCTATGTATATGGGTGAACCCTTGAATGCCTAGAGGTGACTTGTTTATTTCTAAGGTGAGTCAAGGACTCAAGTATATTGATATGAATCTTATGGGTTTGAAGGAGAAGCCTCTCTAAGATCCAAAATAACTCATAAATGGCCAAAAGACAACTTGTAGCTGTAGTGAATTCTATTTTGCCTAGGAAAATTATGACAATAGAGTTAGGTGGAGTGGAGGTGAGAGAAATAAAATGGGTTTTCCAAATAGAATTAAACTAAAACTATAGCCAAAATTTAGTAAAAATGAAATAATATGGGTTGCTCTATAGGTCAATGGCTTCATGGGTTTTATGAAAAAGATAGAAGGTTTTGATAGACATTCATTTGTCCTATTCATAAAGGCTTGGGAGGATAAATCAATGAACATCATTAGAGTCACTTTAGATATTACATAAGAACTTATCTCCTATGTGAATTGACTAGTGATTGAGGAGACAAATATTTATTATATGCTAAGAGATTTCAAACCTGACAAAGAGGCTTTTCTAGAGGAAGGTGAGAAATTGGAGCAACTACATAATGGATTCAACAGGGAATCCTTACCTAGGAATTTTATAGAGGTAGCATTTAAAGTAATGAAATATGTCACTCTAGAAGGTATATATAATGTTGTGACATGGTCTCCATTTAGAATGTTAAACTATTTTAGACATGGAGTGCCTTTTAGTCTCCTTTTCTTTATCATGAAATCTATGGAGGGGTCTATTATGAAATTCAAGCATGGAAATTATTCCACTCCTTGGTATGAGGGAGTAATTTACATTATTTTTAAGTAATTCAAAGGCATGAACCAAATCATGCCTGATATCTCTCTGACCCAGAAGGAGAAGCTTGAGGAGGGGCCTGTAGATATTATAAATATTAATAAAGTGTGGATAAAGTATCTACGGAGCCTGAGTAGGGTCTCGAGAAGAAATAAGAAATATGTTGAGAATGTTAGTGTCAAGTATATTGAAAATAATTAAAAATACCATGATAACATTAAGAAAAGTCTTAGAAGTGATTTGAAATATTTAGGGCCCAGTAAATGGAAATAGGGGAAATAGGGGAAAAAGGTGCATAGGATTTGCATAATAATAAGGGAGAGGAGACTATCATTGACATGGAAAAGCATAGTGAAGAAATGGAAGAGTCTCATAAGGAAGTGGAGTAGGGATGTCAACCCAAATTGGAATATAATGAAATAGAGAAGTAAAGGGGATTAAGGAGATAATGGATACCTTCTTGAAGAAAGGGGAAACCTCCCTAAACTAAAAGGATCAAAATGTGGCCTCCAATAACTTAGTTTCTTCGCAGAAAGGAAAGGAGAGATCAGAAAAAATTGTGGAAGAAATTGACCTATAAAAAGCAATCATGAGGTGTTTTATGCATGTGATAATTGAGATAAAGGGTAAAGTGAATTTACACAATAGGAAAATGAAAGGATGACCCAAACTTTGATAGCTAGGGAGGAACACAACTATATTTAGGGACTAACTTTCAGAGTGGAGTTGTTGGAACAAGTTAATGAAAATATGTGTAATAAGATTAGATTTTAGGTAATTATAGTAAAGTGGAAATGTATGAAGGAATCCATAACCTTAAAAACCTTCAGACACATATCAGAGATATATTATAACCCAATTATACAAGTAAAGGGAAGGAAAAGAAAGGCCAGAGCAATATTTCTCAATACATAGTTGATCATGAAAATTTGTTGATGTAAGATGATAGGAATCTCAAGAAGATCAAGTCATGCTAGGAGGATGTGTCTATATCTTAGATTTAGATTAGTGTTTTTGTTGTTTTGTGGCTATTTTAAGGCTATTTTTAGATGTTTTTGGAATGTGTTAGTCCTTGTTTCTCTTTTTGGCTCAGTTAGCCTATTGTTTCTTTTGTTTTTAAACTTATCCTAGGGTTTAGGGACCCTAGTTCAAAAAAATCCCCAATTTAACATAAATAATATATATATATATATTAATAATAATTATAAATATATTATATTAATTATATTATATTTTTGATTGATGATGGTTTTTGATTGGAGCTTAGACTAGTTTGGGACACAATCAAGGGCCTAGATTCCCATGTCATTTATTAATCACATGAATACTAGATATATATGTCTACTAACTATTACCAACAATATCCACCACCACCCTCAAAGATAACCAATGACCATTAAAAACCTTGAGAATATAGCCAATAATCGTAACTAGCCTCACATGACTTTTTAGAGATTTAAACTTGGGTGGGGCTTGAAACAACCAAGCCACTTAACTAACTCACCCACATATCATTGGCTAAAAATTTGGATATAAACAATTTTATAAATGGAATTCCCAAACCAACGATGTAATAGTTTTCCTAGTCATGGGCTATGGACTTGCCTCACCACATTAAACATAGGTTTCAAGCCACATGTTGACCCTTATCGCATTAAACATTGAGCTAATAGTCCATTTCATTAGATAATTTTAATGAATAAACCTTGTAGATTAGCATGGGAATGATGATAGATAATTTTCATCCTATAAAATGGACCATAAGACCTCCCACTTATAACACTCATTACACTGTTAGGCTATCATCGTTAGGTTTATAAAATTATAAACTATTGTATTATATATTTAATTATATTATAATTATAACTATATGTTATAATAATTATTATATATCAATATAATTATAATTAAAACATATTATTATATATAAGCATGAGTATATGATATTATATCTATATATTATTACATGCCATTAAAACATATATAATGATGACAAGGTGTAATAAAGTACACAACATGATTATGAAGTCCTTTGAATTAAAGTTAAAGCATAAATTTATTCTTATGTATAATTTACCCATTATTGATTCATTCCTTAATAATTTAAATTGCTTTAGACTATGATTTACATTTAAATTTGGTTTGAACTGAGATGATTATTTTATTGGCAAACCTAAAATCATAATGGGGATAAAATAGAAATCCAAACCAAGTTTTATTTAGACATCAGAGAAAAATGTAGTTATTACTCAAATCTTTAAAGATGAAATGTGATTTGAGTTTATTGATAAATAATAAGGATTTAAGGGGGAATTATTCAGTAATTCACATGAAATCTTATAAAATAATACTCCCCAGTGTGGATTCAGGTTAGTCTTATTGTCATAAGTAAAATTTATGTTATCCTAGAGGAGGGAGAATAATTTTTTGCCACTAGATCCACCTATAGTGAATTAATTAAATTTTTTTAAATAAGGGTATCCAACCCATGAGGTAATTTATTACAAAAAGGGTAAAAATAAAAGGATTGCTAAAGATAGTCTTCCACAACCATGACAAATAGTAGTTGTATGGATAATGAAATATATTACATGTGATGGTCCACATGAAAATGTTTTAGGGCTTGGAATGAAAATGACAAACCATATCATATATGAGGTGGAACATAATGAATACAAAGTTAATTTTCCTAATTTCATACATTATTCCCTATAAATGTTAGCCAATAAATTTAGACAAGGATTAGGGCATCTCAAGAATAATGGCCTACTTCAATTGATCTACAAAAATTATTTAATTGAGAATCCAAATGGGGGAAAAAACTATATGTTTCTAAGAAAATAAGCATTGGAAGAGTTAGTGTTCCTCAAAATCTTCACATGTTACAAAAGTCCTAGTCTTTGAAAGAAGGGTTACAAGGGAATCAAAAATAAAAATTACTCGAGTCTAGTAGACCTAAAATAAAACCTATCCCAAAGTTGTAGTCCAGATCTAGAACTATGAACACAAATATTCTTGAATCTAAATCTATAGAATTGAAAATGGAAAAAAAACTTTAAAAAAAATTAGGAATCCCTTTCCCATGGAGAATAAAATAAGAATAATTTTCTTCTTATCACATGTCAAGAACTCTAAGGAAGAATGCTTGGTAGCTAAGATTATTCACACCATGCATCAATCTAGTGATACCTTGATGGAGACTCCACCCATAAATTCCCATGAAAAAGAGTTCATTAATGAGGTTGAACCACTTAAATACCCTCAATGAGAATAGAGTGACCTAGTTGATAAAGGAAAAACACCCATGTAGATAGAATATGAATGGAAGACCAACAATCCTATTGAAGAAGAGGCACAAACCCTTCAGGTACTAGCTTTATTTGAAGATAAATTTTCTTTAAAAATGAAACAAAAACTAATATAATCCTTAAAACAAATCCTCCAAGGGAGGGATATTACTATCCTATCATTGTCACATGATTTCGAGGAATACAAATTCTAAATTTTTGCATATGAGGAAAAAAATAAACAATTGAATGAGGAATTATAAAATACTAGGCAAGAGGCATTAATGTCTTCTAAAAAATAACTTCAGATAAAATATCTGAAATATAATCTTAGAGAAAAGGAAATTTACACTAAAATGGTAGCACAAATTTTTTAAAATTCCTTTGTTTTATTTCATCATGAGATTATTGATGCATGAACAAGAATAGAGGAGTTGAAAAATACAAAACAAACAACTATTATAAATTTATAAAAAGAGGATAAGATGGAGAAAATTGTTTTTATCTTTCCACAATTAGTAGTTACAATAGTATTACAAGCACGGATAAATAAATTTTATACATTAAATAATGTGGAATAAAAAACTTGAACTAGGAGCTTGAGAAATGAAAAGAATAAAATGAAGTGTTAAAAAGTAGATTAACTATAAAGAATGAAATTTGGGAATCTCTCCTTACATGTAGGAATCATTTACATTTATATGATCTATTATTAAGAGAAGAGTTCCTCAAATTACATTAATTTAGGATATCATGCAGGCATCCATGACTTTGATGATGTAAAACAATTCATGGAGGCACATGCGACTACTAATACTCAACTACATTAATTCACTATGTAAATTATTTTCAAATAAATTCATCCTTGGCCACATCCAAAACTTCATGATCAATTAATTTTGTAGGAAATCTCAAAACATAACTTAAGTTTAGTTATTTTAGAACCAATAAGAATTAGATGATATGAAGAAATAATTTGATGTCCAAGAGGAAAGTGTAGGCCTCATGATGAGGCATGAGTATCAAGATCTAAAACCTTTTATTTCAAATTTCAAACACCATTCCATATACCCTTTAACTAAAAGAGAAATATATTTCAATTTTGATAGAGTTTATAGATTATTTTAGAATCTATAAAATAAATACCTTAAACTCATCCTTTTTAACTTACTGTAGAATATGTGAAGGGTTGGCTGAATTCTATAAGAAAAAGGAAGTAATGTCTCCAAATAATCTTAGGTGGGTAATTAATAGGGCCAAAACCCTTGTTAAAATAATAGTTGAGCTATAAAATCAATGGATTAGGATGATATACATGCCTTATGTGTTATTACTACATCCATTTCATAGTAACCACATGGGGAACAACCCAATACAAAACTTTGAAAGATAGAAGGACAAAATAGAATAACATAAAGGGCATGCTGATCTTGGCATAAATAGTTGGAAAATTTTTAAAGAGGATAAATTTTTTAGTATATCCCTAGAATCCCTAAATATTCAAAGAGAGAGATGATGTGAAGGTGCAAGGCCTTCAAGATTTTAAGTTAGGGGGAGATGATGAGACTATAAAATGTCTCATCCAAAGCATAATGTAGTTGGACATGAAAATTATAAATTCTAACAATTATGTGAGGACATAGATGGTAAAATTATAAATTATAATTTCATTGTACCATCACACTACTTATATTTGAACACCTAAATGCATTTTATAAATATATTAAAATTAATCTAAATTGGTTCAATTATCCCTTTTCAAGCTGTGTCACATTGTTGTATGAAAGGTATGCCATTGTTGTTTTTTTATGATTAATAAGGTCTTGACATCCTTACTTCAATATCAAATTTAGAGATTATAGTTTTATGATTATCATAATTTTATATAGTGTGTAACTATGTGGGAGTTAATACATAGTTGATTTGGATTATCCCCTAGATTCAAACATTCCCGTAGAAATAGATAATACAATATTTTTATAAACAAGTTGTATCAACCCTTAAAGAATGATGAATTAGGTTTTGGAATAAAGATTGAGTTGCAATATGACATTTAGAGCATTTTTAGACACTTTAGGTTTGGCTTTGGACTATTTTGACTCGAAAATAATTATAAAAAGTTAATACTAGAATAAGTGTCAGATGATTCCATCTCACAATTTGTATCTTAATTTGGTGCCATACTATTCTAGGTAGCATTGACTAATACACAATAGCTTTGTAATTCATAGAAAGATAGTTTTTCATGACCATATGAAATGTCAATAGTTTACATGTATGAAATATTCTAAGTGTAACTCTATTTTTTAAAACCAAACATGTGTTGTTAGAAATATAGGAAGGAGATATTGTCCCTTAATTTTACCTAGATGGGGAGTATCCATAGAAAAATTTGAAAGATGGAACTTAGGTCAAAATAAAATTACACAAAGTGCATGCTAGTAATTATAGAAACAACTAGAGAAATTTTACAAAGGAGTACAATTGGACTACATTATTAGAATCCCTAAATCTACAAAGAGATAGATGATGTGTAAGTCTAGGGCCTATAAGGTTTTAAGTTAGGGGAAATGATGAGACTATAAACTATCTCATCCAAATCACAATGTAGTTGGACATGAAAATTATAAATTCTAACAATCATGTGAGGACATATATGGTACAATTATAGATTCTAAAAACATTATACCTTCACACTGCTTATATTTGAATGTCTAAATGTATTTTATAAATATATTGAATTTAATTTGAATGAGTTCAATTATCCATTTATAAGTAGTATCAAATTATTATATGGAAGGTATGTCACTATTCCATATGTCATTGTTCAATTTTATGATTAATAAGGTCCTCATTATATTTAGAGATTATAGTTTTATGATTATCACAATTGTATATAGTGTATAACTATGTGGAAAGATTATCCCCTATATTCAAACATTTCCTTTGAAAATAAATAATATTATATTTAAAAAAATAAGTTATATAAATCATTGAATAATTATGACTTATTTTTTTGAATAAAGATAGAGTTGAAAGATAAAATTTAGAGAATTTTGAGGCACTTTAAGTTTAAATCTAGACTTTTTTGACTCCAAAATAATCATAGAAATTTAGTACTAGAACAAGCATTAGATAATTCCAACTTAAGGTTTATATGGGAATTTGGCACTAGACTATTCTAGATAGCTCTTGAATAATACATAATATCTCTAAAATGCATAGAAAGATAGTCTTGCATGACCATATGACATGTCAATAGTTTATATGTATGAAATGATCAAAGTGTAACTCTATTTTTTTAAAACTAAGCAAGTGGTGTTAGAAATATATCAAGAAGATAGTATCCCTTAATTTTACCTAGACAAGGAGTATCCCCATAAAAATTTGAAATATGGAACTTAGTCCAAAATAAAATTACACAAAGCACATGTTGGTACAGACAAAAAGAATTGGAGAAACTTTACAAAGGAGTACAATTGCATTTCACTCATATAATCCCTAAATTTACAAAGATATAGATGATGCATAGGTATAGGTCCTGAAATGATTTTAAATTAGGGTGAAATGATGAAACTATAATATATCCAATCTAAAGCATAATGTATTTAGACATGAAAATTCTAAATTCTAACAATCATTTGACAACACAAGTAGTAAAATTCTAAATTTGAAATTCATTGCATCTACACATTGTTGATCTTTGAACACCTAAATTAATTTTATAAATATATTAATTTTAATTTTAATCGATTCAATTATCCTTTTCATGTAGTGTCAATTTATTTTATGGAAGGTATGTCATTGTTCAATTTTATTATTAATAATTTATTTATATCCTTGCTCTAATATCAAATTTAGGTATTATAATTTTATGATTGTCACAATTTTATATAATTTTTAATTATTTTCAAGTTAGTACATAGTTGGTCTGGAAGTTAGTACTTATTAGGGGGTTCATATATCCATGTTAGTTCCCAACTTGGTGTTAAACGTTGATCAGATAAAATAACAATGTTTGAAACTCATTGAGACTTGATGATAATCAATTCATTGATCGAACAAATGAATGGTTCAAATAAATTGTTAGTTATTGATGTTATGAATTCAATAATTAGAAATTTTAAATAGTGATAATAACTAGTTTAGTTTTGGACTGACATCCTTTCACCAAATCAGTAGATGGGATGTTACAAGGAACTATTCAATTATTACTTTATTTTATAAATGTCTCTTGATTATATGTTAATATTAATATAGTTTTATATATAATTTTGTAACATTATTTATAATTTTACTAATATATTTATATCTATAATTTTGGTTATAGTTCAAAAAGTTAGATATGTTATGGTCTAGGTTCTAATGGTTATAGTATATCTAGATGTTAATATTGATATATATTCAATATTTTTTTCATTTAACAAGACTTATGCTTATGTGTGCAATATGATGACAAGTCATTTTTTGAGGAAAAAATGATAATTTTTGGAAATTACTAACATATCATAGCTCTAAATGACTCATTATTTGGTTTGTCTCATCTCTAACTCCACATATATGCTCAACATAGAATGTTTGGTAATTTTTGATGACCTTTTAACTTGGTAAAATATTGATAGGCTACCAAAGTTAGAAGAACATGTGGCAGGTGGTAGAGTTAATGTGGCCTAATTGAAATCATAATTGTTATCTGAATTAATATGAAGCATGATACATGGTCTTGGTTCAAACAAATTTAAATTACATATCACTTCAAATTTAGTTCACATATATAGTAAAAGTAGGTGAAAATATTGATTGGAATCTAATTATTTCATATTTAATAAATATTGTCCTTATATGGTAATAGGAAGATAGGTATTTTTGGAATAAAAGTTGATAAGTTGGTGAAACTTCTAATTTAACATAGCTCTAAAGGACTCATTATTTTTTTTTGTCTCATATCCAACTTTGAGTAGATATATTTAGTATAGATTTTTTGGTAATTTGGGACCCCACCAATTTAGTAAGATATTAATAGACTACCAAAGTTAATATAAAATATGGGAGGTGGTAGACATAATGTGGTTTATTTTTGAAAGAACTCAAAAATAATTACCAAATCCCTAATTTTCCAAATAACCTTCAAGAAACTAAAAAAAGTGAAGTTCTACAATTATTGAGTTTTGCTTATTTTATTATAAGAAAAATATGCATAGAAGGTTGTCAATTTGGCTTTTGATTTAGAGGTTTCATTATAGATTTTTCTTGAATCTCGAATCATTATTACATTTGTTTTTTATTTTTAATTTAAAACATGAAAGGTTTTGTGTTTCAATTTTTTAGGTATGTTTTTAATGGGGTTTTAGAATACTTACTCAATGAAGTTTTTGGTTTAATTCATAATATAATTTGTGGGTTTCAATTGTAATATATTTTGAGTATAATTACATTCAAAAGTTTTCAATTTATGAGTCTGAATGAGATGAAATACAATGACACTTAAAATCTTGCATACCAATATTATTTACATCCTTGATTGCCAAGTTGTATATAATATTGAAGTGACAAGAATGGATAGTACCTATTCTAAGTAGATAAATAATTTTTCATGGATATGGAAGCCTATGAAAAATATTAACTAGCCTATGACATCTAAAAATATTACCTAAATTAATCCATTTATTGCATTTTTCCATTTGAAGAACAAGACATATTAGAGAAAGGATGTGAGTACCTTAATCATAAAATTGAATGACACTGATTTATAATAGTGCTATACATTCAATAAAAATGAAGTAATATCCCCAAAAAACCCTAGTTAGGAACTCAAGAGGGCCAAAAACCTTGTTAAAATAGTAGTTTAGGTGCATAATGAATGGTTGATATGAGATATAATCCTCCTTTATTTTTGATACATGTCCCTTTATGGCATATGGATTGGGAGAAATGCTTAGAAAATTTTGAAATATGGAAGGCAAAAATAGAAGAAGACAAAGGGTATGCTAATAATGAAAATAATAATAGTTAGATTTTTTTTTATAAATGAGTATAGTTGAAATATAATCCTAGAATCCCTTAATCTCCAAAGATTAACAATGTACAAGAGCTCCTACAAGGTCTTAAGACATTGGGGGAGATGATGAGACTAAAAATTGTCTCATCTATAGTAAACAAGTAACACTTTTTCTCCTCCATGAGTGATAAGTTTTGAAGTGGATTTAGGTGTGATTTAGGAGTTCTTAACTTGTTTAAGGTTTGTTTTTATAGGGTATATATTAGTTTTGAGTTTTTTTGGTACAAATTATCCCATATATTATAACATTTATTTAGAAAATAGATACAATGTTTTGTAAAAAATAGGTCAATTACTAGCCGTTGAAGAATGAGGACTGAAGTTTGGGAATAAAGATCTAGCTACAAGATCAAATTCATAACATTTTGAGATACTTAAGGTCTGGATAAAGACTTTTTTCATTTAAAATTATTGTACAAATTTAGTACTATAAAAATCTTTGTGTTTCCCTATGTAATGGTGCAAAATCATTTTAGATATTATAATATAGTGCAAACATGATTATTAGCTTCTCATTTAGAGTGGGAAATTGGCCAATCTAAGAACATTAATATTAGAATTTACTTAGACTTGTGAATAAGATGAGTAACCTTATTGTTACCATGGTAAATGATTCTCATTTTCCATTGAACATGTCAATGACCTAATGTTTACACTTGATTGGATTCATTTTGACTACAAAACATATATATGATAACAAATTAATTCAAGATTATTAATATGTACATATTATTAGATAATATGAGTGAAAATATGATGATTAACCTAGTTTTTATTTGTATCCATACCATGGTTCTCCTTTAGAGTGGGCAGCCACCCACTCTATTAAGAGATTTCTCATGATAAACTTGGTGAAAGAAGGATGAGTAAACTTGTTATTTCTCTATGCATTAGTTCAAAATTATTTCATATATTATAATATAGTGCAAACATGATAAGAAACTTCTCATTTAGAGCAGGAGACCATCCACTCTAAGAACATGAATATCATAATTTAATGAGACTTGAAAATAAGACAAGTAACCTTATTTTTACTCTAGGAAACAATTTTAGTTTTCCATTGAACATGTCAATGACCCACTATTTTCACTTGGTTGGATTCATACATATATATATATATATATATATATATATATATATATATTAATTGGACTTAACATGTAAATTTTTTAGATAATAATAGTGTAAATAGGATGCACATGATAGTTTTTAATAGTATCCTTTCCATAGTTTTATTTTAGAGTGGGTGGTTTTGAAACCTATTAAGATCTTTCTCATAATGGACTTAGTGTAAGAAGGATGAACAAGATCAATGTTGTTTCTTTGTGTAATAGTTTAAAATAATTTAATTTAAAAGAGTGCAAATATGATTAATAGTTTATAATTTATAATGATTAAATACCCACTCTAAGATAATGAATCTCATGATTTACATAGACTTGAAAATAGGATGAGTAACCTTGACATTGTTTCTCTAGGCAATGGTTCTCATTTTTCATTGAACATATCAATGACCCATTGTTTACACTTGGTTGGAATCATTTTGATTACAAAACATAAATATAACAACAAATTAACTCAAAATTATTAACATGTAAATATTTTTAGATAATAATAGTGAAAATTGGATGAGTAGCATAATTTTACTAGTACCCTTACCATAGTTTTCTTTTAGATTGTAAAACCACCCACTCTATTAAGAGCTTTCTCAAGATATTCTTAGTGCAAGAAGGTTGAGTAGGCTTGTTATTTCTATGTGTAATAGTTTAACATAATTTTAGGTAATATAGTGCAAATAAGATTATTATCTTCTCATTTAGAGTGGGCAGGCATAAAATCTAAGATTCACATTAATATATATATATATATATATATATATATATATATATATATATATATATATATATATACACACTTAGTGAAAATTAAAAGATAAACCTTTTTTTTACTATGAGAAATGGTTATCATTTGACATTGAACATGTCAATGACCCATTATTTGTACTTAGTTGAATTAATATTGATTACTAACCATAGTTATAATAATAATGATCTCAAAATTATTTTTTATTTGATCAATGTAAACAATTTTGAAGCTAGAGCTATGAACTAGACAAGTGAGGGTTTTGATTACTTGTCCCACAACTAAGAGAGGGTTTTAAACAATGGACCCAAAAACAAGAGGGTTTGAAGGATCCCAAAACCATACCAAATCACAACAAAAGGGTTTGATAGATGCCATAATGATACCAAATCCCAACAAAAGGGTTTGATGGATCCCAAAACCATACCCGATCATAATGAGAGGGTTTTAAGGGTCCCACAACCAAAGTAGGCACAAAATGAGGGTTTGATGGATCCCACAACCATACCAGATCATAATGAGAGGGTTTTAAGGGTCCCACAACCAAAATATGCACAAAATGAGGTTTTGATGGATCCCATGATCATAACATCAAGAGGGCTTAAATTATCCCACAACCTTAGAAAATCAAGGAAGGCAACTCTTTAACAAATAGAAAATATAGAAAATAGCTGTCACACTTTGGGAAAACTTCCTCTAAACTTATGTTACAAAATAAAATCTTATTAAGAACAAAAAATATTATGCTAACATGCTATTTATTTAATACATCCACACAACCTGCACCCAAATGAAGCATAAATAGTGGGACTACACATCCACTAAGCCAAATAAAACTAAATCATAAAAAATAATTATCCAAATCATCTTCAAGAATCTAGTAACAACTTGATACAAGTCATGAATCTTCAACCCATCATAAATCACCTTATCTCCACTTTGGTGAACAAATCTTAAGAAATATATCTAACATCATTCTTCTTCATATTATGGTGGCTAGAATAATTGGTGCATAATAAGCCAATCAGACAACAAGGATTACCCTGGGGTTTTGAGACACACCCTAGAAATTGGAAGAGACAAGGGTGAAATCCTCTAACATTTGATCTTCCTAGAAAGATAAAATATTAGAATCTTATAACATCCACTATAGTAAGGAAGGGTATATTCCTATATCATCTACCCAAACCCACAATGTTTTATTCCTGAGAAGGTAGGGAGATTTGAAGAATAGTCCATTAACATCCACCTTTTAACCCAAAAAATCTCTAGTCCAAGTCATAGGATTCACATCACATAAAAATATATATATAATCCCTTTGGACCTCAAAGTTAGATACCTGAGCCCTCAATAGATTAACATCAACATGGTACTTGGCAGGAAATAACTAAACAACCATTAGAGTATATGAAATAGGATCCCATAAGATATAACCAAGATGTAACTAGAATATAAAGGTAATACAATAATACCTAGCCTTTCAAATGGGGAAATCTCCCCTCAAGGTGAAATAGGTACCTAAACTTCTGCCAGTATATACACAACATAATCTATTCCTTATAGAACTACTAATAGGAGGAAACAACACTTTCTAGGATTATTACTACCATAACCCACCTAAAACCTAAGAAATAATATCACCATTCTATAATAGACTTTTTTCTAGTCTGTTGTCTTTTAAAACACATTCTTAAACCTATGAATTTACTGCTTAGCATCAACAAGTCTTCCACTCTAGTTTTTTCCACCAAACTCTACCCATAATATTTAGTTCCATTTTTTGGGGTATGTTATACTTTTAACATGAACCTCTTCCACCTTATTGGATGGTGGAGCCTAATCTTATTATAATGCCTAGTTCCTGATAAGGGGCGTATGGGAGGGAAATTCCCCTCCACTAGGGTTGTCATTGGGGTTCAAGGGGGGTGGTGACCATATTTGGAGCCCCCTAGTGGGGGTTTGGGGGAAACACCCCTGAAGCAAAATTTTGTTAAAAATGCATTGTAAAATATTATATTTCATAGTAAATCTAGACCATTCACTATTAGGTCATAGATCTAATGGTAGAAATTATGTTTTTACATTTTTTCCCTAATATGTAACCCTCTTTTAGATATGAGGGAACTAAAATCATGGTGACATACTGTGTGTGAGTGAAGAGGATATTATAGTGGATGTATTGTAGGTTTTTCCCTTCATTTGTTAGAATGAATAATAAGAAGGACTAACTATTTCTATATAGATGTAGCCCATATTGGGTGAACCATATTAAATATGTGTCTCTATTGTGTCAATTTTTTTGCATTTTATTTTTTTCTTTAATTCATTAATATTACTTTGTGTTCTATATTCTTAAAAAATAGGATCAATATCAAAGGTTTATTTGGTAGATAAAGTCATATGAAAAGAGGGTTCTTGGTTCAAATGGGAGCAATGGTAGAATAAATAATTTTAAGGTCAAGAAGTTCAATGAGCAAAACTATCAGCTATGGAAGATGTAAATGGATGACTAACTATATCAGAAGGATCTTTTCCTATCATTAGGTAGAATAACAAAGAAGCCAACGACTGTGAAGGATGAAGATTGGGAGGTTCTTAATAGAAAGGCACTAGGAACAATATGGATGTTTCTTAAAGAATTGATAGACTTCAATATTTCAAAATAAAATATAATAATGGATTTGATAAAGGTATTAGATAGAGTGTATGAAAAACCTTCAACCTCGAATAAGGTATTTATTATGAAGAATTTGTTTAATCTATAAATGTGAGAAGGTGGGTCTATTGTTGATCATTTAAATGAATTTAACATGGTTAAAAATCAATTAAGCTCTATAGGAGTAAATTTTGATGATGAGGTTAGGGCTCTTTCGATTCTGTGCTCATTGCTTGAAAGCTAGAATGGCTTGGTCATGGCTGTGAGTAATTCTGTCTCTAGTTAAAATACTTTAAAGTTTGATGATGTTATTAGAGTTATTCTTAGTGAGGAAATGAGATGGGAAAGCATAGGTGAGACACCAAGTAATGGTTTGACTATGGATAATAGGGGAAGACAAAAGGATAGAGCAAAGGGCCTAGGGAATCATGGTAAGTCTAAGATGGGTAGATCCAAATCTAGAGGAACATTGGTGTGATAAATTTATGGGAAGAAAGAAAACCTAAAGAAAGATTATTGGTTTCAAAAAATAAAATAAGGATATGGATAACAAGATAAAAATTAGGAAGTAAATGTAATAGGTGATGTCTTACAATATTCTTTAATCCTTTATTTAGATAATATTAATTATTCTTGGGTGCTAGATTCATGGGAATCATTTCATGTTATACCCCATACAAAACATTTTCCAAACTATGCTTAGGGTGATTTTGGATAGGTTTA
Source organism: Torreya grandis (assembly GCA_037957365.1). NCBI lineage: Eukaryota > Viridiplantae > Streptophyta > Pinopsida > Cupressales > Taxaceae > Torreya > Torreya grandis. The sequence goes on along the minus strand of JARHVA010000420.1, from coordinate 2,898,308 downwards.
TTTGGGTGATGGTGAACTTTATAAAATTGTAGGAAAGGGTAAGATACAAATAAAATTATAGAATGGAAAAAAATAGTTATTGAAAGAGGTGAGGCATGTTCTTGAGTTGAGAAGAAATCTAATTTTAGTAGGGTAGTTGGGAAATGAAGGATACATAGTTACATTTGTAGAAAATTCATGGAAGGTCACTAAAGGATCACTGGTAATAATAAAAGGAGAGAAGGTAGGTACATTATATTTATCTAATGGTAATGTTGATTCTTCTATTACTTTAGATTCTATAGAAGTAGATATAAAATTATGGAATCATAGACTCGGGCACATGAGTGAGAAGGGGATTCAAGTTCTCCACTTAAAGAATTTATTACCAAAATTTGAGGTGGATTTGGATTTCTATGAGCACTATGTGTATGAAAAATAAAAGAGAGTCAGATTTATCAGAATTGGGAAGACAAAAAAGGATGAAAAGTTAGAGCTTGTGCATACATATGTATGGGGACTAGGTCAATTATCATCCCTTGGTATCTTCTTATTATGTTACTTTTATTGATGATGTATCTAGAAAAACTTGGGTTTATTGCATACAATTTTTTTTTGATGTTTTTGATACTTTTAAGAAATGGAAACCTTTGGTTGAGAATTAGATAGGAAATAAATTAAAGTATGCTAGATCAGATAATGGAGGTGAATACTACAGTAAGGAATTTGATAATTATTGTTCATCCCTTGGGATTTGTAGAGAGAAGATGATTCTAAGAACATCACAACAAAATGGTGTGTCATAAAGGATGAACAAGATAATTATGGAGCATGAAAGGATCATGAGATGACATGTAGGGTTTCCCTTATAGTTTTTGGTAGATGCTATGGATACTGCTATTCACTTAATAAATAAAGGGCCTTCAATTCCTTTGGATGGTGGCATTCCAGAAGCATCATGGACAGTAAAAATGTAGATTATTCCTTATTAAAGACTTTTGGTTGTGAAATATTTGTCCATATTGATAAAGAAAATAGAACCAAGATTGAAGCAAAATCCAAGATATTTACTTTTATTAGATATGGAGTTAGTGATTTTGGCTACCATTTATGGGATTTTGAAAATCATAAAATCATTAGGAGTAGAGATGTGATATTTAATGATAAGGTCATATATAGAGATCAGTTATAGGGAAAAAAATGAGAAAATCCAAATACTAAATATGTAGTACTCGATGAAATCACTAGAAATGAAATTCCAAAAGTGTTAAAAAATTAGAATGTGCAACAAATACAACAATAAGTACCTCAAACTCCTAGAAGTGTAATTAGAAGATCCACCAGAGTAAGTAGACTCCTTAAATGATACTCTCCTTCACTTTATTATTTATTATTGACTGATGGTGGTGAGCTAGAAGCTATGAAGAAGTAATGCAGGTAGAAACCAAAAAGAAGTGGGAGTAAGGCATGAAAAAGGAGATGGACTCCTTGGTACATAACCAAACATGGGATTTGGTTCACTTGCCTATAGGTAAAAGAGCATTGTAGAATAAATGGGTTTATAGGTTGAAGAAGAAGATTAAGGCAAAAAGAGGTACAAGGCTAGACTTGTTGTAAAGGGGTTTACACAAAAGAAAGGTATATATTTTAATGAAACATTTTCTCCAGTAGCTAAAATGACTTATATAAGAACTGTTTTAAGTGTAGTAGTAGTAGAATATTTTCACCTTAAATAGTTAGACGTGAAGATGATATTCTTTCATGGTGACTTGGAGGAGGAAATATATATGGATTAGCCATAGGGATACGAAGTTAAAGGTAAGGAGAAAATGGTGTGCAAGTTGAAAAAGAGTTTGTATGGCCTAAAGCAAGCCCTAAGATAGTGGTATTTAAAATTTGACATGTTTATGATAGAACAAGGTTATAATAGATGTCATTATGATCACTATGGTTACATTAAGAGATTAAATAATGGAAGCTATATTATCTTGTTATTGTATGTAGATGACATGCTTATTGCAGGGTTTAACATGTATGATATAAATGAGCTAAATAAAACTAGTAAATTTATTTACAATGAAGGACTTGGGTACTGCAAAGTAAATCCTTGGTATGAAAATAACAATAGACAGGAAAAAAAATTGACATTATCTCAAGAAGAATACATCAAGAAGGTGTTAGTTAGATTCAACATACAAGATGCAAAACTAGTAAGTACAACTTTGATAGGGAACTTCAAATTAAGAAAGGAATAATGTCCTAAAATGTAGGAAGAAATCAATTACATGTCTAAAGTGCCCTATGCTTTAGTATTTGGAAGTTTAATGTATGTTATGGTGTAAACTAGACCAAACATTACTCATGCAGTGGGGGTTGTTAGAAGGTTTATGAATAATCTAGGAGAAGAGCACTGGGATGCAGTCAAGTGGATTCTTAGGTACTTGAGAGGGATTATTGATAGACAATTATGATATGAAGGGTTAGATGTTACCTTACAAGGATATGTTGATGCAAATATGTTTAGAGATTTAGATGGTAAGAGGATCACCATAGGTTATGTATTCACCATTGGTGACATAATAGTTAGTTAGATTTCAAATTTGTAGAAGATAGTTACTTTCTCAAATATAGAATCAAAATATGTTATAGCTATAGAAGCAAGCAAAGAGATGATATAAATGCAATAGTTCATGGAAGATTTGTTACAGAAGCAAGAAGATTACATGTTGTCTAGTGATATCCAAAGTATTATTTATTTAACAAAAAACTCAGCATTCCACTCAAGAATCAAACATATACAACTCAAGTATCACTTCATTCATTAAGTAATGGAGGATGGTCAACTAAAGTTGGAAAAGATCCATGCAAGTTAGAATCCTATAGATATGATAACAAAGGTAATCATTAAAGAGAAAGTAGAGAGTTATTCAACTTTAATAGGTCTTTAAGGATAATAAGGAAGATGATAAACATGCTAGGGTCAAATTTCAAAGAAAATTCCAAGGAAGAGTTGTAGCAGCAGAGTTGCAACAATCATTCTCTAAGTAAGAGATTGTTGGATAGTAGATCCTGATCTTATTACAAGGCCCAGTTCTTATTAAGGGGGTAGGGGTAAATTCCCCCAAAGATTTTTTTTAAAAAAAAATTCATTATAAAATATTTTAATTTCATAGTAAATCTGGACCATTCATTACTAGGTCATAGATCTAATGGTATAAATTATGTTTGTGCATTTTTCCCCTAATATGTAACCCTCTTTTGTATATGTGGGCATTAGAATCATAGAAGCATAATGTGTGTGAGTGAAAAGGATATTGTAGTGAATGTATTTTAGGGTTTTCCCTTCATTTATTGGACTAAATAATAAGGATTGGTTGTTTCTGTGTAGACATAGCTCATATTGGGTGAACTATATTAAATCTATGTCTCTATTGTGTTTTGTTTTCTTCATCTTACTTCTATATTTAATTCATTAATATTTATCTATGTTCAATATTCCTAACATACCTAATGGGCCATTCAAAATTTTAGGGAATAGTTATAGTGACAAAATCATTCTCATGTCATCCTAGATCCAAGTCATATTCCTCTCCTAGTTCTTCCTATTGTCCTTCTTACCCATGCCCTATTTGAAAATTCATCCTCTTGCTCCTCTCTATCATTGAAAAACCTACTTAATTGATTCAATGAACTCAAAATTATTATCATATAAATATTTTTAAATAATAATATTATAAATAAGATGAGTAGAATTTTTTTACTAGTGTCCCTACTATAGTTCTCCTTTTGAGTGGATGACCACCTAGTTTATTAAGAGCTTTCTCATGATGGACTTATTGAAAAAGTGATGAGTAAGCTTTTTGTTTCTCTATGTAATGGTTCAACATCATTTTAGGTAATATGGTGCAAATATGACTAGTATTATCTCATTTAGAATGGGTGGCCACTCACTCTAAGATTCACATGAATCTTAACATTTAATTAGTATAAATATGACAAGTAACCTAGTTGTTAATCTTAGGATTAATTAATTTATAATAAGTGAGAAGCCACCTAGTTCTCTAAAAAAATTCATGGGATGCACATGTTTGCAAGGATTCACATAAATTAGAGTGGAATAAAGATTCCTTGAATCTAAAACCTTAACAAGTATTAATGAAGATAGGGTAAGTGAAATTTGAACTTTGAGTGAGTGTCACCATGCCTCCACTCTAAATGTGATTCCTTGTAAATGAAGACCACTTTTCCTATTCATTCTAAGACTTAATTAAAAATTATATTCTAAATGAATGGACCATAATCATAAGAAACATTTTAGAGAGGGCTACCCACTCTATGATATTTTCTAGGATCATTGGAATATAAGGCCCATTTGAAATAGTTTTTTTTTTAAAAAATGAAATCATTTTGAATTTCAAACTTGGGTGCTAGATATTATCAACATCAATGATCATCCAAATAACACAAGAATATATAGTACTAATATTTATATAGTTAAAAATAAATTCATTATAATAAATAATTTGAGCATCCTAATAGAAAATAATGAATTAAATATTTCATGTCATATAAATATTATGATATTCAATGAACAAAATGCTTAAATATTGTCAAATCATTTCCTAATAAGTAAAAAAATGTTTTCATTATTTTAAATAATATTTTTTAAATTTTATATATTGGGTCCATTGAAATGAAAAAGTCACAAATGTAAAGAAAAAAGAGATATTAACAATTATATTTTGTAGTTCTTCTTTTTCAACACAGAAAACTCAATATTTTCAAACAAAGTTGGTATTTGATAAGAAGGAAACAAGGAAGCAATAAAATATTTAAAACATTATCATTATACACAATACATGTACTCATCTAAACTTTGAAATCTTTAAATATTTGAAATCAAGACATAGAAACAAATTAAAAATTGTTCGTGTGAATTTTGTTATCAATATATATGTAGAAAATAAAATGTTTGATTATATTTGTCACAAAATAGTTATAATACTTAGTAGAAAACACACAAGTAATGATATTTTTATAACTAATCATCTACAAAATGATAAATTTGAGTTGAATTTGAAATAAAATTATTGTAAATACTAAAAATATACTAGAAATGAAACTTATAAAAGAATAGAAAGTTCTAACCTTATTGTGTAAATTCTTGATGAATCATACACTTCAAAAAAGTCTCTTCTAAAAAAAAGACCCATGGAAGAAAAAGTTTCAAATACTATATAAATTCTATATTAAATGTACTATCTACAATTATTTGACCTTTCACTATTGTTTTGGAACTTATGTCAGGATTGCTCCTCTTATTTTTTGCATTTTAGCAATGGAAATGAATTACCCTACTCTTGTTGATGCCACTCCTTGTATAGTAGCTAATATTGATTACTCCCAATAAAAATTTGAAAGTAGTTTGAATGTTGTGTAGTTGTTTATTTTATTCCCTCACTTTTTCATTGTTGAAAAAAAATGAAAAACCAAACCATATAGATTTTTTTCCAAAAAAAATATATGTTACTCTCCCATAAAGAAATCCCACTTGATTCAAAAGGCATGATTCTCAAATTTGAATGTGTCATTTTAAATTTTCATTTCCACTCATAATAAAACATGACATTTTCAAGTTTCAAATACTTGTTTATAAGATTTATGGGTTACATTAAAATATGTGGTCAAAAAATATTAAGGCAAAATATTCAACTTTGAATGTGCCATATTAATTTTATTTTTTGATCATAATAAAATGTAACATTTTCAAATTTCAAATAATCATCAATAAGATTTATTGGTTGCATTGAAATATGTAGGCAGAAAATACTAAGTTAGCATATTAAAATTTCAAATATGCCACATTTATATTTGAATAATTTTGAAAATATGGTATATGTTTTTAAATTTGAAAACATCTCATTACTTATTATAATTCAATATTTATTCTTGAATGTAATAATTAATTGTGTGTGTGTGTGTGTGTATGTGTGTGTGTGTGTGTGTATATATATATATATATATTATAACATTCAACATTCCGTAGCTAATATTATTTAAAATAAGTTGAACTTTATTATATAAGTGCCTTACAATAAGATTTATGAAATAATTATTATAATAATATATTGTAATATTTTATATTGGATGTTAGAATTAGATAATTCATACTATTATTACATTTTAACATTATTTTAAACTACAAAATTATCTTAAATGTTATATAATGATATGTTATAACATTTTATATTGAATGTTAGAATTATATAATTGTTATTATAAAGGTATATTATAAGATTGTACATACATACATACATACATACATACATACATACATACATTACAAGATTACAAGATTATAAATTATAAGATTATTTTCTATAATTCAATTTTATTGTAATTTAAAAGTATAAGACTATGTTGATAGAATTAAAAGGGAATGAGGATGAAAAAAGTTTGAATGAGCATAGTTGGGGTTTGATGTTTGTTTTTAGGAGGCAAGATTTCTTCTACTAATTAATCCACATAACTATCTAGATTGATTCACTAGCAACAAGATGAATACTCTAGGGAAATATTTTCCCTATAAAAGCCATTATTTAATAAAATGGTGGTCAGATCTCCATATTCATTATATAAGGCATATATAAATGCCCTGATTTAAGTGGTTGGAAAGAAAAGATGTAAGAAATGGAAAATAATGTCATAAGAACATACATGCAAGCAATAAAAATGACCTGATAGCTATGATTTATCTATTAGAGCTCCAAAAGAACATAATAGTTTTGCATGGCAAGAGACTGGTATATAAGTTCATGGGAGCACAACTATCCATAGAAGAATGACATGCAGGGATAAGGAAAAATTAGAATATGAATGGTGATTATGAATTAAGGGAATGTGATAAAGTATAATTTATAACAATATTAGCCAATTATTCATACATGGAAAAAATGTTCATAGGAGGATCATACTTATTTAGGAATGTAGGGATATTCATGAAGTACTATCATATAGCTTTCAGGCCAACATAGGAACTTCCAAATACAATATCAGTTTAGATCTAGATGTACACTTTACTATAATATTTTTGGTCTAGGTATGTATTTGGAACCATTATTAATATTATTTTTAAACCAATATATATCTCTAAGCCTCATAATGGTAAAGGCCTATCTAGCTATGCTAGAATATATGTGGATTTAGATCTCACGTAACTCTTGTCAAATAATATCACCCTAAAAGTGGGGGAAAATGCATGGATTTAATATATAGACTATGAAAGCATTCCATTTCATTACATAATTTGTCATGAATATGAGCATTTGATCTAATAATTCACTATACTCTAGAGAAGTATTACAATGAAGAATATCTTTAAAATAACAGAGAAAGTTTCATAGGGATTTATTAAGCGAAAAAAAAGTACATAGTAAAGAATAAGAATAAGACAATTGATAAATATGTGTCAAATGAAGGTATGAAAGGAACCAATGCAAAATCCACCCTAAATAAAGGAATATAACTAGTTCAATCAAATTAGCCATAGGAAGAACATACCAATGTAGAAATGGAAGACATTATTGTAGACTATGGTTTCAAATAAGATCTAGAGAATATTCTCAAATATCTAAGAACAAGGAGTGGAGATAAGTAGATGAAAATAATGGCACAAGGGAAACATGTAAAATGAAAAATCCTAGTAGAGGGTCTAAGATAAAAGGAAAATTTAATTATTATGGACGAAGAAGAGGAAATAGATTTATAAATAAATGAGGATAATATCATAATTATGAAAACCCCAAATCTTAACTAGAAAGGAAATTTTGTCAAAAGGAGAGGGAGATTGATCAAAAAGAAAAAAAGGCAAGAAAAATCCATGAATTATATTGGGGTAGGGAATCAAGTATAAGTGGAGACCTTCTTGGTGAGTAAAAATTAAAATAACCCTTTCATTGTAGTTAATTTGATGGAATATTAGGGGTCTCAATGTCCCATCCAAAATGAGAACATTGAAAGAATTAATAAAGCAACAGAACCCTAAGGTGGTTATGATTCAATAATTTTTTTCATAAAGATTGAAAGATCATAGTAAGTGTCTATATGTAAGTCTAGGAATGGAAATAGTAGGGAGGAATGTAACATGTACATCATGGGGTATGACCCTCTTACGGGATCTAAATGTAGTTGACCTAGAAATAGTACAATAGCATAACTATTTCAAAATATGTAAAGTGGAGTCATGTAGGTATGATATTACTTTATTTCTTGTTAACATATATGGTTCTCAAAATAAATAAGAGAGATAAATGGCCTAGGATCTGTTGGGAGAAAAAATCAATTTAGAAGAGGAAACCCTTTGGATCATTGGAGGAAACTTCAATGCTAGAATGGAGGCCTTAGAAAAAATGGTGGAAATGAGAGAGAGATTAATAGTCTAACCCTCCATAAATTTGTGGAAAATTTGTAACTTTTTTTACCTTAAAACTAAGTGAGGGTGGTTTACTTAGAGTAATAGAAGGTTGGGAAAGGCTCTGATCTTAGAACGATCCAATAGATTTCTAGCTTCAAGAAAGTGGGTAGAGAATTATCACATCCTAAAAACTAAGGCAATCAATAATTATAGGTCAAATCATTGGCTGATAGCCTTGCACATTCTTCAATATGACCAACTAATTAGATTCCCTTTCAAGTTTGAGAAGATGTGGTTGGAACATCCATATTTAAAATAATTTGTGATGTAGAAATGGAAATCCATGAATAAAAAATATTAGAGTAAGATGTATCTCTTCCACCACAAATTAAAAAATATAAAAATGATTTGAAGAGATGGAATCAACTCATTTTCAAAAAAAAATTCAAGGAGAAAAAAGATCTAGAAAGGAGAAATAGGGAGATTCAATGAGGACACAATTCCAAATAACTTTTGGTGGAGGAAGACAAAGTGGAAAGAGAACTTGAAGAGTCCTAAAAAAAGGAGGAGATTTACTAGAAATGAAAATCTATGGTAATATGGATAAAGGAAGGGGATCAAAACACCAAGTTATTACATCTTTCCTATAGAATCAGAATAAAGAATAACTACATCCAAAATTTAGAAACCTAGTATGACAATAATATTAAATACCCCACAAAGATCAAATATTACCTTGTTAGATATTGGGAAGGTATGTTAAAATAGGAGTATGAGGAGAGTTAGGATGAGTAAGAGGTATTTTGGATATAGATACCATAATTGGTGACTCATTGAGATAATTAAAACTTGATGAAGTATATTTATCTAGAAAAGACCATGAATGTATCCTTTGAGATGGCAAGGAATCATACCCTAGGCTTGGATGGTTTTTAGGATCTCTTTTTTCAAAAAATTTGGTACCTTCTAAGGGAGAACATTATGGAAATGGTTTAGAAATCCAAGGAATCACAAGGAATTTTAAAATCTCTCAATACAATGTTCCTAGTTCTCATACCAAAAAGATTAGAAAGCAAGACCCTAGAGGACTTATGTCCAATTTCTCTTTGTAACACTATATATAATAATATTTAAAAAATAATTGCTAACTGGCTTCAAAAAAATTCTTCCTAAAATTATCTTAGAAGAAGGAGGATTTGTGAAGGGAAGATAAATCATAGATATAATTATCATCAACCAAAAAATTATACATTCCCTACATGCTATTAATAGGCAAGGTATGTTGATAAAATTTTATATCTCTAAGGCATATGATAGATTCAATTGATCTTTCCTAGACAAAGTGATATAAAATTTAAGGTTTAGCCTAAATTTGAGAAAATGGTTTCATAGTTGTTACTCCCCTAAGTTTTTGGTGATAATTAATGTGTTCCTATAAGGGTGTTTACCCGCTTCTAGGTGATCAAACAAGGTGACCCTATCTCTCCTCACATCTTCATTATGATGGTTGAGGCTTTGGGAAGACATATTATAACCCTAAGGAATGAGAATAAAATTAAAGGAATTCAAGTGATAACTGGGGAAGTGTCTCAGTCTCACTATCAATTCATATATGAAACTTTAATTTTCAATAATCCAACCTAGCAAGAGGTTAGATAAATAAGGGACTTGATTTATAGCTATGAAGATGCAACATGCCAAGCAATACATAGAAGTAAATCCAAGCTCTTCTACATCAATGTTTCCCCTAATCTCTAATCATTTCTCAATAGGTTTTTGGATTTGAAATTACATCCTTTCTAGATAACTATCAATCTTCCCACTATTCATAGGTATTGGGTGGAATATGTTTTGAGACAAAGTTATATAAAATATGAGGAAGCTTAAATTTTGGAAGGGTAAGCACCTTACTTATGCAAGATAAATCATTCTCATAAAAAATATCTTAAATCTTGGTTCCAAATAGAGTGATGTTATAATAGGAAAATATCTCAATGATAGGAAGCTTGATAGAATTTTAATGGACAAGGAGCTCCCTATTGGCTCTGCAATCTAGAACAGGATGAGGGAAGCTAGGGGAATCATCTTGAAAGGACTTTTATACAATGTGAAAAATGGAGAAATAATACACTTTTTGGAAGATATATTTATCACTTAGAAACACCTAAGGATGAAAACCAATCATGATAAAATAAGATAATAAAACATAAGATAATGGGGACACAAAGTTAAGGACTACTGGATATAAAATAAAGAGAAAAACATTCACCTATAAAACTTTCTAAAACATTGATGGCTCAAAAAAAAGTTCAAAATAAGATTAATGACATCCTCGAAGGCTTTCAGGTTCCTTGGACCTTGGAAAAATATTTTTTGAATTAGAGTAGAAAGGGTACAAGGGATTATTTAGTTAAAGAATGATATGAAGGATAAATGGTAACCCAACCTAGTGTTATGGAAAAGTTAGTATGGAGTAGAATTTGGAGTTATAAAACTTGGTTGAAGGAAAAAGCTTTCCTATGGTTGGCCACACATGTTAATATCCTAACAAGTGAGATTTTAAAACATAAAGTATTTAAAGGCCCGCTGAGACATATGTTATGCTACAAAAGTGAATAAAGTATGGAACGCCTTTTTTTTCACTGTCCTTACACTTCAGGGCCATGGAAAAAAATATGATTAAGTTTAAATTGAGTTGGACTATGAATCAAAACCTCCTCAATCATCTTAGGGCATGGAAAAATAAAATGAATCTAAGCATACTAAAGGATATATGGGATATGGGTCATAGTCTAAAAAAATGTAAAGTTTAGATAAAAAAGAACACTAGAATATATGAGTAGAATGGTAATCATAATACCTCAGAGAAAGTCTAGATAGAGTTGGAAGCTAGCATTAATTAGATCTTATCTACATTTAAGTAGTGGAAAAATAAGGAGTCTAATTCTTAAAGGTTAAAATCCTCTAAAATTGGGGAAATACAAAGAAAACCTATGAAGTCATGAAACCTAGTAACAAGTAGGTAAAGAATATGATATGGAAAAAGATTATATGGGTACCACTATAATAGGGAAGGTCTAAGGTGAAATTCGATGAAACTTCAAAGTAAAACCTAGGGGATTCAAGAGTAAGGGTAGTCATAAGAGATCATAGGGGTTATGTGTAAGCATATAAAATGGTTTATACCAACATTAACACTAACAACATTATGGAATAAAAATTCCTTATTCTTGCGATGAAACTGGAGATAGATGAAAACATTAGGAATATCATGGTGGAAGGAGACTCGATCATAATGATCAAGAATTTATAGAGCAATGAAAACCTTCACTGGATAATTAAAATAATAATTAAGTAGGAAGAATCTGAGGTCATTTCAAGGAATTTAACTGGAAGCACACCCTATGAGAAGGAAACCAAGTGGAAGATTGGTTAGAAAATCAAGGTTTCTAATCTCAATAAATGGATAAAAGGGTATATATGGAAAAAATATCAAATAATAGGGATATTTAATAATTAAAGGAAATTATTAAAATAAAATTTCTAAAAATTTAAAAAAGCTAGCTAGGAAAGTGCCCAATAAAGAATGAGACAGAGGTACAGAAGGTAATTACTTCTACTTTCATCTTTTACTTGGTAATAAATTAAGCCTAACCAAGATTATAATAATTAGGGTAACTTACGCCAAAATTAATTGTCATATTGTAAATGGGAAGGGATGGTTTAGAAGAAGGAAGTTGGGTTCATGCTGAGTTAGGGAAGAAATATTTTTCAAGGAATTTTGATAATAGAAATTATGGGTAATATGATAGGCCATGTGAAAAAATTTATCTATGATACCAAAATCAAATTAATTCCAATCATCACCCAAGTCCTTTTAATGGCTTCATTTTCTTCATATTTTTTTATCTTTATGCATAGTCTTCAATATTATGAATTCAACTTACCCATTAGTGGTTTGGGATGGTGTATTTAGTGTGTAATTCCTATCAAAGTAGGTCCAATCAGGGGTATTGGTGATCCTTTAGGCTCCTTGGTTTTTTATTTCGATTACCATATTGGTGTTGGAGAGACTTAGGGTGATAATGGAGGTTGAGATGGTTAGGGTAGGTATAAATTTGATAATGAATAGTAGTGCTCTCCAAGAAGACTCAGTTGAGAAGCAACACACGTTAGATAGCCAAAAAGTTTGATGCATGGGTAAGAGGCTAAACTAATCAATAATCTAGATGGAGGGGAGTAGGTAAAATACAAAATTTAATAAAAGGATGATAAGAGAGTAGGAGGTAGTTTCAAAATATAGTGTTAATTGAGAGTCCAATCTAGATTCATACCATCACAATAATGCATCAGATCACCATAGAGGTAGACATTTTTATGCCATAGTCTAAGAGGGTATAAGGTGGATTTATAGAGCTAATCACATAAATATTTACCAAGACAAAGGCAAAGATATGGTAGGTGGTGATAAGGAGCATGATAGGCAGGACTTTAGTAAAACAAAGGCTTGTTTCAAGGATGTTGGGCCTATTAAGAAGTTAATATTGATTAAAATAGAAGAAGCAAAGAATGGTGGTGACTTGTTAAGTGTTGACCCATTAATTTCTATGAGCAATAATTACATCAATCAAGATAACAAGTGAATAGAGTGTTAGGAATATAGAATGTAGAGCAATAATAATGAAATAAAGATAGAATTAAAATTTATAAAACACAACCAAATAGAGACACATATTTAATGTGGTTCACCCAAAATGGGCTACATCCACATAGAAACTTTCTATCCTTATTAGTATTTAGTCCAACAAATGAAGGGAAAACTTGCAATACATCCACTACAATATCCTCTTCACTCTCACACTATTTTTCCTGATTATAATGCCCTCATATTAAAAAGAGTGTTAAAAATTAAGGAAAAATGCACTAACTTAATTTATACCATTAGATCTAAAACCTAATAGTAAATGGTCTAGATTAACTACAAATTATAATATTTTATAATGCATTTTTCATTAAAAATTTATTTAGGGGCACTGCCCTTGAACCCTTGTTAGGGGGGCTCTAAAATAGGTCATCTCCCCCCTTGGACCCCCATGGCAACCATAGTGGAGGAGGGGACGTTGTCCCCCCCATCCCCTATCAGGAATTGGGAATTAAAATAAGATCAGGCTCCACCATCCAACATGGAGAATATTTTTGAAGTGAGTTAATGAATACAAACTATTAATGAGACCCTAGTTAGTATAAACAACCTCTTCAATAAAATAATGATAATAAAAAACATAAAAAAGAGATGGAGGTATCATTGAGGAGATTCCATGGATTGTTCATGGATAATTACAATATGACTAAAGTTGTAAATGAAAATTTAATCCATTTTTAAAATCTCATTGAAAATAATAGGACTAAGGAGAGGATCCACATTGACAAGTTTTAACCATGATCCAAGTACATATAGATGAGATTGAAGGTACACAAAATATTTTGATTAGAATTTCAAAGAACACAATAAACATAAATGTGCATCTACATATTTAGTGTTGTGTGCACAATTGTAGAGCCCAAGTTATCTATCCAGTGGAGGATGATAACTAAGGATTTATTCCCAATAGGATATAGGGTGTTTGAGTATTTGTAATGATTTTTTTTGTTTCTTAAAATTTTAAATAAGTGTAGGTCATCTTGTTTCAGGTCTTCCTGACTCTTGGTTATGTACTTGACAATCATCAATCAATTACAAGTTTAATTATAAAAAAAAGTATAAGACTATGTAAATTATTAGCTATACTGTGTTATATTATTTAAAACATTAATGTTTGAGTATTAATTATATAAACACTATTATAATCTAATATATATTTTAAATAGAATATAATGTAAAATATTATTATAATATGTTGTATTGTAATATTTATTTATAAATGTAATAATTACATAACAATTAATAATTAAAAAACCAATCATATCACACCATGTGTCACAATTTGGTAGAACCATAGTTGTTTGAAAATTGGGAAAAGCCTAATATCTTACAAGGATGTGAATAAATCACATATTGACACATGGGTAAATATTCATGGTTGTCTAATTTTGAGGGGTCAATGGTATTATGAAATACCACATGTCACACTTTTATAGCTTCATGACTTCATAGTTGCTTCCAAGGTTTAGTTCGGAAATGGTTACTGTGAGGATGTGATCCAATCACATCTCACCATGTGTCATGGTTTTTTAGCATCATAATTATCTATAATGTGGGAAAACTATTAAAAAATAGGTAACTTGTCTTTTTTTCACTAGGTCCATCTCAAGAATGAGCTCTTAGAGTGGGAAACTGCCCACTCTAAATGAGAAACTACTAATCTTATTTGCACAATAACTATTTAAAAATATTTACATGTTATGTTTACAAAAACTAAAATAAAGCATGTAATTCATTAATTTTTCACTAGGTACATCTTGATAAATCTCATAGAGTGGGAAGCCACCCACTCTAATTTAATCATAACTAGTAATCCTATTTGGATGATTACTATTTGAAAATTTTTACATGTTATGTTGAACCATTACACATAGTAACAACAAGCAAGTAACTCATATTTTTTCACTACATCCATATTGATAATTATCTATTAGAGTATGTAGTCACCAAATATAAATGATAAACTACTAACCTTATTTTCACTATTATTATTTGAAAATATTTAAATGTTATGTTTACACAAATTAAAACCAATCATGTAACTTGTCATTTTTAAGAAAGTCCATCTTGAGAAACCTCGTAGATTGTGTGGCCACATACTCTAATTTAATGATAACTACTAATCTTATTTAGAATATTATTATTTAAAAATATTTACATGTTATATTGAACCATTACATAGAGTAACAACAAGTAGGTAACTCATCCTTTCTTCACTAGGCTCATAATGAGAATTAATTCTTAGAGTGTATGATCATTCACTCTAAATGAGAAACTAATAATCCTATTTTCATTATTATTATTTAAAAATATTTACATGGTATGTTGAATCATTAGATATATTAAAACCAAACATGTTACTCATCATTTTTTCACTAGTAAGTCCACATAACTCATCCATTACATTGATTCAAATAACTATGTTATACCTAAAATCCTTTCAGTTCCTATAAAACTTAAAATCATTGGGTAAAAAAAAGTTTACTTTTCCTATTTGAAATAATCCCATACTTAGAAAGATCTTTCTTATAGTAAAATGTTTTTAGTTCATAAGAACAATTATCATTTAAAAAAAAATCTTGATCAATTTTCATATGGTGAATGCTTTATCTTATGAAGGACATGTTTCCAAATTTAAAGATTTTTTTTTTTTTTTTTTAATGTTTCATGTGTAATGTTTATTTATTCATATTGAACAATAATCATATTTTGATGTGTCCTAATACATTAACAACTATGTTGTTCTCGAAACTTTTCTAGTTCTTGATGAGTTCTAAATCATCGAGTGACAACAAGGTTACTTGTCTTTTCACAATGTCAAGCTTACTCATATTTGTGTAGACCATGTTGAAGAAATGAATTTTCATAAAATTTAATAATTTAGTATTAAAATTACTCCTTGATTTATCCTATTTTATACACTATAGGTTGAAAAGTCATTAATCCTATTATATACTCTACATTTGAAAAACTTTACACATTATGATGATTATCATTATATTATACCTAATAGTATGAAAAGCTAATCATGTGTCCAATAATTATTAAACTATTCTATTGAATGCTGATTTTTTTAGTAATGTTCCTTATTCATCCTAAAAAATGATCAAAATTCGAAGGGTCTTAATCCACTGATTCAGGTGACTATGTTATTCCTGTAACCCTCTTCGTTCTTGACAAGATTAAAATCTATGAGTAAAAACAAGGTTAATCATCCTATTTTCACTAAGCCCATCCTTAGAAATCTCTCTTAAACTATATTTTTTTTTAAATTCATAAATGCATTTATAATTTTTAAACTTCTAAATATTATGATAGTCAACTGAATAAGTATAATTTTGTTAGAATATTGTATAATTTAATATAAATAATGATAAGTGAATCCTATTTATTGATTAGTTTTCATATTGGTAATATTTTATGTTATGAAATACATGTCTCAAAATTTAAATACAATTTTTGATATTTGATGTGTATACTTACTTATTTTAATCTCATTCTTTTTTTGGAATGCATAATTAGGTTTAGGTTTTATTATTGAGGATTTGTATGGGAATTTGGAACCAAACTATTACTTCTAAACATTAACATCCTCAAATTTACATCAATTTTCACATTGATATCTAACCTAACATACAAGACATTTTTTTCATATTCCATCTCATTTCTTTTAATTGATATATTTTTATACCATTTATGTCCTTCAACACATTATATTAATTGATACAACATTATAGTAAAAATCATTTCATCAAATGTAGAATTTATTCTATATATTGATATAAGGGACTACCTTCACCCAAAAAATAGACATGCATTATAAAGGACTCATTTATATATATTCCACCAAGCTAAAAAATAAGTTTATAAACAACATTCAAGTATGATAGTCTTATTATGGAAACATTTTGTGCTTGAATGTTTTACAATGTGAAATATATGTTGAAAGACATAAATTGAATTTCCTTGTTATAATTAGATGGATTGGAGAAAGTGACAGGTGGAATGTTATGTTGAAAGGTTAGTACTCATCCTATTTTCACTAATCCTATCCTTAGAAATCTCTTGCTAATAAACTAAAAAGGTTTTTTTAATTCATAAGTGCAATTGTTATTTTAAAACATTTTCTTAACTAGTTTTCATATTATAAATTTTTTATCTTATGAAAGAAACTTTTAAAATTTTAAAGTTATTTATTGATGTTTGACATGTAATGTTCCTTTATTCCTCCCGAAAAATGATCAATTTATGATGGATCCTAGTGCATTAATTTAAGTGACTACGTTTTTATTGAAACCATATCGGTTCTCAATGAGCTCAAAATTACTGAGTAACAACAAGGTTATTAATCTTATTTATACTAATCTCATAATTTGATTCATTTATTGAAAAATGTCTCAGATATTTACAAACATTAAATAAAACTATTTATTCTTTATGCCTACTACTAGTAGTACTCATATTGTAAAGTCTTTGACAATTTTGTTAGAAAATTCTATAATTTGTTATAAATAAAAATAAATGAATCAGATTTCTTGATAATTTTTAATACTATGAATATTTTATCTTATGAAGGACATGTTTCCATATTTAATTTTTTTTTTGATGTTTAACATTGAGTATAGCTATTTATTTTTCAATATGCCAACTCGCATGATATTTTTGATTCAATATATTATAGTCATATGCATGTTTATTCTTACTTTAATAAACTAAAAAGAGTATTTAATTCATAAGTATTTGTTTATCAAAGAGTGATCATATTTTAGATATAAATAACTCACCCTCTCTCATATTCATTACAACTAATATGAGGTACCTATTAATGTACTCACTCATAAGTTTATAGTTAATAATTTTTAGCCCTTTTTTATATGAATCATCATTATTTGGAATGAGGTTAATAATATTTTAGCATAGTTTTCTTTAATTGTTTCCTTCTCTTATTTTATCAGTTGGTTAGTTGCATGTTCTCATTTATCTAGGTGATTAGTATGATTATTAACTGGTGCATTTTTTTGTTTATTTGTTTATATTTAATTTTCCTATTAAACATTAAATTCCCTTTAGATTTTGAACTCTACATTTTAAAATAATTTATCATATTCAAATATCCATGCAATTATTAATTTTCATTCTTAATTCCTTTTCAATAATAACCTTAAATAGAATTTTTAATATCTAAACAAAATACTAATGGATAACATTATCAACTTTGTTGTATCACAACATCTCTTAATTTTTTTATATAATAATGGTTTAAATTTTTATTTTATATTAAGTTATTATTAATATAGCTCTATATATAATCTCATTCCAGAGTATGTTATATGTCGATCATAATCTATGCATATTATATGATACACTAGCCTTGGTTTAGAATATACTTACCAAAGTATAAATGTTTTGTTAATATGAGGTGATCACCTTTGGGTTATAGTTTGAAATACATATGCTTTGGTCATAATTTATGTTTGAATCAATATGGAGTGAAATATGTAGTATTTATTCAAAAAATTCTAAGTATAGCTATGCCAAATTTAGTTTGAAGATATAAAAGTAGATGTAAATGTCACTATTGATAGATATCAGGGCATTTTATATTTAATGAAGTGTTGATTCATGATTAAATTGGTGATGATGAAGACTTGTATGTCATTAACATGTTTTTAAGGATTATGTGATAAATTAATAAGGAGAGTTAATATAATATATGTTTCTACTACTAACCATTTATAAACATATAAGGTTGATCAATATGGCAAATTAATTATGGCAACATCTATTACACGTGACATTTATGACGATTGATGTTTTTCAGTTTTGATCCAAAATAATGTCATGTTGAGGGATTTATATGGTTAGAATTATACTTAAACCAAAATATGATCAACACATATTAAATGTATTCATTATACCTGACATTTATGATTATTTATTTTTTAAACTTAGTTTTAAATGAAAATTTATTCTCGCATGTTGAGGGAATTATATGGTTAGAACTAATTTAATGGTATCAAATATTTTTTAAATGAGAGTTTGGATGACTTGTTCATATCTAAACTATACTTAAATTCATGTTTAAATCTTGTTCTTTGTTTAGAACCTATAATTTGGCTTAGGTTCTTATGAAAAAATTCTACTATTCTTACATATTCATCTCTTGTTTCATTATGTACTCTATACTCTTTGATATTGAATTAAGGTTTATCAACACTGTAGTTTGGCTTGAGACTATGTGGCTAAGTAAATGTTATATAAGACATGATTTTTATTTGAATTTTTTTAATTTTTATTAAACCATTTTTTAAATTATAAATGTGATCCTTGTCTTGATTGATACATGCAATAAAAAAAAGGACAATCACCTTTCAGTTAACTATCATGTTTTTCAAGATGCAATTCTAGATTTTCTAAGTTTATTCCTTCCATTTCAGTAATTTAATTTAGGTGGCATCCTTTATAGAATCCATAATTTATGTTAATTGATTATTTTGATGATGGAGTTTTATTTCAAATAGTTAGTAACACTTTGATAGCAAATTTACATCTCATTTTAGTTTCTGAGAGAGTTTTGTTCTATCTTGTATGATTTGTCCTCGCTTTTCCTTTTGAAGCTTGATTGATGCTCATTCATTAATATATTCCAATATAATAACTCACTGCAATCATATGAGGTAATAAATTTGACTGATCTTTGGTGTACAATGTCATGTAGTGGGCTTTTAATAGTCTAAATTAAATGGTTTTGAACATTTAAAAAAATGAAAATCTAGTTGAATTGTGTATAACTCATTCTTTTAGTTGGAACATAAAATTGGGCTTAAGTTTTCTTCCAAGAATAGTTATGGTTATTTACATAGTATATTTTGAATTATACAATCTTAGGTAGAGACACTTTGGCTAAATAAATGAAATCTAGGATGTGATTATTTTCTTTGATAATTTAAATTTATGATAATAACTTGAGTTATTCTTCTTTTAAAGTAGAATAATCACATATAACTTCTTTTTGGTATAATTTTCAAGTGTTATTGCGTGGTATTATGAAGTATAGTTAATGATATAATTCTCATGGTAGTTATTTAATTACTTTAAAATAGCCTTTTTATCTGAATTGTAACTATTTCATTATCCTTTTCACTTTAATAATTCATTATTTGATCTGATAATGGTCAGTTTGAAGTCTAAAAATGTTAATTTTGTAAAAATATCAATGCTTCTTGTCTTAAAAATAATATTATGTGCATAATCTTGGTCAATAAAGTGAACACTAAATTGTATTGTGAATTCTTTCATAGACAATTTTGTTTCATTCAATGGAGTGATTAATTATTATTTTTAGTAACTTAAAGTTTCATTATTTTAGGGTATTTTTGAAGGAACTACAATTACATTCATGTCATGTTAGATATTGAGAAGTAGATTCCAAGGATTTGGATCTCATGAAATATGGAATAATTAGATAAATTTGAAAATATTCATCATACTAGAGGTCATAACTTTGGAGATCATGGAGGCACTTGCATGCTTAGGGGTGGAAGAAAGTTTTAGGGTTTATCAAGAGAGGTTTAGGGAGAGTTACCTGAATGTATATCTATATTTGTTATCATAATCCCCAACTCTAGAATTTTATTGATTTAACATCCTAGTAAGGGACCTTGACCAACTAGTTGTTGAACAACAAACCTATCATGCCCCTATTAATCATAATTAGGTGGAAAGTATTATTGACCATATTATTCAACATAATTATCATGGGAGTTCAAATTATTATCATTCTCTTCTCTCACATCCTCATGAAATTATTTTAGCACAAGATGATGCACATCAAGGTTTTTTTTATTGGCTATTTTTTTACTAATTGTCTAAATAATGATAAGTGAATGAGATTTTTTTGAACAATTTTTGTTTTGTTTTAATATTTTATATTATGAAATATGTTTATTAAAAATATATAATTTAAAATCATTACAAAGTGATTTATATGGTCTCGAAGGCTATAATTGTAAATTATATATGTTTGGTGTGAATAATTTTTTTTAATAACATTCCAATTATACGATGTTTTCCCCTGAATATATTATGATTATATGCATATTCATTCTCAATTTAATTAAAATTAAAATTTAATAATTTATTTCATAATTATTTATTTAAGAAAGAAAGATCATAATATAAATGTAATAACTCACCCTTTCTCATATCAACTAATCTAAGGTAACATTTAATGTAATTTCAATAAGTTTTCATTATCAAAATATCAGATTTAATTATTTATTTTACCTTCAAGAGGTGATATTTTATATAGACCGTTGGTATTTTGGGCATGGTTATTAGAAATGTAGCTTATATATATTTTTTGTTTTATAGATTTTTCTTTGCTTAGTTTGTTGGTTATTTGTTCTCCTTTCTCTAGGTGTTTTAATAGTAAAAAAAATGAGAACCTAATTTTAGTTATATTAAAAATAATGTTTTTCCTCATCTTATTTTAAAAAGTTTTGATATTAAAGACAATCTTAGATGTCGAATGAAAAATTTGTGCTAAGAGAAATTTGGCCCCGAAGTATTTTTTATTAATAATTTCACTTAAAATATAATTAGGAATAATTATATTTAATTACATGTTAATATGTTAAACCATTTCATAGAGTAATAAAAAACATACTCATCTTTTGTTTAGATCAATTCAATCTTGAGTGCCAATTTTGGTTCCAAATTATTTTGGCTCTGGATTGTCTTGGCTTTGGATTATTTTTTAATATTGAATGTAATAATTATTTGAGTCCTAGACTTGAGCTCTTTTGAGTCTGAATTTTGGCTCCAAAATATTTTTTAATGTTGAATATAATAATTATTTGAGCCAAATAATTGAGTTCCTTAGTATCCCAATTTTGGCTCCAAACTATTTAGACACCAAACTGGTCAGACTCCACACTATTTTGGCTTCTAACTATTTTGACTCCATACTATTTTTTAATATAATTAAAATAATAATTATTTTCATCCTATAATTGATTTCATTCAAATAATTTATTTGGATTTGGATGGTTTTGACTTCAAACTATTTTTTAATATTGAATATAAGAATTATTTTAGCCCAAGAATTGAGTTCCTTCGATTCCCAATTTTGAATCCAAACTATTTTGACACTTGAATGGTCTAAATCCACATTATTTTGCCTTCAGATTATTTTTAATCAACCTTATGTTTTAAGTATAGAATGTTTAAATGACTTGTGCATTAATATTATACTATAAAACTAAACATTACATAATTCAACTAAGTTATAATATTATTTTAGTATTAGTCCATATAACTCTTAGAGTGGAGGGCCACCCACTATAAATGAGAAGTTAAAAATCCTAATTTTTTCACAATTATTATTTGAAAAGATTTGTGTTATGTTAAACCATAATTTTTTTTAACAATGTCAAGCTCAATCTATGTCAATGAGAATAATTTTCTAAACTCATAACAATATTATTCAAGTTACTCTTCCTATTTATACTTACTATGTTTGAAATGAATATTTCATAGAATGTTTGAATTAATTGTGATTTAATACTATTATGATACTAAAAATTACAATATTTAGCTAAATAATCATATTAGTTTAGTATTATTCCATAAAATTGTTACGGATGATTGCCCACTCTAAATTAGAATATACTAGTCCAAAATTTTGAACTATTATTATTTGAGAAGCTTTACATGTTATGTTGAGAAATTATAAAAAAATGTAGTGTCAATCTTAAAATTTAAATATAAATCTATGTAAATTATAAAAAATACATAAAATCACAAAAATATTATTAAGGTTAGTCTTCCTATTTGCACTATGTTTGAAATGAATATTTCATAGATTGTTGAATTTCATTGTTGTCAAAGACATGACACCTAATATAAATTAGATTCAGTTTCATTTTTATATTTAATTAATGTTTAATTTTGATGATTTTAGATATATTAATACACAATAAGCATTATATTCAAAGTGAGTCTAATTCCTAAGATACATTTTAGAGTGGGTAGCCTCCCACTCTAATTAAAATAGACATTAGTTTCCTATTTTATGTATGTCATGCATCATCCTTTAATAATTTTTATAATTGAATTCATTTGTTATCTTTGCTTGAATTAGTTTTCATTTTATTTAGACTATAATTCACAATAATTTAAATCATGTTTATTATGGCAGGTTAATTTATCATGTGTTTTATTTAACTTTGATAGTTAATAATTATTTGATTGTAGAAAAAATATATATGATTTGCTAGAACTCATATAGAGAGACACCTTTCATAAATGATCTCATTTACTAGGATAAAATAGATGAATAATGGATTGTAGATATTATTTGTTTACATAAATACCAAAATGACTTGTGATTACTTCATTCAATATTAGGGGCACATGAAACTATAGGATTTATATTCAATATGAAGTTGTAGGAATATATAGATTACTTTGAACATTCATTTCATGTTATTCAAATGGAGTTATAGGTCGAATTTTATAGAAAATATGGATTTTTTTATTTTTTCAAACACCAAAGTGACTCTTACTATTCTGATGGTTGAAAAATAGAATTTATCTAGTTTCTGATAGATGTGGTGTAGAAAATAGTAAAAATATTTGTAATGAGATAGAGACTACATTTAAAAAACTTTATTAGTATGGATTTACTTCATATATTTCTCACCTCTTAAATATGGATAAATAATTTATTAAATTAACATTTCATGTGAAAATGTTTAATTTTATGAGGAGGTAAATGATTGTATCCTAGAAAAATATACTTCATTATCAACATTTTATGAATTAAAGGAGCCATCATGACAAAATTTTTATTTTAAAATAGGTTGTCAAAGAGTTTAAAAACATTGAGTCTTCAAAAATTCAAGATATTCAACTTTTTTTGTTTAATTATAAATATTTCAAGATTGGAATTGAACACTAGCACTTGACACCTTCTAAACATAGGTACTGATCTCTTGATAGAGATAGTATTGATGTACTAGTTATCTCAATGTTATGTTACTCAATGCCTCTTTAATGGGATGAAATATTATTACCTTTTAAGAAAATAATTGGTGATATCATAAATTTAGACTTTGAAGAAGAGTTACATGACCTAGAGACTCATTTTTTAAATTATCGATGGCCAAGATACTATCAAAGCAAAAAATACTATCTCAATAAATCATAGTTTTACATATGTACAAGTAAGAATAAAATAAAGGTATTCTTTTATTATGTCAATGAAGACCACAATTGAGAAAATAATTATTATTTGAAAATAAAAAACTAGAAAATAAGATATGGGTTTATACTTAATTTATTGACAAACTTTTAAAATAAGTCAACCTGGATCATAGAGATAAGACCACAATGACATGGTATAGGCCAATAAAAGGTAGAAAATTATAAAGAATTTAATATTTATAATTGAATTTAAATAACATTAGTAATGTAATTCATCTATCCATTTATCCTTGACAAAATCCTCCCTATTTTTATGGGAAGAAACCTTTGTTTTAACAACACACTTAGAAAGAATCAACAAAGAACAACCAATCTTATAAGAAAATAAAAAATGGTAGACAATGGTGGATAGGTGAAGATAGATGATATCAAGAAAAAAGAGCATAAATAATCTTGGGTAGACCTTGTTGTGGAATTAGAAATTTAAAAGAATCTCTTAGGACAAATCCTTAGACCTATGATGGAGGAAAATGAGGTGATTATTAACATCCTCAATGCTAGCATGGAAATAACTAAATCCTCTTTTGATAACTATATTTTGGAAAGATTTTACAGCAATATACCCAAAACTGATGATTTCAAAGATTAGGTCACTAGGAAATGGAAAGTTATAAGCCACATTGAAGTGGAAACTATGGGGAAAAAATATTTCTTAGTCTCTTTCTCTTATTTAGAGAAATGTGAGGACTTAGAATGAGATCAATGGTATTTAGGTAAATCCTTCATATCTCTTAGGAAATGGAAGCTAGGGCTAAATCTTCACTGTGACACTCCTATAGAGCTCCCCATGTGGGATTTTTTACCTAAATTGCCATTAGAATTTTGGTAGGAGGAGGTGTTCCTTGTAATTTGCCATGATATTAGATAACCAATGCCTATTGATCTAATGAATAGAGAAAAAATAAGGTTGTTTTAAGCCAAGTTGAATGTTTATGTCTATATGAACAAATCAGTGCTAAGAGGTATCCATATTAAATCAAAATTCTAAAACTAGACCTAGAAGATAGTTAATGAAAGAAATGATTTCATCTATAAAGGCTGTGATTCAATTGGTCATGACAACAATATTTGTATGACCCTTCAAAAGAAGGCAGTAAAGGTGATGCTTTCAAAGCTTCTAAGAAGGCCAAAGGAACTTAACATGGTTTCTCAACTAGAACAATAGCCTTTAACTACTTCCCTCATAATTAAGGATAATTCCTACTTAGGTGTTTTTGACCTTGGGAAGGGTGATAATTCTCTTACAAAAAAGGTACCCCAATTAGTTATGGAGGATTATCCTTGTTGGGAATCATTATACACCTATTCAAGACTATAGAGTAGGGTTCTTAAATAAATTCAAGGGTACCCTTACCCTAAAAATAAAGGCATACTATTCTCTTCTCAGGTGTCAGGTCCCCCTAGCAATCTTTAATTTCTAAGAAATTACTTTTTTTTTAAAGAAAGAAATTACCAGGGCCTACAAAGAATATATCTTTGGTGAAGATGGATAACAAACCTCAAGGAACATTTTATCTCTTGATGATGCCTCTCAATTAAATTCTTTTGAGTAACATTCTGAGTCCCTCAAATGACCTAAATTTCTCTGATAAACCCAAGGGAATCCTTCTATTGGGTGAAGAGAATTAGACTTAGGTCAAAATTTTGAAAAAGGAAAAGAAAAAAGAAGCAGTCCCAGGTGTAATTACAAGAGGAAAAATACCTTAGTCAAGCAAGGAAAAATTAATTATTTCTTCCAAAGGAGGCCTTTAGGGTTCTCAAAGGACCTTGAATCAGTCTAAGTTCATATAGTTCTAATGAATTCCATTTTGAGACCTAGGGGTCTTATTGGATCCTCAAATTTTGTTGTAACCATTTTGAATGGGAATTGCTTAAATTTATTGATTTTCATCAATTCCTTATATATTCTTATTTTGATGAAGGAATCCAAAAAAGGTGGTTAGATCATATGTTAGATTCACAATGAAATCAATCAAAATGAAAACAAACACACTAACATGCATAAAACTATCTTACCTAGATCAAAGGGGGGAGCATGGTGAATAAAATAAATTGACAAAGCATAACTAAAAATGTGAAAGACTTAAAAATTTCCTTACCAATTCCTTGAATTCCCCAAGAGATTTCTTCATTTGGATTTTTCAGCTTGTGTTCAAGAAGTCTTTGGCAAATGGAGTTGTGTGGCTCCTTCTCTCCTTGGAACCATGGTTTGGCTCATGCTTGCTTGATGTAGCTTCATGGCTTAAAGTGGCTTGGCTTGTGATTTTGGAATTATAACACTAATTTCATGCAATCTTTCTCTAAATATAGAGTTATAACATTACTATGCTCAAGTTCCTATTATTCATAGGCAATGGCTTCTATTTATAGGTTTAGAAACTAACCTCAACTCAGGGTGAGTTAAGGTGTAGTTGGGGCTTAGAATGGGTTCAAACTTTACCTTTGTGAGTTAATTAACCCCAATAGATTTAAATTGTGTCAAATGGTTAGGATTAGAAATAAATAGGCATGGGTGGGATATTTTAGATATTTGACAACTCACAAAAAGGTAATTATGAATTCTTAGGATGTTCTTTGATTTTTAAATTTCTTTTTTGACATTTCATTTAATTGGTCATGGTTAATTCAATTTAGGCATTTGATTTAAATCTACACTTTTTATTAATTCTATTTAGGCTTTTTGACATTTTGAAAGATTTGAATTAATTTATGTATGCATTTGTCTTATTTAATTATTTTGTCATCCAAATTATATTTTATGAAGCCACATTTGAGACATTTAATGATTATTAGGCTAGATTTAAAAAAAGGTTGGTAAAAATAAATCTAAAGTATGGTATGAAGTTATTGGTGGCCACTTTTAGATGTCTATAGTTTGCCTCTATTTGGGAAGGCATTACAAGCTATAAGCATAGTAACATCTTCTAAAAATTGAAAAGGTTCTATTATAATTATGACTTCAATGATAAAGGATGAACTATAGGGTTCCCCCTTGAGAGTATGGTTGGGAAAATGGATTGGTAGATGGTCCCTCCAAAGAAGGAAATGAGTAGACCAAATAGATGGAAACACAATGATTTACCCAAAGGTGGTTATAAGCATTGTACCCCAATAGTGGAAAATATGATATGAAATATGCAAGTGAGACGGTATGTAATGATTTTCCCATAGGCTACTATAATCATTAGTATCTTGATAGTGAGAAATAAGCCTCAGATGTGAGGAAGAAAGTGAATGATTTTCTCAAAGATGATTATAACCATTAACCCTCAAATTGATATAAATGCAATGATTTGTCTAAAGGTGGCCATAATCACTAGAAATTAAAGTGGGATGGTGTACACTAATTTAGCCAAAGGTGGTTATAAGCATTGTACCTTGATATTTGAAAATATTATATGAAAGATGATGGAGAATATGATGATGTCAAATTGATATGGAGGATAAAGATGAATTAGGTAACCTGCTGGCCAGGAGATGCTCATTTGGATTACCAAGGAGGAAAAATTATTTCATTATTTAATTACTTTATTTGGGATATGATTTGGATTAATAAGGAATGTTGTTGGTGCTAGTGCTAGTGCCAAGGAGATATCATTACTGTATTTGCCATGTAAACTTCCTAAAGTTGATTTTTCCTATAACATGTGATAGTAGGAATCATGATAGAAAACCATGAAGACTTGGCCAAAATATGCATAAGGACTGAATCTCAATCCAACACTCAATTGAATATGATACACCAATGATACAAACCATGATGACAATGTTGACACCTGAATATGGATGGATTCAAGAATAGTGAAAAAAGAATCACCAAATGAATGCACATTGACTAAGTCAAGGAAATAATACTTAAATAAAAAAAATAGGCACACAAACAAATAAACAAAGAAAACAAAAGATATAAACAAATAAAATAAATAGAATGAAATAGATAAGCAATGGTTAATCATAATATTAGTACAAAGAAACATGACACAAACAAGATGATGCACATTGCCCCTAGAAAATAAGTGATAACTTAAAAAAAAACAATATGGGGGAATATAAGAAAAGTAAGGGGGTGGTCGAGCTATCTTCATATGCACTAGTAAGTGGACACTGCCTACATAGTTCTATATACGTAATATCCAACCAAAAACTTCAATCCAAATGTGGTTCTCCTAGGATATGGGATAGAAGAAAATGATAAGAGAGAAAAATATCATGGATGTTATAGAAGAATATGGGAATGAACTCACAAAATGGAAATAATGTGGTATAAAAAGGCCAAAAAGGATGGGGAAACTAAATGATAAGTGATTTTTTGTGACTTAGTAAGGGTTCCCAAAATCCTTAAGGAAAAGAAGTGGTCAATGTTTTTGGGTTTTTATAAATGGTTTTAAAAGTGTTTTTATAATTTTGGAGCATCTTGACTCAATTGATAATGATAAGATACTAAATGGTCTAAGCTCACAAAATGGTGAGAGCATTCAAACTTAAAATAAAATTCTTCCAAAATGGAAAGAACATGGTGAAGGTGACTGAGCTGACCTCAAAAAGTATCGAGCACTATCCACATAGTACCAAAATGGCCTCAAGTTATAGTAATTCTACTTTACAATAGAGGAATCTAACTAGTGTAGCAGCCAATTCAAACAAAATAGGAATAGTTGGCATAATGGCACAATACAACATAAGAATGGCAAGTTGGTCTATTAAGGCACAATAAAAAATGTTTCCCCTAGTTTGCCCATAGGTGGTTATAACTAGGAAATAATGGCATAGATCAATGATACTAATTTGTTAATAGGAAATTATAATTAGTAGCAAGACTGATGAGACACTCACTTGCCCATAGGAATTTATAATCAGGTCCACACAAACAAAACATGTTATAAAATAGAAGAAGAAATAAATGATGAAATTTCCAAAACTTATATCATACTACTCCAAAATATGACCTCTATCTATAATTCTTGAAACAACTATTGAAACTAATCTAAGTCTTCATGTTAACAAGTAGAACCAATGCCAAATGGGCTTGGGTAGGTAGGATAAAAATAGGATTTGGTCTAATAGGAATGGCATGGTAGAATGACATGATATAACATTATTTTAGGATGATTATGGCATGATAATTAGATAAAATGGTAATAGGGTTTCTCCAAGTGATAAGATAAGGTAAATGGAAAGGTCTAGAATAATGGCAAGGGGAATGGCAAATGATAATGATATAGGTATGTTTTTTTGTTTTTGTCCTGGGTGAATGTTTTTAGTGTTCTTGATGATGTAGAGATGCACATCCTAATCAACATATGAGATAACTAGAATAATCAATCATGTAAATTTATAGCCCAAATATCTTTTAAATAGCTTCTCCATCAATAATTGGCTATAAACTGGGATGCAAATGATGTTATCATGATCTTTATTGGTCATTGCTTATGTTTCCTTCAAAAATTGAGACAAGGTATCTTTGTATCCTCTGTAAAGGAAAGTGTGGCTAGAGATGGAAAATACAAATAAATGTTAGATGATAGGTTTGACTAGGAAATGGAATGGTGGGTGATAATGGAATGTGTAATGGTTGGGAAATAAATGAAGATTAGGATTTTCAGGCACACATAATGTTGTTGATTTTGAATTCAACATAACTTTAGATGTGGTAAGGTTTAAGACTTCTAAATATTATCTTGATAGGACCACTAGATTTTTCTATTGTTTGGGCCTGAGAGTAGCTACCATCAAATTAGTCTATAGATTGGAAGCTAAATTGATTTCATCTTTGATAATGTCTTCATCAAGCAGTGAAGGACTATTATGCTCAACTATTGGTGCCTCAAATAGGTTTTCACCAATGAATTTTTATTGATTACCCCATAGTGCCTTCAAATTTTTTTCACTAAGGAACATTAAATTTTGACTCTGATTGTCTTCTAGCACCTCTAAAAAGGTTTCACTAGAAGATGCTGAGTCTGAAATTTGATTCTTCCCTAGCACCTTTGGAAAGGTTTCACTAGGATATTATTTTTATTTTAAATGAATTTGGTCTTGGCCTCCCTAATGTTCTTCAACTGATATGTCACCATGGATGTAATTCAATAGGGGATGATTCTATCAATCCCAATTGACACTTGTGGGAGATGGAATGCCAATAAAATGGATATGTTGGCTAGTGGTAATGGCATGTAGAATGGTAATGGAATGGGGAGAGGTAACACAATAATCATAGAAGATGCTAGGAGAAATTGTGTCAAAGATGAAGTAATCATACTAAAAAACTATGGAAGGATCACAAATGTATTCAAATTAGTTTGTAAGTCATGTGTGACCAATGTTGTAATAGCCACAAACATATTTTGATTCTAAATCTGAGTCTATCTCAAAGGAATTTAAATATAATGTTGAGACTAACTTTGACTCTACTTTTGATACTAAATCTAATGTCAGTTCAAGAATAGAACCTAAATCTAATTATAATTCTTCATCTGGTGTGGACACTACTACAATGATGTCTTTTTGAATGCTTGGTTTAGGATAAGTAATGGTATGTGATGGCACAATGGCCTCTTTAGGAATATGATTTCCTAAGAAATATTGCATAAAGACTGGTTTGTCAAAGTAAGACTCCTCAATAATGAAAAATAGGTCAAGAGACAACTCCTCATAGACTAGCTTGTCAGAGGGAGTCTCTTGAAAAAACAAGCATATGGTCAAGGTAATGATTTGACCAAAGGAGGTTATAATCACTAAGAAGTGATTTAGAAAAGATTTTCTCATCAGATTGAGACTCCTTAATAATAGGTATAATATCAGTAGATGATTCAACATAAGTTGACTTATCATAAATGGTTGGTTCAATAAAAACATATTGGTTGATTGGTTAGTTTTTTTGGTCTTGATTTAAAATTAATTGTAAAATACCATTTTTGATTATATCTTGATCCTTGAATGATTGGCTCAATTGGAGAGGTTTTGATTGGCTCAATTGGGATACTGATTGGCTTGGTTGGGAGTAAATAATTAGCTGGGTTTTCTAAAGTGGGGAATGGATGGCAATAGTTTAATAATGATTGGTGGTTGGATAATGGTAGGGAATTATGGAGCTTGATTACTCACATGAGCCAAAGGATGAAGTCTTGAAATGGTAATGATAGGGGGTTATGAATCTTGATTTCTCACACAAGGCAAAGGATGAGGCCTTAAAATCATAAGGAAAGGGCATTGTGGATCTTGGTTTGTTGTACAAGCCAAAGGATGAAGTCCTAGAATATATATGGTAGGGAATTATGGAGCTTGATTACTTGCATAAGCTAAAGGATAAGGTCCTAGAATGATAAGCTTAGGGCATTGTGGAGCTTGGTTGCTCACACAAGCCAAAGGACTAGGTCTTGGAAGGATAATAATATTTCTTAAATGTTGTGGATCTTGGTAGCTCACACACTTTGAAGGAGGGTTAAAGGTATAGGTGGGGGATTAGGTGGTCACATAAGGGTGAGTATAATACCACAATTGGCCTAAAAAATGGATCAATACACCTTGCACTTGAGCACTTTGGATTTAATTTTCAAATTGAGGATTGCAAGAAGGGTATGGATGCTCCTCCCAAATAACATCATCCTTGTCCCTGTAGGGGTTTTGGCTTAGGTCATAAGTAGGTTATTGAATTTGTTCTCTTGATTGATTATTGTAAGGTGGATATGGATTTATGTCATAAACAACATCATCTTCAAATATGTCTTCACCCAAGTCCTCCTCGTAAACCATATCATCCTAGTGGAGTCTCTAATTGAATTTTATGTGACCATTCCATCATAGCTTGGATTATACATGAACCCACTATAAATGTAGCTAGAAATATCTACATTAATGAATAAATATCCATAACAAAAGGTCTTAGAGTTATACAAACTCATTAAAATGATGTCTAAAGGACAAATTGTTCAAACTTTATCTAACTTGGTCAAGGGGGTGGAGTTGTATCTCTAAAAGGCCTATGTAAATACTTGTCAGAAACAATATAACATCAAATGTATAACACTAAATTATTCACACAAATAAGGTCAAGTAAAATTAACTAAAAATAATATATGAACTCTAGGTCTAAAGATGTTCTAAATAGGTCTAAACTAGGAAAGGTAAAAGAGTCACTAGGAATTTTAGCTAGACATGGTGTCAAAACTTAGACTCAAACAAGGCATATGCTAGGACTTTTGGCCAAATATGACATCAAAATATATAATTGAAATAAAGGTATGATTTTAATCTAGCCAACTTGAAACACTTTGGCATAAATAATGCACTTGATTCTAAACATAAATGTGATCAAATTGGTATAAGGGACTAAACAAAATGCATTTGAAGATGGATTTGTTCTATCAAAAAAGTCACAAACAATGTAGTCAAATTTTATGTCAAAAATTAACCTAAGTTACAGAGAAATATGTATGTATTAGCCCCTACAAAATGAGGCCTAAATAGAAATTAATCAATGTGTATGCAATCAAAAATGCATCATGCTCATAAATAAATCCTAAATAAAATGGGATAGAGAACACCTATACTTTTGATTAGGGATCATAAAATTGTTAATAAATAACATGAACAATTTGAGGATACGATAGAATTGATTAGGGGATCACTTGTAACAACACACTGTGTGAGGTAGGTGTAGATATTAAAAATCTGCACACCATGATTCTATTTTCAAAATACCCTTAAACTATCTTGGGACCCTCTCAGGACAAATATGACCCTCTGACCCTTAACCAAACCTACCCATAGTTAGTTTCACCAAATTGGATTAACCCTAGCTTTTACCCAATTTGACCATTCACCCTCGATCACCGACAATCAGGTTGACCGCCAATGGTTACCTTGACCATTGAAAATTAGGTTGACTACCAATGGTCACCATCACCATCGATGGTTAGGGTGCACCTCCTCATGTATATTACCTACCTTGATTTTATATAAATAACTCATCTAAATATAGTTATAAACCATTGCATGTACGAGTTAAAATTAGGAATCCCAGTTCACATCTTATTATAACTCTCTTACTTTGCCTATAAGAAGAGAGGAATAGAGAGGTGAAACCTGTATGAAATAGTTATCAAGAGCTTACACATCCAAAATTATCTTTTTTTAGGTCAATCATCATCAAAAATCTAGTGAACCAATTGCTATGTGAGAGAGCCAATTTACCACCACAGCTCCACCAAAGTACCAAGTACTATTGATCTATTAGAATCATGCCAGACTCTACCAAAAAGTAAACCACCTTGAGCATCCAACCAATCTACTTCTTGAAAGATAAGTACTTAGTTTTCAATATTCCATTACTTTATTTGATTTTTTCTCACAACCCAACACCTACCTAACTCCTAGAATCTCACTTTGAGTTCCTATCAATTAGCTTATTATCAACCCAGATCTACACATAGTAACTATTAATGGTTGACTCAACCACTTATGGTCTATCCAATCATCGATGGTCACTTTGACCACTGATGGTTACCTTAACCACTGATGGTCAACCCAACCACTGATGGTCACTATGGTAGAAAATTATAGCAATCTATTTTCACCTACCTACCCTCAACCAAGCTTGATTTTTATGTCCCTATCTATTCACAAACCCCTTTTTGATTTTTTGAAGCATACCCCAATCATCTAGCACTAGTATTAATTAGTTTAATTTTTATTTTAATCATTTTTAGTCTATTTCTTAAGCAAAAAAGATTATGTTCAATTTTAGTACCTTTTGATTATTTATGCAATTAATTTCTATTTTATTTCATAAATTTAATTGTTTAAGATGTGTGGATTGATAACCCCTAAGGAAGCTCTTATTTTTGAGATCTAACTATCTGTAGGCAATCCACCCAACTATATATCTAACAAACAAAATTTCTTTAGTGATTTCTTACCTATAGGTCATCCTCCCTAGACAAAGAGGAGTTATTCATAATCTTTTGATTTAAAGTGTGCATAATCAAACAAGTTTTTCAACCATACTTGTAATTAGTTTCTTCTTTTCCCTTTCCAAAATAATAATTAGAAATTCACTTAAACATTCTAACAACCTAGTGGGACCCTTGTGTCTTTACTTCGGTTCTTGTTTGCTTGCATTCTCTCTCTATTCTATGCTCATTAACGAAATCAAAAGTTTCTTTTGGGCTTAAAATTAAGTGTATAGATCAAATTATTGAAAGTTTACTTCACATAGCTTAACTTAAAGGCAAAGTAATATATCATAGATTCACTCTTTATTTTACAAACTAAACCAAACCAATTTCATAAAATAAACTTGAGACAAGACCTAACTAAGATTTCATCACCTAGCAGTAGCCTTACCCTTTCTTGGCAATCCCATTTGGAGGTCATTACCAAGGGGAAAACCAACTCAACTCTGTGGTTGAATATAATCTTTGGATATAAATATATATTGGCTAAGAACCTAACACCCTTAACATTACTATGTGTGAAGTGAGAGGGTAGTCCCAAATACCAAGCCATATATTTATTCCAATATAGATTCTTTTTGAATTCCTAAACATAACTTAAAACCAATCTTAGACTTCCTCTCTAGTACCCACTCTACAAACCAATTTTAGTCACACAACTTGTTAAGGCATAAGCCAAAAGTGAGATTAATTAAAACTCTATGGCTTAACACATCTTTTATAGTGTGATTTTATTTTTTTGATCATTTATTGTCTTCTCTTTGTTTGATTAGTGAGGCTATTTGTTGTTTCCCATCTCCCTTATCTTGTATGGTTCTCACTTGCTGCAGTGAAGAGACCTTACAGAGCAAAACCCATCACCAAGCCAACCTACCCCTTCAAACTCTTCATCCATGGAATAAATTTTTGAGCCAATAGATTCTCCTCATCCCTCAAGAAGTCTTACTTTCCCTTAGGAGGTTCCTCAAGGAGATGTGAACTTTTCCACTTTCTTAGATAACTATATCATAGCCTTGCAACATTATTTTACAACCATGTCTCACCATATCTCAGAATTAGCTCCACTCATAGATATACCTTATGACATGCATTTACACCTCATAAGGAGTACCTCTATTTCCATGGTTTCTACCCAACCACTAATACCCAAGCTTCTTCATCAACCAACAACCCCTTTAAGACTGCCATAGAAAATCGACTAACCCAAACTAATGCTACCCATATACCTTCCTCTCCTACCAACCACTCCTCTATAATAGAAGTGCCTACCTCTATCACTACCAACCTTCCTTTAGCTACCCCCAATCCATTGACCATTGCTCTACTTCAAATCCTTCTAGTGTCTATACCCTCTACCTTGCCATAGATTTGTACAAGGGTCACCACCCTTCCATCAATCACCAACCCAACTACCACCTATCCAAAAAACACCCTTTACACCAAAATTTGGCTACATCCCTAACCTACAAGGGCATGTACCCATACCCAATACCCAACCATCTAAATTTAAATACCCTTATGTATCTTCCACCCAACCATTGAAATCCATTTAGCAATATGTCATAGCCTCCCAACCTTTTACCCTTTATCAGTATGTCTCCCAACCACTACAATAATTTGCATCTTATAACCTTCTAGGTGCACAACCCTAAACAAACCTAATGAATATACTTATGGACAATATTACCTCCTTAGATTCATACATTTTGGGTACTCACAACATCTTATCATATGACCAAATCTATAATGAGCCCATCCACCCATCCATAGCTATCAGGCTATATCCTCCACAATGGGAACTTCTCAAGTTCTCTAAATTTCAAAGTAAGGAGGATCCCCAATAGCACCTTATGGAATTTATTCATGCTTTGTATCTCAGCACCTATGATGATTCCCTTCTTCTCTACACCTTCCCCATGTCTCTATCTAGTCTAACGTTGGATTAGTATAGTACCATACCCAAGCACTCCCTTTTCTCCTTCACCTAACTAACTCAAACCTTCTTGGACCACCTTTTGAACAATATCTCTAAGAAAGTTTCTATCACTGACCTTTACTCTATCCAAAAGTTTGAGGATGAATCCATTACTATTTTTTTGGTTCATTAGAGGAAATTAATTAACCAACTTTCCTTTTCCCTACCTTAACTCAAACTCATAAAGATATCTTTTTGGGCATGTGCCAAGCATATCTCCTCTACACTACATGTCTAAAGCTTCCAAACCTTTGATGAAGCTTTTACCATGTTACATAAGTTAGATAATTGAGACATTGACAAAGGAAAACTAAAGCTCAAAAACAAGAACTGAACCTACAAAAATAATGAGGCCTCTTGCTTCAAATCAAACAAGCAATCTGATATCAGTACCAAGAGCAAGGGAATTACAAATACGGTTATCCTTAAGTCCATTCCTCCACCTTCCATCAACCAACCAAATTAAATAATTAAGAGCCAAAACTAGAATAACCAGAAGCAGTTCACTCCACTTGGATAATCCTATGATTCCATCTTAGATAAGTTATTGAAAGCCAACATCATTTAAAGTCATATAAAACTTCCTCAATAGTTTGATGCCTCTCGTCCTGCACCTAGTTAGTTCGAAAAATAATGATATATGTTCCTTTCATTAGGTAATATGACATGACATCATTAGGTGCAACAATTTAAAGATCCTTGTCTAATCCCTCATTAATAAGGGGGAGCTCACATTGGATAACCCAAATACACCATCAAACCAAGCCCTTGATATATTCAAGCAATGCTTCCCAAACCATGCTCCTACCAAGAATGAGAGCAACATGGTTGAATGTTCTCATGATGCCCATACTATTAACATGGTTCTTGACACACTCATTGCTATAGAACCCATTGACCAACCTATTTATCCCTCACCCTCTCCACTCATTGAGGTAGTAGAGTTACCTTCTCCTCTTTTATAAACTTAAACTAAGGAAACACCATCTTCTCCCCTCCACTTATTGAGGTAGTGGGGTCCTTAACCACTCTTTTAGTTGATATACCAGAACACCCAACCATCACCACCCTATATTTACCTTCAAATACCAAAAAACATACTCACCCTTCAAAAATCATTCCCAAAGAGGAAACCCCCATGTCTACTCCTCCCATAGAGAAACCACCTATCTCAACCTTGCATTTTTTGATTAATAAAGAGGATGAGGTTACCATCCTTGTGTCTCTACTTAGGGGCTTATCTTTTAGGTCCATTATTCAAGAAATCAAACCAACCTACAAACCATTCTCTAAGCTAGTGCATAAATTATAGTTTATCTCCAACCCTTACATGGATTGATCCACCTTTTGGTAGTAATTAGGGCTACCTTCTATCACCAAGTAAGAACCTCCAACCATACCTTTAATAGACCAAACCACCACTTTCGCTATCCAAACTCCTACCCTATCAACCAAACCAATAACAACTTTTACCAATCCAAAAATACCTCAACCATCCAAAGAACCTAAACCCCAATTGACCAAATCACCTTCTCAAGCCAAACTAAACAAACTGATCAATAACCTTGGCACCTTCCCTACACCAAGATTTATCCACCCATCTGTCAAGGTGAAGCTTGGACATTGACAGGCTTGATGATTAGCCTATTATGCGACCTTCGTAGGCTGATTGGATGGATAGAGGGTCATGATGGAGATTGGCTTGGCTTTGATTTACAGAATTCCTATAGTTGGCTCTCATTCAAGTTATTTCAGACACATTGGGCCTGAGCTCCTATTATTTAGGGATATTTGACATACAGCAGAGCACCCTTGTTTTGATATGGTCATGTGCAAAATCACTCCCTGATTCACCAGCTTCAGACGGTTCGAGGATCCGACATGTATTGAGGGAGATATTAATATTTGATTGATTTAATCAAATATTAATTATTTGGTCTAATTTTAAATTAGATATTAATTAATTAATTATTTGGTCTAATTTTAAATTAGATATTAATTAATTATTAATTATTAATTATTAATTAATTGGTCTAATTTTAAGATCCAAGTTCTAATTTGAGGAATTCTAATTTTAGAAGCCCAAGTTCTAATTTAAGGAATTCTAATTTTAGAAGCCCAAGTTCTAATTTGAGGAATTCTAATTTTAGAACCCCAAGTTCTAATTTGAGGAAATCTAATTTTAGCAAGCACACCTTTGGAAGGGTATAAGAGTTTCTCATGGGAGAGAGTTTGTATGTATGAATTGATTATTGAAATTGGAGAAATTCTTCTGTGAAGACTGAGCCAAGGGTTCCAGGATTCCATTTGCAGTGGAGAACGTCAACTCTTCATTGTGTGCAATTCAGAGGTTGTGGAAGATCAGCCGATCTATTGCCAAATTGAGAGATAGCTTCATCCAGAAGTTATCACAGAGGTACAGATTTGAGAGATAGCTTCATCCAGAAGTTATCACAGAATTTCAAGGTTGAGAGATAACTTCACACAGAAGTTTATCACAGAGCTTTCCAGGTATTTTCTTATTTAGTTTTTGATCTAATAAGTTATACAGAGATAGATCTTGTGTTAGAATCTATATTCGTGAGATCAGGCTGTTCAGCAATCAGGGGTTAAGAGAAGACAGGTTGGCGGCCGTACCACATCCGTACAGGTCCGTTCAGAGCTGTTCAGGCACCGACATCGGCAGATATAGGGCTTCCATTGACCGACATCGGTCGACTGAAGACCGACGTCGGCAGAAAGCCGACCAACAGAGACCGACATCGGTGAGATATCGACCGACGACGGCGACTGTGTGTCGACACAGAAAGGCCGAGACCCTTCAAGATCCAGTTTTCATTGCCAGATTTTGCTAAGTCAGGATTTTAAGATCAGATTTTAATATTCTTTATTTTGTATGACAGAGACTCAATTGTGTAATCATCCAGAAGAACAAGTAATGAGATCTTTATTTGCTATTGAGAGATTATACTGTGATTTGTGTATGCTTATTTGAATCTATTCTGCAAGTTTGTATCTTGTTCAGAGCTTTATATGTTTCTATATTCCCTGATTGAAGGGGATATTACAGTGGTATCAGAGCTTTTGTGCAGATAAAGGAGCCCCTAAGTAAGGGACATTACAGTGGTATCAGAGCATTGGTCTTTGGTATCATAGTTTTGTGGCTTTCATATATCTCTATTGGAAGGGGATATTACAGTGGTATCAGAGCTAAATTCCTGCCATCCTGTTGGGCACATCAGAGCTAATGTCTTGCCATCCTGTTGGGTAGCTTGGGTAAAGTATCATGATGACTTCATATACTCAGAGTCGATGGGACTATGATATGAGGAAGCTGGAACTAAGTTTGAAGAGGTTGAATGAATCTCTTTCATATCCTACATCCAGAAACAAACCTGCACGGTATATGACAGCGAACGAGGAGTGGGAGTTAGTACCACCTCGAGTTCAGAAGTTGTTGCCTTTTGATCGCTTTGTTAAGCTAAGGAGAGAGCACTACAGATCACTTCGACGAGAGAGCAGCATGTCTTATGATTATTATGATTATTATGAGATAGGAGATAGTGAAGATGAGGATGAGTTAGATGCTTGCACTCAGAGTGTAGAGGTGTGTTCAGATGTTAGTGCACTGAGGGTCGATGATCTCTCAGCTATGGCAGAGATTGTAGAAGAGTCCCAGGATCCTATTATTGTAGATGACACTCAGGAGAATGCAGTGGATAGTTTTGAGGACTTAGTTTCACCGATTGTTTCTTTTGATATGGAAGAGTTAGATAGTGATGCTACAGTTGTTGATACTCCGCATGTTGATATGAGCTATGGAGTTGATTCACAGAGTATGGATGGTAGTATTACAGCGATCAGTGATTCTGAGTCTATTTGTTTGGACCATGCATCAGAGGAGGAGTGTGGGAGACAATCTAGCCAGTGCCATCATGTGTCTAATCATCTGAGAGTTAGTGAGCGAGACATTGCCACCGCTTGTAAGCATTTCGATGATGCTCATCAATTGTTAGCAGTTTATGGATGGGGTTCTCCTACTAGCATCGAGCAGGGAGGCAGTTATTTATCCTTGACAGAAATCCACTCTTTATGGGAGGCTATCCAGATTTTGAGATAGGACTATATGCAGTTGGTCACCGACAGAGATTATCTTATAGAGTGGGGTAGCACAGCATATGATGCATTGTTGGTCAAGGAAGATAAGGTGAGCGAGCTTACTCAGCAGCTAGAGATGACTTCTGAGATTCTTGAGACTACACAGTTAGCTTATGAGGAGTCACAATTTCATTTGGTTGAGATGACCATGGAGTTAGAGCATTTACGGTCTTCACCAGCCCCAGACTCAGAGGTTAGTACATTGAGTGTTGTTGGTGAGTATGTTCCTATAGTTGTAGCTGTGGAACATGTTGTTGAGGCTGACACACCGGTTCAGGATTTGGGAGTACATGGTTCTGATGAGTTTGGGATACCTCTCCAAATTGATTCTTCTCACACATTTGACAGTATGGTACAGTTGGTTGTGCCACCATTACAGAGGGATCAGTTATGGGATGGATTAACACCATCTTTTGTAGATGAAATTCGCAGTTGCCCAGTACACAGTCTACAGTATCGACACTTCCAGGGCAGTCATGATTTCAGAGATTGGTTGAGTTGTGTTCGCCAATTTGATTATGGGTTCCTCTTTGTTTTACTTCTGACGATGTTGCAGGTACTTGCATTGATTCACAACAGTGCAGAACATAACTACATTTGGGATCCAGGTGGATCGAGTGGTTCATTGTTCCGAGATTGCTTGGGGACAAGCAATTTTTGGAGGGGCGGATTGTCATGTCCCCTTTTTTGTGGACATTGACAGGCTTGATGATTAGCCTATTATGCGACCTTCGTAGGCTGATTGGATGGATAGAGGGTCATGATGGAGATTGGCTTGGCTTTGATTTACAGAATTCCTATAGTTGGCTCTCATTCAAGTTATTTCAGACACATTGGGCCTGAGCTCCTATTATTTAGGGATATTTGACATACAGTAGAGCACCCTTGTTTTGATATGGTCATGTGCAAAATCACTCCCTGATTCACCAGCTTCAGACGGTTCGAGGATCTGACATGTATTGAGGGAGATATTAATATTTGATTGATTTAATCAAATATTAATTATTTGGTCTAATTTTAAATTAGATATTAATTAATTAATTATTTGGTCTAATTTTAAATTAGATATTAATTAATTATTAATTATTAATTAATTGGTCTAATTTTAAGATCCAAGTTCTAATTTGAGGAATTCTAATTTTAGAAGCCCAAGTTCTAATTTAAGGAATTCTAATTTTAGAAGCCCAAGTTCTAATTTGAGGAATTCTAATTTTAGAACCCCAAGTTCTAATTTGAGGAAATCTAATTTTAGCAAGCACACCTTTGGAAGGGTATAAGAGTTTCTCATGGGAGAGAGTTTGTATGTATGAATTGATTATTGAAATTGGAGAAATTCTTCTGTGAAGACTGAGCCAAGGGTTCTAGGATTCCATTTGCAGTGGAGAACGTCAACTCTTCATTGTGTGCAATTCAGAGGTTGTGGAAGATCAGCCGATCTATTGCCAAATTGAGAGATAGCTTCATCCAGAAGTTATCACAGAGGTACAGATTTGAGAGATAGCTTCATCCAGAAGTTATCACAGAATTTCAAGGT
Source organism: Torreya grandis (assembly GCA_037957365.1). Lineage (NCBI taxonomy): Eukaryota > Viridiplantae > Streptophyta > Pinopsida > Cupressales > Taxaceae > Torreya > Torreya grandis. The sequence continues at coordinate 2,856,326 of JARHVA010000420.1, read as the reverse complement.
TGAGAGATAACTTCACACAGAAGTTTATCACAGAGCTTTCCAGGTATTTTCTTATTTAGTTTTTGATCTAATAAGTTATACAGAGATAGATCTTGTGTTAGAATCTATATTCGTGAGATCAGGCTGTTCAGCAATCAGGGGTTAAGAGAAGACAGGTTGGCGGCCGTACCACATCCGTACAGGTCTGTTCAGAGCTGTTCAGGCACCGACATCGGCAGATATAGGGCTTCCATTGACCGACATCAGTCGACTGAAGATCGACGTCGGCAGAAAGCCGACCAACAGAGACCGACATCGGTGAGATATCGACCGACGACAGCGACTGTGTGTCGACACAGAAAGGCCGAGACCCTTCAAGATCCAGTTTTCATTGCCAGATTTTGCTAAGTCAGGATTTTAAGATCAGATTTTAATATTCTTTATTTTGTATGACAGAGACTCAATTGTGTAATCATCCAGAAGAACAAGTAATGAGATCTTTATTTGCTATTGAGAGATTATACTGTGATTTGTGTATGCTTATTTGAATCTATTCTGCAAGTTTGTATCTTGTTCAGAGCTTTATATGTTTCTATATTCCCTGATTGAAGGGGATATTACAGTGGTATCAGAGCTTTTGTGCAGATAAAGGAGCCCCTAAGTAAGGGACATTACAGTGGTATCAGAGCATTGGTCTTTGGTATCATAGTTTTGTGGCTTTCATATATCTCTATTGGAAGGGGATATTTACCCCTCCACTCTCACCTCAGAGTGAAGATGAGTTTGACCAATCTCTTACTTCAACCTCTCCTTTTATCCATACCATCAATGTGTTCATGAGATCATAGTAGAATGACAAGGGAAAGGCTAAGGTGTCCATTCCTTAGATGTATCCCTCGTCAAACTCCAAACCAACCCACACTCAACTGTCTCCATCTTTGACCAAACACAAGGTGTCTATTTTAGGTGCCTCCCAATCTAACCCCTTAGAATCCATTAGGAGAGTTATCCTCAAGAAACTTCACCATACCTCTACCTCTCTTATGAGTTGATTTCTACCTCTCCCCATCACTTCCAAGAACTAATAGAGGCTTTAAAATCCATTGTGGTCCAACCTGAGGACCCCAAACCTCTAGCAACCTTTGTTGGCACCCTTCAAATTTCCAACCTTGTTACCTTTAAGGATTATGAAATACCTTCCATCCATCTTTAGGACCTAGATCCTCCTCTTTTTATTACTAGCTACATCAACCAAACCCACATTAAACAAGTCATGATTAATGGGGGAGATAACATTAACATCATTTCTTCCCATGCCTACAACCAACTCAACTTTTCAGACAATGTCATGTTTGAGACCTCATCTATCCTTCAATCATTGAATGATACCATGGCTACCACCCTGGGAACTATCATCCTTCATATCCATTTAGGACCCTACACACTCCCCAAAATTTTATATGTAACAGAAGGTGAATTCTAATATAATGTCTTATTGGGACAACCCTAGATCTATTCCATGGGTTGTATCCCCTCCACTTTTCACTATTGCATCAAGTTTGAACATGAAGGCCAGGTCATCACCATCCAAGCTGACCCAAGTCCTTTCTTGATATGTAATATGACCTATCACCCCAATGATATCCTCATACCTTCATCCAACAAACCCTCAATAGCTAAAACCCAACCTTCAACCACCAAAATGGATATCATATCACCCTCCACTGATGAGGCATCAACTAGTTCCTTTATCCCCTTAAACCAAATAATTACCATGGACCCTTTGGAAACAATGTTGCATCACCTTTTGCTAGGGAAGTATCACCTTTTGGACTTTAATTCTTTCCCTACTCCTCATGAGTATGGGCAACTCACCAACTAGCTAGGATATAACCCCAATGTTAGAACTATTTTTCCCTTTAGAATTCCTCACCATTAGACTTATTTTGTATATGGCGGACTTAACAAACCCCTTTATACTTCTACCAACTCTCTTTCACCTAGGACATTTACCACCAGTTTATCCTACCTAGATAAACCAAACTTCACTAAGACAAAACTCGATCAGTATGATTTGAAAGGCTTCAGTATTGGGAGATATGAACATGGCCCACATGAGCTAGTCACCATTAAAACTAGGAATCTTCATGAGAAACATGGGTTTGGTTTCATCTTACCTAACAAGAAGCAAACCAAACCACCTGCCATTACCATTATTGAGGAAGATACCCCTTCCTCACTGACCTCTCCTCAACTTGCATGTGAGGATGGTGACATCATCCCACCTAATTTTTTTTTCTTCATCAAGATCAACCCTAAACCCCTAACTTATCAAAAGTAAGGGGCAACCATAACCATCCCTTTTACCCATCTTGAGATGATAGGATAAGACTCTCCTACCATTAACATCATCTAGTACCAAGATGATGATTCTATTATTTCCTATTTTGGTGCCCCAAATTAATCCATCCACAAATCCCTTCTTCCTGATACCTTGACCATTTTGAATAAATCCACCATGGATTTCAATTTAGGCACCCTAGACAACCCCCACATTGTTAAATTTGAATAATCAATGAATGCTGAAGAACTTTGAGACTTTCCTTCTTTCCTCCAAGACCAGCATGACCTTTACTTGGTCTTATAGTGACATGCTTGGAATTGACCCCACCATTTCTACCCTTAACATAGTCACCAACTATGATTCCAAGCTTGTCAAGTAGAAGCTTCAATGCATGTATCCTCATATATACATTTTCATCAAAGAAGAGCTTCAATGTCTCTTATCTATCAACTTCATTCAACCCATTAACTACCCTCAATAGGTCTCAAACATTGTACCTATCACTAAAGCAATAGGGGGACTATGCATTTATGTGGACTTTCATGACCTCAACCTCACTTTACCCAAAGATTATTTTCCCTTATCAAGCATTGACCAGTTAGTTGATCTTAAAACTAGCCATAAGATGTTATCTTTCATAGATGGATTCTCAAGATACAATCAAATCTTAATTACTCCCAAAGATCAGCATAATACCACCTTTACCACCCCTTGCATAACCTTTTGCTATTAGGTCATGCCTTTCAGACTAAAGAATGCTGGTACAACCTACCAACGCATCATGACATATATATTCCATGACCTCGTCCATAAGATTATTGAGGACTATGTGGATGACCTTCTCAAAAAATATAAACTCCAAAAAGATAACTTGGTTGTTATTAAGATCATATTTGAACACCTCATCCATTACCATGTCTACCTTAACCCCAAAAAATGCATTTTTGGGGTATTATTGAGAAAAATTCTTGGCTTCATTATCTCCCTTCATGGAATCGAAGTCGATCTTGCCACAATAAACTTCATGCTTCTTCCAACCAATCGTAATCAACTTCATATCTTGTAGGGGAAGCTTCAATCCATTCATCACTTTATCTCCTAGATTTTGGATTGATGTCAACCCTTCCACCACCTTCTAAATAAGGATGTATCTTTTAATTAGAATAACAACTATCAAAAGGACTTTGATTCACTCAAAAAGTACTTTTTGTCTCCACCTATCCTTACCCCTCCCAAGGATGACCAACCTTTATACATATATATCTCTACCACTAACCATTCCCTAGGGGTAATGCTGACTCATCAAGACGAACAACACAAAGAGCAAGCCATATATTACATTAGCTGCATGCCTGTAGAATATGAGACTTGATATACCCATACTGATAAACTTTATGTAGCATTAGTTTTTGTTTCCACCAAACTTTTCCACTACCTTCTTAATAATAAAGCCTATGTCATAACCAACATTGACCCACTCAATTACATACACTCCAAGCTATACCAAAACCAACATATGGCTAAGTGGCTTATGCTCTTAGTAGAGTTTGAACTTGAGTTCTTTTAGAAAAAGTTAATTAAGGAGAAATTCATTACCAAAAAATTAGTTGAAGCACCTTTAGCAAACAACTAGCCTCTTCCTCTTAAGTTCCTTGATGAGTCTATCATGACACTCTCTCAAGTAGATTTCACCCATCAAGTCACCATGTTCTTTGATGGATCAAAGTGTTAATGTGGTGGGGGCATGGGTAATATCCTTATCCCCTTTGATGGTGAACCTTCCCCTTTGTCCTTCAAGCTTGATTTTGAATGGACCAACAACATGGCTAAATATGAAGCCCTAGTGGTAGGTATTCAAACTACCTTAGCCTTAGGAGTCAAAATAATAAACATATTTAGTGATTCCTAACTTGTGGTCAATCAAATTAATGGCTCATACTAGTGTAAGAATGATGTTCTACAACATTAAAATCTACTAGTTGATGATCTCTTAGCATCATTTGAACACTACTAAATCTAATCGACCTTACAATCTACCAATAAGTTTACCAACACCATGGCTTCCTTTACCTCTTAGATATCATCTATACCCTTAGATTTTAAGCTATTTTTCATTATTCATAGGCTAACCTATCCTTCCTATTTCAAATTTGACTCTCCCACCATTTTCAATGTGGAAGAGACCCAAACTAACCTTTGGTATCAACAAACCTTTGACGATCATAACCTTGCCATAGTTCCTTTTGGTCTTTCAAGGAATGCTTTAAGAGTTTTTATCTAAAGTACCTCATGTTATACCATATTAGGAGGTATCATTTATTAGCACGGCTTTGATGGTCTTCTCTTTTGTTGCCTACACAACCAAGAAGCCTCTCATGTTATAAAGGAAACACATGATAGTATCTATGGAGGCCACTTTAGTGGCCTTACCATAGATAAGTGCATTCTTTTCCTCAACTATTAATGGCCTATACTTAACCAAGACTATTTTGATTATGTGAAAAAGTATGTTAAGTGTCAAAAACATGCCAATTTTCATCATGCATCTAGCCATAGCCTTCGAGTTTCCACTAATTTATGACCCCTTTCACAATGGGGTATAGACCTCATTGGTAAAATTAACCCCGATTCCTCATATCAACACTACTCTATCATCACCAAGACCGAGTATTTTACCAAGTGGGTAGAATCTATTCCTCTAGTCTCAACCAAAGTAGAAAAGATTGTTGACTTTATCAACCATCATATTATCTATCATTTCAATGTTCCTCATAAGATCATCACTGAGAATGGTAAATCCTTTAAAAACAAGTAAGTTTAGGGTCTATGTGATGCATTTAGAATTAAGTTAAGCTTATTCTTTCCTTATCACCCTCAAGTGAATATAAATATAGAAGCCTCTAACAAAACTCTCAAAAATATGCTAATTAAAATGGTCAATGCATTTGGTTGAGATTGGCATTTGCACATCCCTTTTGCCTTATGGTCATATCATACTAGAATTAGAACCCTTATGGGTTGCTACCCCTTTCTCCCTTATATTTGGAGTGGAGGCTATCTTGCTTCTTGAATTCAAAATCCCATCTCTTCACATTTCTTTGCAAGAGCTTATTTCTAAGGAAGATTACCATCAACACCATTTAGCCCACATTAAGTTACTTGACAAGTGTCATTTAGTATCCCTTACCCATATCCATGTCTATCAAGAATGCATCAAGCATGCTTATGAAAAAAACCTTAAAGTGTGAGAATTCAATATCAGAGATCTCATCCTAAAATAAAATCAACATGTCACTAATATGGAGAAAAACAAGTAGGCTAAGTTTGCTTTCAATTGGCTTGGAACTTATATTATAACCCATAAGTATGGATCTAGAGCTTACTAGTTATCTTCTCTCAAAGGCCACCCAAAACATGAGCCCCTCAATGCTTCACATCTACATTTATTATTTTATTAAGAAAAATCAATTTTACCTTTTATCTAACTTAAGCTCATCCCTTACTATCTACCTATATTCCACCTCCCTATTTTAGGGATAGTCAATTAAAACTAAATCATGTAATTATCTGTCACTGGCATAGCCTTATTTTAAATAATATGTATCATGGCTCTACCTATGGCATGGTTCTTATGGTACTTTCCACCCCTTCATAGGATGGATTCCCATGATCATTATCACCTAAACCTCTTTACACCTAATCAACCTTCTTGTGCTTTTAATTTTTCCATCCTATAAGTGAAACCTTAAGCATATATAAGCTAGTATATGTCTATCAAAATCAAACAAGCAATACAAAGAAAAATCCACATCATTATCAATCATGGGTCATTCCTAGAATTTATAGATTTCTCCCTTGAAGGACAAATATTGAAAATTTATTTGAAACTGCCAAAATTTAAGGTGGACTACTCCCTTGAAGGATAACTATCAATAAGCAAAACAAATAAACTTAGACTAATCCATTGAAGGATGGATGAGTAAATAATTTTGTTAAAAGCATAGAAATTTCTTGAAAACTTCATACATCAATCAACTTCCCATATATATAAATCAACAAAATCCCAATTATTAAAATCATAGTAAAAGCAAACTAATTTTGAAAGCTATAATCAACGCTCAAACAAAAATATAAGGTAGAAGTTGAAATTGGATTTTACAAGTAGACTTACCACATAGATCTGTCTACACAGTTTGGCATAGACTTGTTTATATTGACTCTTTAGACACCTATAAAATAAGCATGCTAGTCTCACAAGAAGGATCCATTTTCATACATATCCCCATTACTCATTATAATCAAGGGATTTTTGAGTTTACTTGACATCATGTGGTCAAGACACCTTTTTAACCAACTAATGAATGATAATGTAAAGTATTCAAAGGGCTTATGTTAATTAATCCAATCCAACTTTGGTCCTTTTTTAGTCCTTGTCAATGAAGAAGCATCATTCCCTCCTCTTATCCTATTGTGACTAGTTGATATTTTCATTATGATGTTTATCTCTTGATTATATTCTTTGGTCTCCCATATAATGTTATTAATCAAATTAACTCATGTCTTTTATCTTAGACATTAACAATAAGCATAATAAAACCATAACATCTATGATCATTTAAGCAACCAACCATTTTTTAGCACATGTCTAATTCTAAAATAATGTAGTATATACTCATTGAAATTTAGCATGTCATAAGCATAACCATAAACCAAAACCATCTCATGCCTAGCTAGGTCCATGTCAATGTCTAACATCCATAACATAAGTATCACACCATAAACATTAAACATCGACATCAAATCATAAACCATAAACCATGAACGTGAGCATAAATAATGATCATATGTATAACTCATGAGTCAAATAACATAATAATGTGTAAAAGTAAATAGATATGTATCTCTCTCAAAATGTACATCTCACTACGTCAGCTCATAGGCCTAAATAAAAATGATATATAAAATGTCATAATCTAGCTATATTTATGCCCAAGGACACCACTACCTCTTGGAGCACTATTGGATCTTGTTGCTTGCCCACCTACTATACTTGCCAATCCTCTAGATATCCCTATTTATCTAGATACATATGTTTCCCACTACCCTAGTGTCTCCACACTTTCGCCACCTACCAAGTTATCCCTATACTCACCCCATCGAGACTCCTATGGATATTATGTCCAAACTATGGCCTCATAGTCCATAACTCCTCCATTGTAGCTAAGTATCATATTTTGGGAATGGTGCTTGATGGACCTAGATATTCTACTACTATTCTTCCCCCTCTCTACATTAGAGAGTCCCTCTATTGAGTCACCAAGCCTAATAAGGTCTTAGCCTAATCCCTCTCACCTATCATGGTAACAAATTAAACTTGTAGTATAGAAATATACCTATGTAATATGGCCACCTACCCTTGTAGCACTGTAACTTCTCCATGTGTAGTGGCTAAAGACACTCCTACCTATCCATCATGGCCAACTAGATCCATGACCATCAGCCTCACACATCCATCATCCCAAATTCAAAATTACCAAATCCCAAAGTCAAACTCAAAAAATAGTAACAATGAGTGAAAAGTAATTTATTTTTTCACTTTTACCCCATGGAATATTAGGGTTTTCACCATGACTATCGATAGTTAGGGTGACTATTGATGGTCATCCTTGGGGAACCTAACCATTGACGATTAAGTGGTCCTACCTTTTTTATCTTACCAAGAGTAAGTAATATTTAATCAACATCACATCAAATCATCCATGAATGAAGACTACCATCTCTTCCTATGCCAACCACCTTATCACCTCACCATTGGTCTATTTTGGCCCAACTAGCACATGTTTTGTGACACTTTTTACCTAGTCCTTTAATTGTAGAAATAACATTTCCATGTTGACCCTTTTAAACTTATGACACCTCATTCTTACCTAAATTTATTTTGTATTTTTATGATTACCTCCTACCTTGGATACCCATGAAACTTGGCCCATTTATGTTTTCATCAAGAACACTTCCTATAATGGATACCCACCAAAACATATACATCACTTCAAAGACTTACTAGTATACCCAATCACCATACCTAGATGTAATCATATAATCCACTTGTCCATTGTCTTCTTATCACTAATATATATTTTTATCAATTATGGCAACTCATTTTTGTGTGATCTTAGCTATTGCACCTTTTGTCATATATTGTGTGCTTATTTATGCTTTAATACCCAACCTATCATGTAGCTTCATGACATCCACCTTCATCATCACCATCACCCACCTTATCAAATATGCACCCAATTTTGTTTTACCTCATCACCTCTTTTGACCACCTTAAAATACCACACATCAAGATTTTTATTGTCAAAATACCCTTTGACCACCTTGGGACCCTCTTGGGACCAATCTAACCCTCTAAATGTTAACCAAACCTACCCACAATTAGTTTAACCAAATTGGCTTAACCCTACCTTTTAGCTAATTTAAACCTTCACCCTCAATCATCGATGGTTATGTTGACTATTGATGGTCACCTTGACCATCAACAATCAGGGTGCACCTCCTCAAATAGCTTACCCACCTTACTTTTATAAAAATAACTCATCTAAATCCAGTTGTAAACTATTAGATGTGCAAGTGAAAATTAGGAAGCCTAATTTACATCTTGTTATAACTCTCTTACCTTTCCTATAAAAGGAGAGGATCAAAGAGATGAAACCCATTTACAATAGTTATCAAGAGCTTGTGCATCCAAAATTCTCTTTTTATAGGTCAATCATCATTAACAATCCAATAAACTAGCTACTACGTCAGAGAGATAATTTATTATCATAACTCTACCAAAGCATCAAATATTGTTACTCTATTAGAATCACATCAAACTTCACCAATAAGTCAACCACCTCAAGCATCTACCCAATCCACCTCTTGAAATATAAACACTTGGTTTTCAATATTCCATTACTTTATTTGATTTTTTCTCATAGCCCAACACCTACCCAACTCTCAAAATCTCACTTTGAGATCTTGTCAATTAGTCTGTTATCAACCTAGATCTACACATAGTAATCATCGATGGTTGAATCAACTACTAATAGTCTACCCAACCATCGATGATCACCTTAGCTATTGATAGTCACCTTGACCACTAATGGTTAGCCTAATTACTGATGGTCATTATGGTAGAAAATTCCAAGCTATTTTCACCTACCTACCCTCAACCAAGCCTAATTTTCCATGCCCCTGCCTATTCACAGATCCATTTTTGATTATTTTAAATGTACCCCAATCATCTAACACTAGTATTAATTAGCTTAATCAATATTTTAATCATTTCTAGTCTATTTCTTAAGCAAGAATTCTTGTGTTCAATTTCAATACCTTTTGATTATTGATGCAAGTACTTTCTTTTTTATTTCATAAACTTTATTTTTTAATACATGTGGATTAATATTCCCCAATAAAGCTCTTATTTTTGGGATCTAGCTATCACTAGGTAATCCACCCAACTATCTGTCTAATAAACAAACTTTATTTAGTGCTTTCTTATTTATAGGTCATCCTCCTGAGCCAAAGAGGAGTTCTTCATAATCTTATAAATCAACATATGCACAATCAAACAAGTTTTTCAACCATACCCATACTTAGTTTCTTCTTTTCCATTTTCAAAACAATAAGTAGAAATTCATTGAAATAGTAGGGCTCCAAATCCTACATCCTAACACAATCACAAAAACCTAAAAGAGTCATATGATTTGATATTTCACTATTGTAATAAAATGAAAAGTAAATCTAATCTAGCACACACCAAATCTTGTGGCAAAAAGTAGGGGTTAGAAACAAAACAAATAAACAACTAAACTAAACATATATAGAAAACATATACTCATATTAATGTATACATAATCCTAATACATGGAAGAGAATAATACAAATGCACTATCTATCTACTCTTATAAAGGATGAATATAGTTAGGAATAATTACCTTTGAATATGAACCCATTGAGCCTCAATCTCCCCTTGGCCAAGGTGCTTCGCAAGAGATTTTCATGGTATGTAAGGATAACTAAGATAAATTAGATATAAGATATATAACCTATCTAAGCATATAAAATACATCCACAAGATGAGATTGGAGATCCAAAAAAAGTATTGAACCCTAAAGATTTATTCCCCAAGTAAAATGATTAATAGGTAGATGTTCATTCACACTTCTTCACTTAATTCTTTGTTCTTATGAAATGGTGGTAAATGACCTTATATATATAGTAGTATCTTACCCTAAAATCATTTATAAATATTTGTTATGTTAAATAAACCTAGTTGACCTAGTATGTTTTTAGGTTTAACTCAATAGGTTTGTGCTAGGTTGGTTGGGAGGTCAATCAACCAAAAGAGAGAAAAAGTCCCTAAACTATGCTAGGTTGACTTGTTTGACCTAGCAAAACTGATAGGGAAAAGGGTAATAAGGTAAGAAATGAAGGCTAAAACATAAAAATTTATAATAATAGGTAGATATAATAGGAATAATCTTAGTTTTAATGGTTTCAGGGGGTTAGTATGTAGATGGCAAGTGGCAAAAGCAACAACAATCTTATGAAGCACCGATGGTCTGCCCAACCCTTTTCTAGTGCACTCCTTAAGGAATGTACTCAAAATTATTGATACTCAATAGGTTCCTACAAGATATAAAGAGTTAGTAATCAAATAAAAGTTAAAAATATTATGTGTATAAATATGCCCCAATCAAAGCTCATCACATGCCACGTAAGTGCAACATAAGATGGTGCTTCAAAAGAAAACATGATAACACACAACATTGATGATAAGTATGGTGTAATAAGTAGAAAATAAGATAAATTAAAGAACTATATTTAAAAACACATAACTTTAACTTACCTTAGTGCTCTAGGTAAAGAAATAGACTATAATAAATGAAGGTGTCCAATGTAAAGTACACTTGGAGAACTTGTAGAAGTTAGTGCAAAAATTAGCCAAAAAATTGAAAATTTTGGAAGATAGACATATGATAGTGTAAAATAGTCTCTACAACATCATGATTATAATGCATTTTATAGTTTGTAAAATGGATGGGCAACAATAAAGATAGAGGTAAAACAAGGAATCTCCCTAAAACTAAATGAAAGAATTGAGTTGATAAAAAGTGGTTGTAAATAGGGAAAAAGAGAATTCATTTGGCATTTTGAATTGTGAAAAAAAGAAAAGAAATATATGAGACCAAACAAGGCTAGGATGGTGAGGGAACAACATTCTAGATGAGGAGGACACCTAGAGGTGGTAGTAGGTGCACTTTAGGCATGAACTATGAATCTTAAACTAGTTTTTGAAATTTGTATTAAATTAAGTGAATTTTTGATAAAAAATGATTTTAAGAATTTATATATGTCAAAATTGAGAAAACTTAGATTCTAAGGGTATAAAATAGGAAGACGGGAAATGGGTTTGAAAGGTTTAGGAAAAAAGTGAGTGAAATGCAGATTTTGGGAAAAATATACTAGGTTGGTGCACATAATGCGCTAGGTCAACCAGGTAGACCTAGTAGGATAAAATAGGGCAAAATCCATATGGTTGACCTAGTAGGTATGGGTCAACCTTTAATAATATATAGGTTAAAAATCTAGAATGGAGTAACTAGTTTGTAAGGGCCATAGTGAAAACTTAGTACCAGGGAGGGGAAGATAAGAGTGTTAACTTGGAATTTGAAGTTAACTAGGATAAAAATAGGGAAATTATGGTCAAACTAGGTTGATTAGGGAACCAGAATAAGCATGAAAAAGTGTGAAAAAGCCAAAAAACGGTTAGAATGACCTGAAATGACCAAAGGAGGGAAAAAGGGACCAAGAAAGATAGAAATAGGATAAAATGAATGAGGTAAAAGAAATTAGGCTTGTTTTTTTTTATTTTTTTTGTAAAAATGATGTATAAAGAATGTATTATGGTGACATAGAGGAACTAATACATCCTTTGTTCTTTCTTGATTGTAGAGATGAATGAAATTTTGGAGGTTGGTGGATGTGTCTTAGTTTTTAGATTTATTAGGTAAATTGTTAGATGGAGATCGAGTTACACTAGTAGCCATGGGTCTAGGAGATATATCTGATATGTGTAGGATCCCCTTCAGTGCTTGCCTATTATTAATGTTCTTGAGATTCTAGGAATGATTTAATAACACCTTCAGATGGGAGGTGGATGGGGATGTGATAGAGGTGGGTATCACAATAGAGGATGTCCATGCCATCCTTAAGCTATCCATAGCAAGAGTACTAGTGACCACAGGGATATAAGATAACTTAGAGGAGAGGAGAGCTTTAGTCATGTGGGCTATAGGCTTAGTTATGATATTGAGAGGCTAAAGTGTCAATGTGTATACATTATAGATTTTGGACCTCTAAAAGGTGGTGATAGGCCTTATGACACAATAAGTTCTCTATCACAAGTTAGATGGAAAGGTACCACTATTCATGGTAGCCTTGAGCAGGATGATGTTAGAGGAGGGAGTAATATATGATATAGGTTCTATCATCTAGGTCTAACTCATACATGATCTATTTGAGATGTTGGTCAGAGGACAAAAGACTATGGGACAAATCATACTACTATCATCATAGATATATGAGATATTTCCCATGTATCAACCATCTAGGTTGCCCCATATGATTGATTATGGGTTACCTTAAGTGTAAAGATATAAATAGGACTAGGTAGCATGGGTCATGCCCCACATGCCAGTGCTATAGTCAGTGTGACATACAAACATGGAGTGGTAGTCCTATGGGCACATAAGAGCTACATGGGTGAGTTGGCACATAGTTTCACCAACACTAGAGAGGAAAGAGGTGGTTAAACACTATATATAGTGGCATAAGTACCATGATAGGTGGACTTACCTCATTTTGTGACACCAATATTGATGCCTAACTAGTGGGCTTAGCATGTGAGGGAGACACAAGGGAAGAGGGTAATTGGACCACTAATAGTGAGGCTGACATTGAGGCCACATTAGGAGTGAACATGGACTAGTTGATTATGATGATTGGAAGAGGAGGAGGTAGAGATATCAAATGTACCACTACCATCTTTTTAGCAAGACAAGCAACAACCACAAAGGACGTGGTGGTGATGGAGATATGAGAGAGTGGAGAATATAGACATCCTAGATGATCCCATAGATGAGCTAGAGGTGATGATACAGAGACCACTCAGATAAAGGCTGAGATAGACACAAGCCATGATAGCCAAGATTGAGTGGAGGAGGTGACCTACCAAGGAGGTACTAGGAGGCCATTTAGATGGGGATACTATGCTAGGTGATCATGCAAATGATAATACCATAGGAGTTGAGACACATATAGGTATGAATATGTTTAAATTATTTATTAACCTTTTATTTGGTAGTAAAGAGATATTGATAGATATTATGAGATATGATGGTGATCTAATATCCATCTAGTGTGATTTTATAGGCATACATGAGGATATAGAGAGATGGGGTTCCTGGAGAGGGGAGCACTCCATGACATCCTAGATGAGAATATACAACCATATGACCCCATGACACTAAAGGATCTAAGTGTACCATCTATCCTAGTTGAACTGAGCTGGTTTAGATTAGCTAGTGAGGTAGCAAGGTAGATACAAGTATACAAAGGGAGGATGAAACCATTAGTAGAGATGGGTGTAGGTGATATTTAGGCCTAGTAGGCCCTGGAAGATGAGAGAGATATGCATCTAGAGATAGTGACATAGATGATGTAGGCATATATAATGATGTAAAATCAACTAACACAAGCACAAATAATAACCCAGGCTTAGTTGGTGTAGGCATAGGTGCAAATAACATGACTATAGGGATAGGTAGAGGGATTGAGATCTATGATTACCTTGTTATAACATAAGATTTGAAGGATTTAAATCAAGGCCTCAGTAGGTAGTGTGGCTAAGCTATAAGATAGACAAGATGGAGCCCAACCCTAATGTTGAGGCGTTGTATATGGTTGTATATGTTGCATCAAACTCATGGTATATATATGATGTATTATTTTGGCTTATTGGTGTTGGTTTTGTATGTTGTATTTATGATGGTTGTGTTTGTGGATGCTTTTGTATATATTTCTATCTAGCACATGTATTTAAGCATTGTTGTATATGCTATAGGAAATATATGTGGTGTGGTTTCTTTTCTAGCATTATGGAGTACACATGCATGGTTAAAAATAAATAGGCAAGAAGAACTTGGAAAAATATAATCAATCAAATAAATGTACTACATACTAGTTCAATTTGGGAAATGAGTAATAATAAAAAATGACTAACTATAAAGATCCAATAAAATTGTAAACAAGATGTTAAAAGGGGATTTGTTTTTAAACCGAAGTAAAATATTTTTACACCAAATTAAAACAAGTAAAATCATATTAAATATCATGTTGGGAAGTATGACAAATAATGTAAAAAAATGGAAGGTATGTAAAAGGGCACAAATGGTAATAAAAACAAATCAAAATTAAGTCAATTAACTATACTATATCATGATAATAAGTACAAAAGAAAAATAAAATTTTCAAAAATTTGGTCTTAAATTTATCATTCTAATTCAAGTTGGGAAGCATGAGAAATTCAAGAAATGGTTTTAATCTTACATGCACTTGGGAAATAAGAAAATAAAAGGCAAAATAAAAATGAAGTAATCATAAAACATACTAATTCAATCTGAGAAGCATGTCAATGATGTGTAACCTCATAATATGTCAAATCTTATCTCATATTTGACAAATGTAATTTTAGATGGTGACTTGATTATTGGAATTTTTTTTTAGGGATAGGTCCTATCCATGGTCTTACAATGTAACTCACAAAAAAAAAAACCCCAAGGGGTACCAAATCAATATTGGTAAGTATAAGGATAAGTAATTGTAAATCAAGGGTATGGTTAAGAGGATGGAAAAGATGGTAATTTTTGTTAGATTTTAGGTCCTATCTACAGTCTTTTAAAGCAAATTATAAATTATATCCCATGGGGAGTGATCAATAATAAAAACAATATTTACCAAGAGGAAATATGAAGGAAAATGAATTAAAAAGGGAGTGTAAGAAGCAAGTTTTAGGCATATTATGGGAATACCTTAGGAGGCAAGAGGCATACTAAGGACATGAGAAGACACTAAGTGACTAGTGATCATCTATATACAAAGGAAACCTGATTTATATAGACAAAAAGATTTGTAGGCAAATTGGTGTACTACTAAGATCAAATCATGATGGTAGATTGGAACAAGGAAAATTAAAATGGACCTACCTTCTTACAATGTGTTCCCTGCTCCTCAGGACCCCTTACAAAGCTATTGGTCTATTATGAAGATTGGGTAGTTACATGAGAAAATAGGTATCACTAAAATATTTGCTTATTTTCCTCTTATAATCTACTAGCCTACCACACCCCAAAAGACCTTGGCTCTACTGTGAGGCCAACTATGGAGTTTTATCTTTGACTAGAAGAAGGAGATGTGCTTTGAATCACATCTTTTAGTGTAATTAGACTTCTAAGAATATTCAATATTTTTGCCTTTTGATATATTTCCTTTTATTTAAATGATTTGGATTTTAACTTTCTTTGGAAGGATTTTTAATAGTCCTCCTCCATACAATTTTGGAATGACCAATCATGAGAGAGATAGTGATATACATGAATGAGATGTAGGCTAAGGCTAAAGGAAGCTAAGTAACCCAAGATAAAAGACTGACTAGAACACTTAGGCTTGACAATGAACTAAACATGTGATCTCAAGTCTCAACCATGTATATGCTTAGTTTGAAAAAAGGGAAGAAGGTAAAAAGGAAATCCAAAGGAGGACCAGTGAAAAGAAATAGTAATGAGAAAGATTGCTTATGAAATGATCACATGGTAACAAGAGATAGTAACTAAAAGGAAGAGGGTAAATATAACTGGATCACCATGACAACTATCTATAAAAAAATAAAGATAAGAAAGCAAACAATCATGAAGATATAAGGGAATAGTTTTGAGAAAAACACTAAAGGAAAAGAAAGCAATGATAAGCGGAAAATGGCAATGATAAGGAAAAGACAAGTATATGTGAAATGTAAAATGATAGCAGAAGTTAACTATAGTACAACAAGAATGAGAAACATGATATAAGATAATAAGGAATTTGACATAGTGTCAAATGATTTAATCAAAATAGAAATAAGATTGGAACACACATTCAATCAAAACATAAATGAGAAAACACCATACATGTGATCATAAATAATGGTAAATCTATCCACACACATTATCCAATACAATAGATAAGTCTCTATGAAAATAAATGCATATTTCAAATAATGTCTCATTAATATTTAGTGAATACTAGGAAAATACTTCTTTTCTGATCTCCTCAACTGAAAAAGTAGGGATGCACAAAGGATCATCCTAAAAAGGAAAGTTATGCAAAGGTTGGTTAGGAGAATGTGTGAAAATAGGATCTACAGGAGAAGAAGGAATCATAGGGGGAAAAGGATCCATGGGTGAAGGACTCATGGGTGGAGAAGGATCCATAGGTGAGGGAATGTCCACAAGTGAAGGAATCATAGGTAGAGACATAAAAGGTGTTGAAGGGACCATAGGAGGTGATGGAACCACTGGAGGTGGAGCCATGAGAGAAGAAGGAGGAGCCTTATTATGAGAATGACCTATGAGAGTAATGGTAAAAGGTCTAGGGATGGCTATAAGGTTATCCTTAGGATGTTAAAGAATGTGATAATGATTAGTGTCATACATAACACATAGGTGCCATAGATAATATACCTCACCATACTTGGGTAAATATTTAGGAAGTACCTTTGGGAGAGGTATGGCTTTATCTGATGACGGGGAAGAAGGATGCAACGTATCAAGATATTGTCACAATTTGTGAGAATGGGTGGAAGAATGGTTATTTGTCCCATAGATGAAACATATACGCTTGTGAGTGGTTTTAAGAACACTCATAGCAGGAGGTGAAATAGGAATGAAAGAAGCTAAAGAAGACTCATCAGCCCTTTTAGTGGGCAAAGGAACCATCTTAGGTAGTAGAATCAAACCATCATTAAGGGAGGGTGATGATGAGGAAGGAGTGGAACTAGAATCAATAGGAGGATCACTAAAATGAGTAGGAAGAGACTCAACAATAGTAGAGAGGAAATAGGTTTAACTAGAGTGGAAAAAGGAATAGGCTTAACTATAGCTATCCCTACTAAAGGAGGGGTAGGATTTGTAGAAGGTGTAAGGAGGACTACCTTAAGTGTGGAAAAGTGATAAGGTTTGATCATAACATGAGTTAAGTACATGGTCCTAAGTGTATCCTTATAAACTAGAGGTATTAGTGACATCTCTACCTTATGATAAAGAGGAAAAATGCAAGAATCAAGAATTATAAATGAAAGAGAATGATGAGATGCATGAAAAGACTTAAGTAAAGAAGAGCATTAATGAACAATCTTGAAATCATGTGTCATAATAAAACCACATAAAATAGGATCATCTAAAGAATATACATCATCATAATCTAGAGTATGAAGATCGATGACATACGTTGGGATGACCTTGTCATCGAAGGAAGATTGGTGAATAGAGTGCCTAGTCTTGGTAAAGACTACAAGAATTTAATCACAAGGAGGCTTAAAATAATGAGGCTACAAGTAAGTAAGAAGATATGAGATAAGATGAGGTGAGAAATCAAAAGTTTTGATCTTCAAGTTAATCTCATCGAGTTTATCATCATCAGAGTCAAAAAGGTTGCGAGGAATGTTACCAATGAGCTCAGGATGCCCATTATAACCTCTAGTTGGGTTGACCAAAATTTTTATATGTTACAACTCATGAAATGGAACACTAGGCAAAGGATCAAGAGTAATAATCTTGAATACACCATGATCTTGGAATTATTTGAAATTCTAAGGGTTATTGTCTCCTTTAATCCTATAAATGGATTCATTGTGAGGAAATTTAATGAATTGGTAGGTGGAAGATGCAATGAATCAAAGATGATGAGTCCATGGCCTACCAAGTAAGATGTTATATGAAAGGGGAAAGTTTAATATCATCACCTTCACATGAACATTGATAAGTTGGATGGTAATGGGAAGTGACACACACCCTAAGGGAGGAATTTGTCTTCTATCATATCCTTGGCATGTGTTACATGTAGACTTGAGATTACATTCATAGTGCTTAAGATTATTAATAAAATCAAGGAAAGCAACACAAGTTGTAGAAACCTCATCGATCAAGGATATCTTAACTTGGATATCAGTAATTTAAACACTAATAAATAATATAAGATCATCTATATGATGTAAAATCTTGTTTGGAATCATATATGCAATAGGAAATCATAAATAAAGAGAAGTGTTTATAGTTTCATCAACATTAATGGACATATCTTCACATTGTTTTAAGATACTATCCTCAGATCCAGATAAAGTAGCCTCCCATCTTGCTAAAGGAGGGTTAGGTATATTCATCTTGAATAAGAGTTACATGAGGAGATTTATATGATGTGGAGATGTCCTCATGAGTTTAAGGAAACGTATCTAAGATACAAGATTAGTAAGTTACGTAATGGCATTCCATTCATCATAACCCATAAGGATATTTTTAGATATAGGTGTGTAATGATTAAGAAGATCTTCAGAAGGTAGATCTAAAGAGCATTGAAATTTATGTTGATAAGAATGAGAAGGTTGAGAAGAAGGTTGTAAATTATTTGGTGATGAAGAAGTAGTTGGTTTAGATTGATCTTGAAGTTTAGAAGAAGTGTTAGTAAAAATTGGATTGTTATTAGTATCAGAAGATGGTGGGAGAGAAGTATAAATAGTATGAGATGTGTCATCTAACGGAGAATCATAAATCAAATCATCAAAAAAAAAATATATTCTTACCCCAACTCATTTAAATGATTTGGATAATAATCTTGGATAACATGATGTCTTATGGGAAGGGGGAGTGTAGATAGGTTGTGAATTAATGAAAGACACCACTCTTTACATATTGGTCATGCTAACCACATTCTCTTTGGAATTTGGTTCAATAAGACTTTCTATGTTATTAGTGGAAGAAGTGGGATTATCTTGACTTTCTTGGATTGGTTGATGATTAGGCAAGGGGTCTTTATAGATAGCTAAATGAGTGTTTGATTGATTTAAGGATTGATTTTTATCATATGATTTATAATATTTGAAAGGAATCTCATAGGCTTATTAATGCTTGTGAATAATGGAATGATGATCAAAATTTGGACCAAGAAGAATGTCCATGGCTAAATTGTAGAGCTATCTACAAGTCTCATGAGAGTGACCCCAGCTAGCACAAAACTAAGAAAAATTATTATGATCATACCATGATTTCATAGGTCACATAGGGTTAAGCTCTCATGGAAGAGGCCTGGGTAGATGTTTAATAAATTTAGTCAAGGATAAAGGCTTATGGACATTAATCTTGTTTGTTGAGAAATGAGGATTAGTGAACTATTGAGAAGGAGCTAGTTTTGAAGAAGGGGTAGGAATGACAGCTTACACATTATGAATGGTGTCAAATGAATTGGTAACACCATCATTGGTAATATTGTAGTTTTTTTATTTACTAATAGGTAAAGGCCCACAGAAGGTTGGGGTGGCTTAAATTGATGCCTGAGGAAATCTTTTCTTTTGGATTGATCGATAGATTCCTCTAAGGTATGTGGAGAAAGGGTATGAACTTAATATTATAATTTAGGAAATAAAAAATTTATAAAGAGATGAAATATATTGTCATCTACCATGTTATGTTCACATTTATTTGACAAAGTCTTCCATCGCTTAACAAATGCTTGGGTACTTTCATTTTTGTTTTCTTTACAATTGATGAAATGGGCCAAAGTGTTCTCAAGAAGATCACTAGTTTGAAATTCTTGCACTAAATCATTTACTAAGTCCTCCAAACTATTGATAGAGTGTGTTATAAGTTGATTATACCAATCCAAGGCATCACCCATGGGGGTTTTGGCTAAGATTTAAGTAGCAGTAAAGGCATTTAACTTGAACCAATCCTTGTAAATATTTCCAAATGCCTTGAGGTGAAGAGTAGGATCGGTTGATCCATTTTAAGAAATTATAGGTGTTATACCTCCAATGTTAATGTTAGTAATTTGGGTGGTAAGAGGTTCATTTTGTAAATGCTTGATGACATTGTTGACTAATGGAAGTTGAGGAATGAGATTACCTTGATAATCTAAAAGAAAATGAGGAGGATCACTTTGGCTACGTGTGCCTCAAGTCATTGGTTGAGGATTAGATTAAAGATTAATAAGGTGGTTTTACATTCTCATCATTTGATTCATATTATGAGCTTGGAATTTATTCATTTGATTGAGAGTTTGAAATAGTAGTTGTTGAGTTTGATTAGTGTTATTATAAGAATTAGTATTAGTGTTTGTATTGGTACTAGTGGCTTGGGTACCAATATTAACATTGATATGATCTTGAGAAGAGCTATAATAATTTGAGGCACTAGTGGAAAACTTGATTGTGAAGAAAAAGGTGGACTAGTAAATGGTTAAGAGGAAGATGCACTAGAAGAATGAGTTCCTTAGGTTGAAAATGAAGCACTATTGGAAGGATTAAGAATAGCAGATATTATGAGAGACCCACTAGATGTATAACCTACCATGTTAGTTGAGATACTAGGCATGGAGGTGGAAGAAGTTAAATAAGAAGATGTCATGGCATAAGGAGTCAAGATTGAAGGAAGAGGTTGAGAAGTAAAGAAATTGATACGCCCAAATATAGTTGAGAAAGTAAGAGTAAGATAATGAGGTTCTTCAACTTGATGGATAATAATGAGGTTATAGATGGTGGAAGGATCCTTCCCTCTATGTTGAGGGAATTTGATGATAAAGAAGAGAATTTTAGGAGTATACTCTAACTCAAGATGATCATATAAGAGAAAAGGAGGGTTTTACTATAAAGGGGTATGAGGAGGGGTCCCATAGTTCATCGTGTGAGTTGCAATATGATCATTACTAGTATTCATGAAAGGAGCCCTACTTTGTCTATGGGAAACCCTATTAAGATTGGTAAATTCCATCATGCCTGTTGATTGAACTTTAGTGTTGTCACCAAATATAAAATCCATGATGAAAGAAAGAGAAGCAAGATGAGAAGGCAAAGAATCATAAATTGACTAAAATAGTACTAGGCTGACCTAGTTGACCTAGTGTAAAATAGGGAATATAAAACTTTATAGGGTCCACAAGGTCAACCTAGTTTAGTGAATAATGACTAGTAAAAATAGGTAAAGATGTTGTAAACAATACTAGGTTAACTAGGTCAACTTAGCACAATGTACAGGGGTTGAAAAAGATATAAGGTCAACATAGTACAATAGATAAAGAAGAAAATAAAGATGATAATAAGCTATGAATTAAAGTAAGATAATTATAATTAATGTAAGAAAGCAGTAAATACTGAAAGGGAAAAAATATCAATTGAATTGATGCTGGCCAATCTAATTGATGCACACATATCAAAATATTACACTAACATTGGCTAATGCAAGCTTTTACACACATAATTGATCAAAGAGAAAAAACCAACTTGAAAGTAAAGCTAGCTACTTGGTCAACCTAGAATATTGATTAGATTATTAAGAATGATTTTAAATGTAAAAGGGAGATTGGATATAAGAAATATACTAGATAAAAATCTATAGATAGTTTCAATTAAGTTTAAGATGAAAGGGAATATAGTCGTAATGATACATGCTTGGTATTAGGGCATACCCCCTCACTTCACACACCATAACAATAAAGGTAACAGGTGTTTATCCAAAATATACCATTAACCATGCTTTATATTTGACCAAAGAATCAAGTTAGCTTCTCCCTTGGTAATGAAATCTAAGTAGGTAGACTTGGGTAATCAAATTTTTAAATGTTTGTTGATTTTTATGTGGTTTGTCCATGTGTGCAAAAAAATATAAATAGTAAAACTAAGTGATTATGTGAAAATCCCCTAATTAGACTATGTGAACTATTTTAAGCATGAAAACAACTTAAAATAAAGATGTGATTAACATATATGGTTCATTACAAA
Organism: Torreya grandis; assembly: GCA_037957365.1. Lineage (NCBI taxonomy): Eukaryota > Viridiplantae > Streptophyta > Pinopsida > Cupressales > Taxaceae > Torreya > Torreya grandis. Next base: position 2,833,875 of record JARHVA010000420.1, on the reverse strand, counting down.
TTTGAAACAAGGTATAGTTGAAAAACTATATGGATAATCATACATAATAGGGTTGACAAGGTTGAACCTGTATTGTGGAAGCAAAGTTTGAAAGTGAACTAGGTTGGTGAGGTCAATCTAGTTATTTGAAAAAACATAGAACATAAAACTAGGTCCACAGGGTTGACCTAGTTGACTGTGCAGAGATAGATTTGAAGACTACAAAATTGATAGGAAAGTACAAAAAAATAAAGATACAGAGAAATGGAAAATAAATTGAATGGTTTAGAGATGAAAAAGAGAAGATTGATGATCTAATTCCTTGGAGAAAATTGGTAAAAACCTACAAACTGGGTCAAGTTGATCAATCAAGCTATATAGGAGGCTAATGAAAAAGTGCTGAAAATGCACTAGGTCAACTTGGTCGACCTAGTAGGTTGAATCAAGAATTATGGAAACATGAAGAACTTGTACTAGGTCAAGCTGGTCGATCTAGTTTTCCAAATAGAAATCTAAAAGTTATGGAAACTTATACTGGGTCAAGCTAGTCAAACTAGTTGTAAACCTACACACAAAGATAAATAACTGGGTTGACAAGGTTAATCCAACATAGTAAAGATATGATACAAAATAATGACAAATAAAAATGCAATAAGTGAAATAAATCCTACAAGTTTTCGATTCACATCAAGTTCACCAGAATGTATGCAATAAAAAATGCATCATGTCCATAAATCAATCCTAAATTAGATGGGATAAAACACACATACACTTTTGATTAGGGATCATACAAGCATGACCAATGTGAGGATATACTAGACCTGATTAGGGGATCACTTGTCACAAAACATCATGTGAGGTAGGGTTTCAAATCCTATAGCATAACACAATTTTACAACAACCCTAAAAGTTCTTATGATTTATTATTTCAATAATATAATAATAAAAAAAGTAAATCTAATCTAGTGCACACCAAAGCTTGTGGCACAAAGTGGGAGCTAGAAAAAAACAAATAAATAACTAAACTAAACATTTATATAAGACATATACTCATGCTGATGTATATGTAATCCTAATACATGGAATATAAGAATACAAATTCACTATCAATCTACTCTTACAAAGGAAGAATAAAGTTAGGAATACTTGCCTTTGAAGATGAACCTGTCAAGCCTCAATCTCTCCCTTGTCTAAGGTGCTTCATAAAAGATTATCATGGTATGTAATGATAACTAATATAAATTATATATAGGCTACACAACCTATCCAAGTATCCAAAAGACTTATCTAGAAGATGAGATAGGAGCTCCAAAGAAAGTATTGAATCTTAAAGCTTTATTTTCCATGTAGAATGGTTAATAGGTAGATGTTTATTCACACTTATTAGATTAATTATTCATTATTATGAAATGGTGGTAAATGAACTTGTATATATAGTAGTATCTTACCCTAAAATCATTCAATAATGTTAGCTATGCTAGGTCGACTAGGTTGACCTAACACATTTTTGGGTCTAACTCACTAGGTTTGTGCTAGGTGAGATGAGAGGCCAACAAACCAAAAGTGAGAAGAACCTAAACTATGATAGGTCAAATTTGTTGAACTATCAAAACAAATAGCTAAAAAAGGTGTTGAGTCAAGAAATGAAGGATAAAACATAGCAAGTGATAGGAATAGGTAAAACTAAGAAGAATAAGTTTGGGTTTAATGGTTTTAGGAGGCTAGTGTGTAGATGGAAAGTGGCAAAAGGAATAATAAACTTACAAAGAAATAATGATATACCCACCCATTTATCAATGTACCCCTTAAGGCATTCACTTAGAGAGATTGAGACTTGACAATTTCTTGCAATATACAAAGTATCATTAATCAAATCAAAGTTAAAAATATTATGTGTATACACAATGTTTGGATCTGAACTTGTAAAGGCTAATTGAAAACTTAACTTAGGAAAACTTGGATTTTAATAACCAAAACGTTAGGAAAATTTGAATAGTATAACTACACTAAAACAAATATCCCACAATACACCAATGGTTGGTTTAACCAATGATAATTTAGACATAAGAAAAGACAAGTCTATTAAAATAATTTGAGTAGCATAGCGAAGTTAGTGCTCTTAAAATATGTGATAATTTTATATTTAAAATACTTATAAGGCCTAAAAATTGAATTTATTTGGGCATCATAACATTACCCATTTCAATCAAGTGACACACAACATTTTTAACATAAAAGTTTTTGAAGTTAAATCAAGGTGTCAAACGGATGGCATAATGCCTCCTTAAATAATGGAGTAGTGTAGAAAAATAAACTAGTATATGACATAGTTTAATAAATAAAGTTTTAGACATAAAACACCAAAAAATAAAGGAAAAAAATGAAAAAAATACAATTAAGTATATCATTCTAGATCCTATCAAGGTATGGCAAGTGGGGTTGATTGAAAATTACAAGTTATGACCATATAGATTAATCCCAAATATGGCTAACACAAGATAATAATCATGTAAATTGAGTTCATATTGATCAACTTATCATGTAAGGGTCTATTCCTTTGCATGAGGACACCATCCATGGACTACTTAGTGGTATCCCTTGGTTGACCAAACCTAAATCGAGCCTTTGTTACTAAAAGAGAGGTTAACTACTCACCCCTTGGATTTAGTAGTATGCATTCTTGTCTTTGTATACCCTATCATGGAGAATGGTTGAAACACTTACAAGAGATGAAGCCCCAGGTCAATACTTCCCTAGAGAACTTGTGAGAGGTAATGAGATCACCTTCACAAGATAAATTACATAAAAATAAATCACTGCTATAAAGACTTTGGGGTTTCTTTTAGATCACCTAATACCATACAGGTTTTAGGGAGAGACTAGGAAAATTTCTTTCTACACATTAGAATATGAACTAAATGCATTTAAAAATAACTTTTGATCCCATGAGTTCCCTATAGGGGATGGGGGGAGAACATACACGTGTTATTCTTTTTATGAAAATAAGAAATAACAAATAGTTTACAAACAATTGTGAGTGAAGTTTGTTTTAGGCACCAAATTGAAATGTCATGATGTTAGGCCCCTTGGCTTAAATGTAAAATCTTGAAAGGAATTATATCAAAACAAATTTAAGCGAAACCAGCTAGTTCATTTTAAGCCCAAAGCCTAAATGTTCAATATTTAGCCTAAGTTCATTTTTAAGCACCAAAAATAAGTGTTCAAGACTTAAGCATTCATTTTAAAGCACCAAAAATGAAGTGTTTTTAAGACTTAGCCATCTTAATTCCTTTTAAGCACCAAATAAAAAATGTGTGAGACTTAACATGTTCATTTCAAAACCAAAATGAAGTGTGAATGATTTAGCTAGATTCCTTTTAAAAGCCCAAAATGAAATGTGTATTAACTAAAACTTATAAATTTTGTGTTCAAAACACGTCCTAAATCTGAAATTGTTAGATAGAAACCTTATATTTTAAAGCACTTTTGATTTTGAGTAAATTAACTTTAGAAAAGGAGCTCTCAAGTTTTATTTATGAACACATAGTGATCATACTCGATTAGAGATGACCGATGTCAGTTTAAGGTAACCATGGCTAGTTGGTCTCAAAGAAAATTGATGCTGATCATGAAGAACCAATGTTGGACAATTAAGACCATCATCGATCACTTGTTAACCTAAAGGAAAAACCACAAAAGATGAAAGTGTTAGGTTAGGCAATGATTAAATAAAAAATCAATAAATCATGTAAGGTAAAGATTAGATAAAGAGTTTAAAAGTTACTAAGATCAAGAAAAAACCATTTGGAATACTAAAAACATGAAAAATGAAATCTTGGTAAGCTATGTGTTACACCTTGCATACTGATTGACAATGGTTACATAGAACTGAGCTCAATTGGGCTTAACCGATAAAATTTACACATAATCAATGTTGGTTAGTCCTAACTAGTACTGGTCTTTATCTAGATCCAAGATAATTCAAGAATTAAAAATGCAAAAAAATCAAAGCAAAAACTACAAATTATAAGAAATTTAGGCATTCAAATGTCAATTTATGAGTTTCATCTTCATCTCCTTACTATGTTGGGTGTATATGGTCCTACTAGGCATGTTATTTGTCATCAAGGAATCTAAGAAGGCTGGTTAGATCATATGTTAGCTTCACAATGAAATAAATAAAAATGAAAACAAACACACTAATATTCATAACACTATCTTGCTTAAATCAAATGGGGAAACATGGTGAAGAAAATCAATTGACAAAGCATAAATAAAAATGAAAATAACTTATAAATTTCCTTACCAATTTATTGAATGCCCCAAGATATTTCTTCATTTAACTTGCTCAACTTATGCTCAAGAAGCCTTTGGCAAATGGAGTTTTATGGTTCCTTTTCTCTTTGGCATCATGGCTTGGCTCATGCTTGCTTGATATGGCTTCATGGCTCAAAGTGTCTTAGATTGTGATTTTGGCATTATAACTCTAATGTCATGAAATCTTTCTCTAAATCTATCATTATAATATTACTATGCTCAAGCTCCTATTCTTCATAGGTAATGGCTTCTATTTATAGGTTTAGAAACTAACCTTAACCCGAGGTGAGTTAAGGTGTTGTTAGGGCTTGGGATGGGTCCAAAATTTACCTTTGTGAGTTAATTAACCCCAATGGAGTTAAAAGATATAAAATGCTCATGATTAGCAATGAATATTCATCGATGGGATATTTAGGATATTTGACAACTCACAAAAATGTAATTATGAATTCCTAGGATATTCTTTGATTTTTGAATTTCATTTTTGACAATTCATCTAATTGCTCATGGTTAATTCAATTTAGGTGTCTGATTTAAATTTAAAATTTAATTAATTCTATTTAATATTTTTGACATTTTGAAAGATTTGAATTAATTTGATGTGTGCATTTGTCCTATTTAATTATTTTATAAGCTAAATTATATTTTATGAAGCCACATTTGAGATGTTTAGTGATTCTTAGGCTAGATTTTTAATGGTTGGTACAAATCAATCTAAAGTATAGTATGAAGCTATTGGTGGCCACTTTTAGATGTCTACACTTATCTTCATAATGGATGTAATTGATTTGGGTTGGTGTAGCATGTAAAATAGATACTCTAACCGGTTGATTAATTTAATCAATGATCAAAAGTTTTGCCATTGGTTTACTTTTATGTGTTTTCCAATGTCATTAATTGCATAAATATCATTTATGAAAAAAATTTCTGGGTTTTACATTTATTTGGCCTCCTATACGTCAAATTTTAAACTCTTTCTAACCATTTTGAGAACATTGGGTTTGGAAATTATGATAAAAAATTTAGGCAATCTTCTCTCATTTTGAAAAAAAATGGAAAGTGTCAAGGGACCTTATTCATTCTTCAATAATTATCATGAGAATTATAGGAAATAACTCCTATATATAATGTATAAGTTCTTAGATGAGGTAGAGGTGAAAAATTATAATTCCCTTGTTGGGAAATTCATTGGGGCTATTAAGAATTGAACCAGATGGAAATGGCTTGGAGTTAGGGAAGTTAAAATTATGGCTCTTGATAATAGGTGCTTTTTTTTTCTTTTGAATGTAAGTAAAATTACTTAAAAATTATAAATGAAGGACCATGGTTGATGGGTAAGGCATACCTCATACTACAACATTTAAAACTCAATTGGTCTTCATTCGACTTTAGGATAGATAAAATTACTTTATGGTTGGAAATAATTGGTCCCCATATATTTTTTGGGGTGAGAGAATTATGAGAAACATTCCTAATAATTTTAGCATGTTGGTGACCATTGACGTTGCCACTCGGTCATGTAGAAGAATGACTTCATCTAGATTATGTGTTGGTATTTATGGACCGAACACTTCCCACTTTGGTTTGACTCAAGTATTCCATTTGTCTCTATAACCAAAACATTTGATTTGATAGGTACTTCAAAATTTGTTCTCTTTGCAATAAATTTGGTCATGCTAATGTCTCATGCTCTGGGACCCATGGATTTATGGATTGTGAGCACAATCCAAAGGATTCCCTCTCCTTTTAGGAGCATTGGAAATATGATGGGTAAATTCTTAACTGATCTTTTAAGGATATTTTATATGAAATTAATGGTCAAGATGATCTTCTTCACATCTTTGATTTTGATTATTTGTGGTTCATCTCATAATTAGTTTTTATTTTTAGTTTTTGTATCTATCTAGTTGGATCCCTTCCTCCCACCTTTGGGACCCTTTTGTGGGACCTGGTCTTGGACCCTTTAAGTTATTTTGTCTCTTTTTTCCACTTCTATATTTTCATCTTTACTGGTTTCACTTTCTATTTTTGGGGAGATCTAGACCTCATGTTGTGTTTGAATTGGCTTCCACACTATCCAAAAGTGGGTTTACTTTAATCTAAACATTAGTAATATAATTCAAAAACATTTTTGATCCTCTATTTCCATTTTCAGAAATAGGCTTTTGAAAAATAAATATTGAATATTTTTTAGAAACAAAAAATAGATAACTTGAATGATAATTTGTTATTTCTACTCTTTCCAGATGATATATGGGGGAAATGGGTGTTGTGTTTTGAAATATATACAAATGGTAGGTTGAATGTTGTCTAAAAAGAATTGTGATCTATATTTCAAAACAAATTATCTTGACAATCTAACAATAATTATTTTTAGATGAACAAGGGTAATGTATTCAAAATAGTTATCCATAATTATATATAAATTTGTCAAATAGAGAAGTTTGGCTAAGACTATCCTCTTAACCTAGTATCAAAGCATAAAAATTGAGTGTTTATTGAAAAATAATAAATTAAGATAGAACTACAAGGGAAAAAAATCTATATTATTTCAAGTCATGAATGTTAGAAGAAATTATTTTGATAGGTTTTACTACATTTAATGTTGTGGAGAAGTTTGATACTTATGATGGTCACTTTTGTTATATTTCTTAAGAGTTTTGAGAATGGAAAGGAAAAAAAAAACTATTACCATAGGGAAGGAGAGTACTAAGAAAAAGAAAGGATGAAGAAACAATAGTGTCAAAGGATTCTATAACCCTTCTAGAAATGTATATATCATTTGTCACTACTAGCACCCAAACAAGGCATAAAGATACATACGAGCTAACATGCCAAAGCTATTTTACCTTTATATCGAGTAAAACTTTGACATGTTTAAAATAAAATATCACTCCCCTTAGTCTTGAAGTTTTTATTGTTTATTTTTGTAATATTGTAATGAAAATTACATAAAGTGATATTATAGATCTACTATCTTACATTGTTTCTATTTCCATGGTTTGTGTTTGTATCTTTATTATCCATGTGGTTGAAGTGAAATGATTTATTAAAAGTGTCTACACCTACATGGAAAGAGTTAAAAACATGAATGAAAACATTTTTGAAGGATGCTATAGATTTATAAATGATGAAGGTGAATTTAAGGGATTATCTATTATTTATGGCATATATGGCATTCACAGTGTAGACAACATTATTGAGGATGAGGTGGCCATATAATTTAACTATTCACATAAAAAAGCCCTTTGATATTATGTAACTAATGGATATTTATATTTTTTATTAGCAGATCCATTTTAATTTGAGAGATCAATGTTTTTTTTGAAACACATTATTAACAAATGTAGTATAAACTCATCCCATATTTTGAGTCTTTACATCTAGTCGAATACATTTCAAGCAATGAAAAATAAAATAAAACTTCAATAATATGTATAGTTAAAAATATAAATCAAGATATGATGTTAAAAAATTACTACAAATATCTAATGGTGAATCAAGGTGAAACCCCTAAATTAAATGCATATTACTCTTACAAAATAGATCCACATATTTATATCATTAATAAGATTATTTACATTGTATTATTATTTATTAGAATTAATTGATCCATTACAATCAAGGATGTCCATAAATGAATAAATATCCTAAGTAAGCATGTCAACTTTGAACCCAATAGAAATAAGTGTATCTATTTAACATCATGATGACATGACTAGATACATAGAGGATCATCAAGATACTAAGAAATTTTTGGTGATGGAAATTATAGGTACACCAAATCAAATATCATCAGTGGGCACTTTTGGCTCCCAATCAAGTATAAATTTAAAACTAATTTTGTCTTGTTTAATTGTTATATTTTCAATTCTTTTCGACTTGTGATATTGTTTTAGTAGCTCCCAAAGAACACTTGTTATTGATTTATATGGGTTTATAATACATAAATTTAATTATAATAATAAATACACCTTCCACGTAAACAATGAGAACTTTCAAGTAAGAGGAATGGTGACCTAGTTTCTAATAGTTATGTTTATGTAATAGCAACTTGTATTTTAGAATTTTTCCAATACAAATAGAAATGTAGAAAAATATAGTAAAATTATGACAACATGCTAAAGTGGAGTGTATTCTATTTTATTGGGGATTAGAGTAATGCTATTTAAAATATGAAACTTGTATTAATAATTTAAATATAATTTGGGTTGATGCTTAATTTTATTATCACTGCAAACATTATTATTGTCAATTTTGTCAAGAAAGGTGTTCTTGAAGATAATTTTATTCTAGCCACAAAGGTCACTATAGGTCAATAATTAAAAAAGGAAAAGTGACTAATGATTACATTATTTACATAACTAGACTTAATTGGTACTAAAGAAGATGCGATAAAGTTTCAAGAAACATCCTAGATTATTTTTAGATTTATGTGCTCATACAAGTAAAGATTAAAATTTTATGACATACGATAGACAAATTAAATTTGTACTATTTAATTTAAAATTATATATTTTTTTAAAAATTTATTTGCTATGATTATATGAAATATTAAATACCAAGTGAATATTTCCATTCTAATAATAACTCTATGACTAGAATGTTAATTTATAGATCTATGAGAATGTTAGCTAGAAATTATATATTGTTTCAAATTGCTTTACTATTATTATTTATAATGTAAAATAACAATTGGATATTTAAATTAATGATTTGTGTGAATATTGAATATTTTATTGTCAACTATATAAAAAATTATTTTTTATGATTTTTTATATATTGTCAATGAAACTAGCCTAATTTAATTTTTATCTTTAATATATATATTTTTTGCTTTAAGATCGTGGTTTTTTTGTTGTTGTAAAAATAATTATCATTAGATATTTTAGCTTACTACACTTAAATTAAACCTCATTTATTTCTCTCATATTTTTATATCTCATTCTAGCTGGAGTAAAATTATTAGTGTTGGGAGTGGAAGAATTATTGTTTGGAGTTCTAGGGATTATGAATTTAGATCACCAAGTATGAAATCTATTTTTTTAGATTTATGTTACAAATATTTATATTGTGTAATTTATTGAGGATTGAAAAAACACATTTTGATATTGGGTTATGGTTTACTTATCTTCACTCAAGTGCTTAATTATTTCATTCATTAATTCATCTAGATACAAAATGTTGAATTTATTTTTAGTTGAGAAATATTGCATTATGAGATAGGTGATATTTTATTTAGATTAAATAGAGGAAATATTGTTTTGGTATAAATTAAAAATGTAGACTTAGTTCTATAAAAATACAAACATGTTTATGAAATAGTAAATATATTGTTCATAAATGAGAAAACATGCTTTGATTGCAAAAAAAAATAAACAATTGCTTTAGATTACCTTCAAGTGAGAAATTTGATGGCACAATGTATTCTGAGAGAAAAATTTTCACACACTTATGTGCATGGTTAGACAATGTGGGACCACACATAATCATGCGTTTCTCTTTTGAGACATACAAGAAAATTATTAGTGATTTTGATTAAGTTTATTTACTTTAAGTCAACCTATAATAAACAGAATACATTTAATTGAGTTATGTTGATTTGTTTTAGATTGTATTTAATATAAAATTATAGCTTAACATTTTTATGTGTTATAGTAGCCTATAGAAACAAGTGATTTAGTAAAAAAATAATGAGAAAATAAATATATAATTTGATAGAACCTTTGAAAAAAAAATATTACAACCACATATTATTTTGTTTTTGGTAAATTAACACATTGTTCTATGTTTGCTATAGTAGTAAGACATATACATCATTTTACTAAATTTTGTTAATTTTTTTATTTGAATGAAACTATTCTTGGATATTCAAATAATTAATTAATGAGATTGTTATTTGACATTTTTATGGAGTAAATCTTAATGGCTCTAAATTTAAAATAATTTCTTGTCTACATATTAAAAAATTCTCTGATCAAATTTGATTGTGTTTGACTTGAATGGTTTTTTAATTCATATGGTTTATAAAAAAAGGTTGTTGAAAATATGATCGACATAGTAGGGACTATTGATTTGAAATAAAATACTACTTCCTTCAGCCAAACCTTAGGGATTATTTTCACAAATGTTTATACATATTCAATTAGTATTTGGACAATGATTAACTATAAAAATATACAAAACTTAATGATCTCATTGCTTCAATAAACCACATTGACATGGGATAACTTTAAATTTATATATACCCAATAAAATTATGAAATAATTCACCATTATGATTATAAAGGTTTTCGAAACTTTATAATATTTTTCAAACTAATTGAATGAGTTTGGAAATGTAGCATAGGTATACACAATCAATTTAATATAGTGTTAGCTAATGAATATTACAATAAAAATAGTCTCAATGAATAAGGGTAATTATATCATCACAAAAACATGTAATAGTTATTTCTATGAAGATAATTAATTGATGCATGAATTATGGCTAATATTGTTACACATAAAAGATGTCACAAATGTAAGGCAAATAGTAAATAGATTGCATTGATTATGATGTTTAAATTGATACATGGATTTATTTATCATGATTATTTGCACTAATCATTACAAACATACACGTGATAAATTCACCATATTAAATATTGCATGGATGTTTGTGATATTTTTCGCGCTCTTATATTTTATTTGATTTTTACACACTAATTTTTACATTGAGGTTTGTTGGTTTTTTTCAAATTAACAGTGAAAAAATAATTTGAAATTATCGATTTAGGATTGTTAAATTATTTTTTTGGCATTAAGGTAAAATATGTGGATGATAATATTTTTATATCCCAATCGTAGTATGAAAATAAAATTTTAGAGAGATTTGAAATGTTAAACATCAAACCAACATCAACACCCATATAAATAAGTCTGAAGTTAAGCAAATAAGATTTCAAATCATTAATATTTTCACTATGTTATTTAAAAAAAAAGAAAATTGAACATCAAAGAGAGAATTTGGGTGTCAAAAATGAAGCAAAAGTAGCTCTAGAGTATTTTTTTCATGTAGATATGGACTATGTAAAACTAGATAAAATATTACAAAACCAATTGTAGACCATATATAACTAACTCTAAACTCAAACAACTAACATTTATCTATATATAGGAAGGTCTATACTCACTCAACCATTTCTAAACTATATACAATGAGTTTTAGACTCACACAACAAACTCTAGACTATATATAGCTAGCTACAAACTAAATGTAACAAAATTTAAACTCATATAGCTAGCTCTAGACTCACATAGGCAACTCCAAACTCACATATCTAGTTCCAGACTATATACAACCATCTATAGATTCGAACAACCATATCCAAAATATATTCACAAGTGGAGAAAGGTTACGTAGAATATGGTAAATTTTTTAATATTAATAGGGGTAGCTCCAAACTATATTTATAGTGTTAAACTAGTTTAATAGAGGGATAATAGAATAAAGTGTAGGAGTAGAAGAATAAACCAAACTAGAACAACTTGAACCAAATTATGGAGATTGCAAGAATAGAATGATAGTATCTACAATTATGAAAGGATTTTTTTTGAATATATGTTTATAACCAAAAAATATATCAATGTCAATATATATTTTTCCTTATGTGTATTTATTATGTTGGAATAGTCTATGGTTTTAGCATACAAGAATATTCGAAGGTGAATTTGAGATGAGATAAAGGTTGCATGCATGTTTCATTATGATATTATGATTTCATTTATAAATATTTAATATAATGAAAAAAGAAATAAAATAAAATATAAATTTCTGTAAAAAGTTCAACAAAACATTGAATTGATTTAGTGAGTTAAAAAATTCAAGATTGAAATATAAATAAAGTATTAATTACCACCATGTTTTTTAACAAAAACATTTAATTGATTCCCTATAATTAAATTCAAGAATGTATCTCTTTAACATTGGATTCTGATGACCTTCAAGTTTGAATCTAAAAAATATGATATCTATTACAAAAAAAACACTAAATTGGAATCCAAAAAATATGATATTTGATATGAAAAACACTAAATTAGAATATGATAATAGTAATATAGTACTTGTATATTCGATACTATTAAAAGCCATTAAAAAAATTTAGGTTTTAATCTAGACTAGAATATGTTTAGATTGAATGAAATAATGGTTGATAACATTTGACAGGTTGTTATTACTCAATAGGTCTAGTACCAATCAGTCTATCTAGTATTAATCAATTACATGCTCTCATTGGTACTCAAAATTGCCTTAGTACCTATTAAATGCATCTTGAGCTCATTACACAACATTGGAAGTAAAAGTAAAATCATCTTGTAATGCACATTAAAAATCCTAGGCCTTTCCACTAATTTTCATGCTAAGACATAATCCTTGGGGTGGTTTGAATAGAGGAAGGGTATATAACACTAATTATAATGCACCTTCTAGTACAAAGTCAAGTATATGAAGGACATCATCACTTTTGACATTGTGCACAAAGGTCCAATTGTAGATAGTTGAAGGTGAAAATAAATAAGTGAATGTGAAGCTATAATATTTTTGATGAGAGTTGAACATTTTTGTTGAGATAGATCAATGCATCTATGTATGATCCATCCCATCATATTACATAGATTTTGTATCGATGGTAGCATATGCCCTATCTATTTATGGTTTAGTTATGCACTAATTTTTTTTTAACCTACATGATAAGTAATAGGTTTGATGAGGAGGGAGAGGGAGCACCATCAAAGGATTTATTTAGATTTTTACTTGACTAACCTAAGGAAGAGATGGTGAAAAAGGAAGTGCAATCAATGGTGGGTGCAACTTCTTCCTTATTTTTCCTAAGAAAATTCTACTCTAGTTCCATATACTTGACTATCGATATATTAGATCATCAAATCCATTTCACTCATGGATCCAAATAACCCTTTCTCAACAAATGAAAAACTACTCTTTCACTCTACTAAGGCTCAAATCAACTCTTCTTATATCTAATCTATATTCATGTAGATTTATGGTAGTTTCATTTATGAGGTCATTTCTTCCACAAATCAATTTAGATATGTGGTAGTCATATTTTTATATGTTTTTAAATCCTCTATTCAGATCTATGGTAGTTAGGTATTCCATATGCATAACATTTTATTTCACCATTTAATTATTCCTATTTGTATCTTTGTGTGATTAGAGGAGTGGTGAGCCTTTCCATCAAATCCCATATATTAAAATAAAGAAATAAGGGCATGTTTTCATACAAAACATAATTAAATATAATAACTAGAGATAATGAATCTTTCATACCAAATTGACCACCCATTATATATACTAGATGCACCTCGACATTGCCAAATATATAGATAGGGGACTATGCAAATGGGATAATGGATGCATGGGATTTAAAAAACATGAGTGAAAGCTTATGATGAGATAAATGAAGTGATATTATTCTCCTCTTGATGGTGTTGAATAAATTATATCATTGTGGAGTTATAAAGTGATATGTATGTTATCCTTACTATAAATAACCATAATCTCTATCATGATCCCTACTCTTGACCATAATCTCTATCATGGTCATGATTCCCACTATCACTGGATATAATATCTATCATGATTGAGTAGATTTGGAATTATTATTAAATTAAAAAATAGTCAGGTGATATGGGGTTTGGTCCACCTAAGGTGTCCCTCTAGGATTATCTTGTTATACATGCCCCAATCAAGCCACCCAATAAGGGTTTATCCTTGTGTAATTGCAATCATGTCATTGAGGAGTATATCTATGTTGAATGAAATATCAATTCAATTATAAATTGAAATCAGAGTCATATGAGCCAATCATTTTACCATGCATCAACATGGTTGCATCATTGATCAAGGTGTTGATTGTGATTGAGTAAACAAATTTATATAGTGAATTATGTTAAATAAATTTCTCAACCACTACAGATAATTGGTTGAATTTATCTCCTCTCATGGTTATTGGTTGAGATGTATTGATAACCCATTTGATATCATATGATTCATTAAATCACATTCACATGATCATGTTACCATATTAGTGATATACATGTTGAATAATTCTAGAGATATATAAATTAATTGATTCTAGTGAGAAATTATGCATGTAGGTTGAGGTCATTCCTACATGATAACATATTCCCATTTATGTATGATATCGTATTTCACATCTCCATTCCAATTAATGTTTCCCATAAAGACATTCAAGGTGACACACCATATATAGGGGGTCTTGAGTCATTCATCATTATTTATATCTCAACCACTGCTATTGGGGTACACATAAGGAATCTTGAGTCATTCATCTCTAGCTCTATCTTGAATAATCCATACCTAAGACCCTATCTATTAATATCTTCCTATCTCTATCTTGACCACAGACATCCATACCTAAGCTTAGAGATTAATAATTCCAATTAATTAGTCATTTTTCAAGCTCATTGAGCTTAATACCTATTAAATCCCTCTCAATATTAGTAACATACCAAATAAGGGTAGTTTGGGTATGCCACTAAGGCTAGAACTAAACTAAGATAGTTTCAAGTGTCATTCCTAATGACCGACCTTAAACTTATGAAACTAAGGAAGGTAGTACATATTTTAGTTGGGGATTCCTATAGAATATTATAGTACAACCCTAAACCCTAAAGAAACTAGGGATGTGCCAAATATATAAATAGGGCTTAAACCCCTTAGTGTTATTAGGGCATATTCTAGACTAGGGGAACTCATATTCTAGTTCCCTCATGAACAAGGAATATCAAAGTGATTATCTTGATCCCTATTCTAGTTGGTGATTCATCATTATGATATAAATTAAAGAGTAAAGAATAAAGAGAAAATAAATGGAGGGTAATTACATTCCTATAGTTGATAGTTTATAATTCATCTCAATTATTTTTTACTCCCCTCCATCATGGTTGGGTGTTTAGTTTTTATGTCTAGGAGAGTGAAATAAAGTGGTTTATTTGGCCTTGTATATCTATATGGCACTAGTTCCCTATATTTCTATTGGGTCTTATATGTCTATATGGTACCCCAACCATATATAGGGTGTCATATTTGCACTCTCCCACTCCCCAAGACACACACACATATAGTCATATAACATATTTAGTAGACCTATATATTGTCTATAGTTTCTACACCTTATGTTTAATATTAAAATTTTGAAAAATATGTACTGACTAGATTAGATTTTGAAATACTATCTTCTAAATAATAATTCTCAAATCTATGGAATTTATTTCAAAAAATACAAAGTGACCCTAATTTATTATATTTATTAAAATAAATTTAAATTATTACATAAATGTTTATTTTGTTACATATACATTTAAAATCACAAAGGAAAAGACAAGAAAAAATAAGGGGTGTACACCTTTGTATTTCAAAGGGAGTACACCCTTTAGTAAATGGCGTATACCCTTTGCACTAAATATAACACATGATATTTAGAAAAGGTCATATGCCCTTTCCTCCACACATTTGAGTTTTGTGCATTTCCATCCAAAAGAGCCATGGTTTTAAGATTGTACAATCTAAACCTAACACTTAGAATTGTACTAGACCAACACACATGAATTTTGATAAATATATAATTTTTTTCCTCCTTCATGGACATGTTTACATAAGAAAATTTATTTGTTTTTAAAAAATGTATATATGAGTTGGTAGAGGGTAGAACATACTTTTTTATTATTTTTAATGTTAAAGTATTATTTTTTATTATTACTTAAGTTATACACAACATACCTCATTACGGTTTATACATTTATTATTACAAATATATTTATAACTTTTTGACCATCAACCAAAAGTTTATAAAAATTATATATCAATAATATACACATTGTTGGCTATGATTTGAAAAACTAAAAATGATTTTCATGAAGTTAAGGTCCAAAATTTATGTTTGTACTCTTGAAGTTTCAAAATTCTAAGCTTTACTAACATGTAAAATTATTTAAAAACATGTACATGCACATGCACTTGCATACATGTAGATACACCCACATGCATTCACACACCACACACACATTAAAAAATTCCTAAAAATTATTATCGACAATCTTTGACATTTCCTCTTTCCTGATCTAATATGCATGATTATGTTTATGGTTTCAAATATGCCAATTTCATATACTTAAACACCTTTTCTCAATTTCTTATAATTTTTATTTAAAATTTATTTAATAATAAAAATCAGATTTAAAACTAATTAAAACATAGAATTTAATGAAAAATTACATAAAAACACAAACCAAGGTTGTTAATAGAGTTCACCCTTTGGGGATATGTCTTTGGGATTGAAAAAAGCTCTCAAACTGATATATAAATGATGCAAAATCATTTGTACAATATTGATTTACATCAAAATTATCTTTGGTCTATAGAATATTCCTACTTATGCCTCTAATAAGTCTTGGGAAATCTCTGATTTTCTTCTCCATGTGCCTTCTTACACTATAACAACATATAATTACTTTTATCTTCTTACAAAGGGTTAAAAAATTGCATTTCAAATATACATTTTCCTTTTTTATATTGTTTTTGGGCTTCGTGGTTAAATAGATAAGACTCTATCCTTTTATCCAAAGAGAAAGGGTTCAAATCTACTTCTTAGGTGATTCATATCCATTGTTTTTAGTAAATGAGCCTGAATTTGAAAGGATATATGTTATATATTGCATTTCACTTGCCAAATTAAGATGTAGCTGAATTGGTAAGACCCCAAAATGGGTTGATTGAGGTTAGAAGGTCAATTCTCATGCTCCACATTTTGCCTTGGATAAGGATTAAGTGATTTTGTTTATAAAATTTATCACACATTAGAGGGAAAGGAAACAAACATAATATTTAAATGAAATACTCACACCTTGGTAAGTGGTAAAGAGGCCACCCATTTGATGGAATTAAATCAAAGCTTATGCATTGGAACTTGTGTAACATGCAATATTTAGAGGATGGTCTTGAGGGATATTTTGGATGCCCCATGTGGTAGGTGTGAATCCTTACACTTTATAATCTATCCAATCTTTGAAAACATATGCAAGTTTAATACCACATTGATGGTGGGTAGGAAATAGAAAAGTTTATATGCAAAAGAACTCACATAACATTATGAAGTAAAGGAAATAGGGTACCCCTCCTTACAAAAAGAGGACCACACTAGCTGAAGCATCCTCAACTAGAAAATACCATGGGGCACACAAATAGGTACACACTTGTCAAAGACCAAAGGCAAAAACCAAATAAACCCCTTTGTTTGTCTCTACCACATGTCACCATATGATTGGTCCATATACAAGCCCAATCAACATGCTGAAATGACCACTATAGTTGCATATTATTCTTTTGCCTATTTGACCAAAACTTTAGAGGGCCATAAATTATGCTTATGGTGTCAAAATGACTTATTTTAAATTATGTCAAAAGCTCTTAATGAGCTCTTTGATTTTTAGATAGTTTTGGGAAGATTGTAGACCATTTGATTGGATTGGTGAGGGGGTCCTATTGGATAACTCCTCCCCACTAAGGATATTTTAGACCACCAAAAGTATAATTTTATGCTAAAAATAAGTGAGGGGACAACTTCCTCACTTTTATAGTTTCTATCCACCTTACCTTGCTTTGATTCATTCCTTTTAGGGCAACTCATATGTATTCAAAATCTTCCCTTTATTATATCCTTGTTTTCTTATCAAGGATCATATATTTATATAATTCATCAATATTTTGAGTAAAGTCATCTATAGAGGGAACATGAATATTCTCAATTTGATCTATGATAATATGTGGCTCATACAATTTCAAATTTAAAACATTCACAATTGAATACATCTACATATAAGTTGGTAGTTCTAATTAAAAAGCATTATTATCAATATTATCCAAAAACTTTAATGGGCCATACTTGATTGGTTTGATTTTTTTACCTTAACCTTTGAGACATTCTTTGATTATGTGAAGCCAAACTAGATCACCAAATTTAAAGTGATGATCAACTTGATGCTTGTCATGCGTAGTGTTGTACTTGTCTTGGGTCTTCTATAATTGATTTTAGATATATTTATGAACAATTTTTATCTTTTGTATGATTCTATTTGATTTGTATACATCCTTTTATCCATCTGACATGGATTATTACCCAAAAGATAAGTCCAAATTTGACTTAGGCAAATAATAAAAATAAGTCTCAAATAGATAATTCTATGTAGAAGAATGTATGGCACAATTATAGTCATGTTGCACATAAAAAAAGTGTTCTTCCCAAATCTTGGGATGCTTAATGCAATACCCTTAGAGCAAATGAACCATTATTGGGTTGACCACTTCTATTTGAAATCTAGTTTGTGGATTAAAGGTAGTGCTCTTTATGAATTTTGTGTCCATCAAGTCCCAAAAATCTAACCAAATGTTCCTAATTAATCAAGAATCTTGATAAAAATATAGACATGGGCAAACCAAAATGAACCCAAACATTGTTGAATAACAAGTGTGTAGTATCCTCACCTATGAAAGTATTTTTATAGAGCACTAATACACATGTTTTAATAAATCTATCCAAAACCACATACAAATAGTCATGATTCTTTTTAGACATAGGCAAGCCTCTTATAAAGTTCATGGAAACACTCTCCCATGGTGAGGTTGGTAGATGAAGTGGGGTATACAAGCCCAATTTCCTATTTCTAGTCTTGTTAGTGGCATAAAGAATACAACCTTTTATGTGGATACATTTTCATACATCTGAGGCTAATAATAAAATATTTGTAACTATGAAATCATTTTCTCAAGGCTAGAATGACCTAAAATAAAGGAAATATGTGCTTCCCTAGTCACATGGAATATTTCATCTTGTAGAATGTAAAAATTTCCAAGATGATACAATAATCCATCATTCATGTGATAGTATATTTATTCAACCTACTTACCATGGGTTATTTCTTCATAGACATCCTTAAAATTAGCATCTCTAGCATATTATTCCTTATAGCTTTCATGCATCAAAGAACTATGTTATAAAATAATAGATGAAACAATAGGAGGTATTGAAAGCATATCAACTACTTTATTTTGTGTACCTTTTTTATACCTAATCATAGGATGGAATTATTTAAAAAACCCCATCAAATAAAAGTGGGTTGATTATTGTGTCTTTTACTGTGATTAGAGATATTGCAAAGGATAGTAATCCATATAGACTAGCATCTCGTTTCCCATTAGATAATGTTTCAATTATTTCACACTTTAAACTAGAGAATAAAATTCTTTATCATAAGTAGGATAGTTCCTTACTGCACTTGTGAATGTTTTATAATGGTAACACATAGTTTTGTGCTTTTGCATTAAAACTGGAACCATGGCATAATCACTTGCATTAGTTTCAATCTCAAATGGCTATTGTAAGTCTATAAGTGCTAATTCTAGGGTTGTGCCTATATTTTATTCTATCATGTCAAAGGATCTTTGGTTCCTACCTCCCCACTAAAAGACCTATTTATTACTTGTCAAAGCATGCAAACCAGATGCAATCAATGAAACGTAAGAAATAAACTTCCTCCAAAATTGGAATGTCCTTAAGAAGCTTCTAACTTAGTTACATTATTAGGCTTAATCCATTTAATTATGGCTTTAACATTAGAGGGATAGATTTTTAGTTTACCTTCTCGTACAACATATCCTAAATATACTAACAATGTTTTACCAAATTCACATTTAGACATATTTAAATATAATTTTTCCTTTTACAATGTTCTTAAGACTTTCCTAATATGATTTACATAATATTTTCAAGTTTTGATAAATATCAAAATATAATATAAATAGATTATTAAAAAATCATCTATGAATGTACTAAATACATCATTCATAACCCACATGAATGTGCTGGTGCATTAAAAACCTCAAAAGTCATAACAAGCCACTCAAAATACCTTGCTTAGTTTTAAAATCAATTTTCCAAATTTAAGCTTCACTAATTCTAACTTACTAGTAACCACTTCTCAATTCTAAGTTGGGGAAATAGAAAACATTTTTAAACTGATCAAATAAATCATCAATGCAAGGAAGAGGGTAGTGGTTTTTAGCCATAATTGTGTTCAATGATTAGAAATCCATGCACATATAACAAGTGTCATATTTCTTTGGCACCAAAATAATTGGTGAACCACATGGAGAAGTGCTTGGCTAAATGATCCCTCTCTTAATTATCTCTTGAAATTGCTTCATTATTTACCATAGATATCTTATACATGCCAAATTACGAAGAAGTGCATATTTTTATAGTTGTATATAATGATGTATATGTATTTGAGGAGGTAAAACTTGTGGATCCTAGAAAACATAATTATTATTAGACATAATATTAGCTATTTCATGCCTATGTTTAGGATCACAACCTTCTATAGCCTTAGATTTATCATCATCCTTGGCTTTTACAATCATGAGTAAAATGTTATTTTTTACATTGATGAGAATTTTCATCTATCCTATAGATACAAATGATAAGTTTGTTTTTATCTAATGGGCCTTAACAATGTATTCAAACCCATATTTCACAAGCAAGTATTTATTCTATTCCATATATAAAATTGATTTTCTATCATACAAATAAGGACTTCCATGTAAAATACCACAAATATCAAGTGGAACCACATTAACTCTACCTCATCAATGAATGAGGTGATTACAAATTTTAACTTGCATGTTTTCATGAATTTTAATTTAGCATAATCACACACCCATCCTAAAGGGTATATCTTAGGATGTGGTTTAGTTTCAAGTCCTAATTTATTCACAACTTCCTTAGAAATGAGATTATCTTAAGATCCACTATCAAAATGAGTATCTATCTTAGTATGATTAGAAATCACTCTAATGTGGAACAACTCATTTCTTTTATTTTCATCATGCATAGATTTAGAACATAAAGAAGAATGATAATTAATAAATTTAGTGACATAAGAGGAAAGAGATGAACCTTGCAAACCATGGTGGTGATCTTGGTTTCATCACCTGAATCAAAGCCAAGATTTTGTTGGATTGCTGTGGTAGTCTTCTTCTTATCATCTTTATTATTCCAAATTCTCTTTGGTTTTAGTTCTAGATGGATATTAAAACACTTTACATTTTCATGATCTTATCTCTTGTAATGAGATAAAAAAGGTTTCCTTTCCTCTTTTTTGACTATGGAAGTATGTTTTGTATTACCATTTCCTTTTCCTTTACTTTCAAGTAATTTAATTGGTTTTTTTATGAAGTGATCCTTGTCCTTAATCACTTTACCCATTGATTCAATATGGGCATAGTTTGGACACAAACTTCATCTTTGGTCTACAAAATAATCCTACTTCAAATCTTGGGAAATCTCTAATTTTCTTCTCCAAGTGTCTTCTTGTACTATAATAACATATACTTACTTTTGTCTTCTTATAAAGGGTTAAAAAATGATTTTCAAATATATATTTTTCCTTTTTATATTGTTTTTTGGATTCCTAATCAGATGGCTAAGACTCTATCATTTTTTCCAAAGAGGAAGAGTTAAAATATCCTTCTTAGGTGCTTCATATCCTTTGTTTTTAGTAAATGAGTCTGAATTTCAAAGGATATATGTTATATCTTACATTTCAATTTCGAAATCAAGGTGTGGCTGAGATGGTAAGACTTAAAAATGGGTCGATGGAAGTTAGAATGTCAATTATCATGGTTCATGTTTTACCTTGGATAAGGCTTAAGTACTTTTTTTTGGAAATTTTATCCCACATTTGTGGGAAAGGAAACAAACATAATATTTAAATGAAATCTTCGTGTCTTGTTAAATAGTCATGATGCCACCCATTCCTTGGAACTTAGTCAATGCATATGCATTGTAACTTGTGTAACATGGAATATTTTGAGGATGGTCTTCAGGGCTATTTTGGATGCTCCATGTGGTAGGTGTGAAGCCTTACACTTTCCAATCTCACCATTCTTTGAAAACATATCCAAGTTTAATCCCACATTGATGGTGGGAAAACAATATAAAGGGTTTTAATATAAAATCACTCATATAACATTTTGAAGTAAATATGGTAGGGGCCCCCTCCTTACATAAGGATGACCCCACCAAATGAAAGTCCCTCAACCAAAAAATAGAATGGGAACCATAAACATATATACATTTGTCAAAGATCAAAGACAAAAACCAAACACACAACTTTAATTCTCTCTACCACATGTCACCATATGGTTGGTCCATGTGTCAAGCTAGGATTGGTCCACGTACAATCACAATCATCATGTTGATGTCAACACTATAATTTTATATATATTTTTTCATATTTTCCCAAACTTTAAATGGGCTATAACTTATGCATATGGTGTCGAAATGACTTTGTTCAAATTATGTCAGAAAGCTCTCGATGAGCTCTTCAATGTGTGTGTAGTTTTAGGATTATTATAGACCATTTGATTTAATAGGTATGAGGATCCTCCTATATTATTTACATATATTAAATTTTATAAAAAAAGTCATTTTTTTACATTAAAAAAGTGCATCTATACACATACAGTCTATTTTTTTCACAAAAAAGTACTATGCTAGTGTAAAAAATACATCAATTTTGCATAGTTTTTTTAAATGCATCTGGGTATTTAAGAATACATATATTCCAAATATAATTTCAAAATTATAGAATTCATCTTTACCTTTCTACAAAATTATTTTTTTGAATGTCTCTAAACATTTCTCCAAGTTCAAGTATTATTATTTTTAGAAAAAAGTCACACTTTAAGACCCCATAGTCTACAAAAAGGTACAAAAAATTAAAGTATAAGGGGAAACTTTGGACCATTTGAAAAAAAATAAAAATCAACATCCCAAATATAACTAAGAGAAATCCTAGAAGGCAATGTAATGACTAAGAGAGAATATTGAAACAAGTCAAATATACACATTATATTCTAAATATGGAAAATATATAACTTCCATATTTATATCATGTCTGAAAGAGATGGAGAATTAGAGAAAAATAATATGGGAGAGATTTATAAAATAAGATACTTGTCAAGTGGGGCAGATGGAGGGAAGGAAAAGAGGGTGTTACCAAGGAAAAAACATTATCTCTACCAAAAAAAAGACACTCAAATCAAGTTGGCAAGACTAATATTTTTAAACATCAATGTCCCTAAAGAATCCTACTTAGTAAATGTAAGGTTAGGATAACCAGTGAAGTATAGGTGTCATCCCATGAAAGTTAGTATGCATGGAAAATCAAATTATCCCACTTTTTCATAACATATTCCATGCTCCTTAGGACCCCTTACAAATCCATTGGTCTACTATGAGGACTAGGTACTTGTGTGAGAAGGTAGGTGGTATAAAAATGTAATAATATATATAATGATGTAATTAGACCTCTTATCCAAATCTACTATCCTACTACACCCTAGTGGAACTTAAATCTATCATAATCCCTACTATGGGTTTTAGTTTTGAATATAATAGTAGACGTGACAAAAATATAATGTATTTTAGTATGATCTATATTCTAAGATGTAAATTTTATTTTAACATTATATTTTATTATTATTTGTCTTTTAAATATTTTGAATTTATATTTTTTACCTCTCCTTACAAATTTGGGAAAACCAACAATAGGTTCTAAATATGACTATCACAAGATATATGACACTTAGCCATTAGATATGAGAACCTAAAGAACACGGTGCCTAAAGAATCATATAATTTAACCACAAAAAATAATTCAATATTGAAACTAACCCAAGTGATCCCAATATGAAATGGAAAATATGGAGTCCTGAAAGTGATCATAGAATGATTAGGTTGCCTATATATCAAAAAATGTGTAAATGGAGATGATATAATGATAGGTAGGTATGAATTGTCATCATAATAAAGGGTAAAACATGGATGAGGACATGAATATAGATTTTATAGTTTTACCACAATATAAAGATTGAATTTAAGTGAGGAAAACATTAGTGTTTAACATTTCATTATCTTTATAAGAAGACATATAGCTAAGGTTCAGAGAAAAAAATCATTTTATAAAAGTGATGAGTGTTTATTAGGAGGGAATAGTTGATTCTCTAGGTCTTACCATAAAACTCACAAACTAAAGATATACAAGTCACAAGTAAAATAAAAATATGAATTATGATAAATATATGAATAAAAAAAAGATAGAAAAATACCCAAAGGGTGTATATAATGATAGAAGATACTAAATAATCATAAAGGAAATAATGTATAATAAAGGGAATAAAATGGTTGTATAAAAGAAAAAAAATTAGGATGGGAGTTTTTGAGGAAGGATTGGTTGATTCCAAAATTCTTATAATATAACTCATAAACTAAAAAACCAATTGGTGAAAAATAAAAAAAATAACAAAGGACAAAGCATAAGAATAAGGATAATGCCATAAAAACCCAAAGGTGTGTAGAGAAAGCAAGGCTAGGTTGCAATGTAAAATAATTCAAATATAACTTTCAATAAGTTTTAGCTCAATATAATACAAACCAACTATAATCATGCAAGTAATATGTAATATGAAGGGCATAATGGTAATTTCACTAAATAATCCATGCAAACCGATAAGAGGTCTAGCACAAGAATTGATAAGATAAATCATCTAAAAAAGAGGGGGAATGCAAAAGAAACCAAAGAACCATAAGGAAAATAAGTTCAACTGATGTATACTGTGATATGTGAAAAATAAACTTGAAGCTACTACCTAAGATCCATAAGGGAAATTAAGGTTAATTGTAAAGCATCCTAAAGGCGAGTAAGATAAAATGTTAAAAAATAAAACCCATAGGAGTTACTAAACATCACAAGGGAAACTAAGGCTAATTTTAAGTGAAATGACTTACAAAAAAAAAACTAAAGTAATTACCTAAGATCTATAAGGAAAACTAATGTTGAATATCATATACAAATGAACCAAAAAGGAAGTAATGGTGTAGTTAAAATTATGCTAAGGAAATAAAATGCAAGAAAATAAAGAAACATGAGATAAAGAAATAAAAATATATATACTAATTATAATATCAAATAAAAAAAAGTGAAATGCAATAATTTTTATCTCATAAGATTTATTGAAGTTGAATTTATTTGTTTGTAATATGTGAAATGTTCTTGATTATTACCTCATGGTATGGATGAGAGATCAAAAAGCCAATAGAATGAGGATGCACATATTAAGATGACCCCAAAGTGTGCATAAGATTAAGGATGGGAATCACAATATGACTCAAATTTTGAAATAAAAAAGGGTGGGTAACATGATATTCCCCAATATGTGTAATAAGAAGGGGATGTGTATCATAAGATGCCAAAAAATGTGTGAGAAGAAGAGGGTAGAAATCACAAGATGCCCTATCTTGTGTGATGTGGGTGGATTGGAGTTAACCTCAAGATTTAAAATCCTAGTAATGATATCTAATTCTTTGTAAATTTGTAATATAATGGGGAATGTGAAATCTAGGGTAATTTTAGGATCTTTGGGAGGTGATATAATTTTAATATGTATGGTATTTAGTCGGTTGATATAGTCTAGTGTAACATTATTAAAATGAAATGTATTGGTTAAGGGGATATATTTTGGTGAAACAAGACTAAATTGAATTGTATCAGCTAGGTCGATACAATCTGGTGGAATAGGACTAAAGTGAACTACATCAAATAAGTAGATATAGTCTTTTGATTGAAAGGAAAATGCAGTGGAAATCTATAATGGTTAGTGGTTAGTGCAGTAAAGTAAAAAAATAATAACTCTATTAGCACATTTTAGGTCATGACCAATGTTTTTTTCAATAATACGAGATAAAATAATAACTATATCAATGCATTTTGTTTCATGGCTGGTACAATTGTTTGAAATAGAAATATTTATATCTGCACATTTAGTGTCATGGCTAACATAGTTGGATGAAATAAGAGGTATTATATAATCAAAATTTATATCATGGTTGGTGTAGTGCTTGTAATAAGAGGGTGAATTAGAACTATATCAACACTTTTAAGGTTATGTATGATGTCCCTATTCTTGAGAGGATGAACTATATCAACATATTTATGATCATGGATAATGTAGTTGACTATAGGTGGTTACAATTGAATGGTATCAAGTTGGCTAATACAATTCAAAATAAGTGATTTTAGTATTTATTTGGGTACGTGAATTTAGTTTTAATGAATTATCATTCTAAAGACCTTAAAGGGTATGGTAGAGGGTGGGTATACATAAATAAAACCATACTCATATTTAATTGATTTTAAGTAAGAGATAAAAAATGAAAAAATAATAATAGGGTTTGTCATCCATGTAGTAATAATCATCAATGATAACACACACTATCATGTTGGGGTATTCATCCCCATAAAAATCATCATATATGGGAGTTTTATTTATTTATTTAAAAATATATGATAAATGGTGAAGGTAAGGTCTTTAGGGTCCTCTTATGGATCTTTATAAATGGGAGGACCGTATTAATAATATTAGAACTAGCTATAAGTGTCATCATTGGGATATTCACACTAGTAATAAGGATCATTAAGATAATGTGGAATTTTTTTTATCATGTTAGGATCTTCACCTCCATCAGAATCATTGTTATGTATGGAAAAATCATGGTATTGATTTTCAACCATGTGAGAAGTGGTGAAGGTGGGATAACTAGGACACTCATTGGGATCATAAAATAATAGAGGATCATGTTGATAATATTTGGTGACACTATAAATGTGATCATTGGGATATTAAACCATGAGAAAAGGTGTAGCATAATTTCACAATGATTATTTTCCTTTAATGGTGGTTATATAAAGTAGAATGAAGTGTCCATTAAAAAGAAGAATGGGTTAAGATTCGCTATAAAAATCCTAAGAGAAGACATAATGATGAAGGAAACTAAATATAAGATGTGGAAAAAGGTTGATAAAAAGAAATAAGTGGTATAAGGTAGGCTAATACATTTGGTTATTGGATTTGGAAAAAAACACTATATCTAGTTGGCCGATATAATTTGGTAAAAAGATGGATAAACTAAGTACTATATCGAGATGGCTGATATAGTTTGGTAAAAATGTGGCATAACTAGTGGATAATTAAAAGGAATCTATAAGATTGGTCAATATAATAAAAATCAAGAGTTAGAAATAAAATTTTGTATCAAGTTAGTGAATACAACATGGAAACAAGAAAACATGTATTAGGTTAGCTATAACAGGTAGAAATGAAACTTAAAACTAAATCAAGCTAGCTAATATAGTCTAGAAATTAATAAAATTGTATCATGTTAGCCAATATAGTTTGATTAAATATGATAAACTAACCAAATAGAAGCAAATGAAAAAAATAATAAGGTATAACTAAGTTAGGTGTGTTTGTTTTTAAGCTCTTAGATATATTGATATTAGGTGTAAATAGTGAACAAAACCTAAAGGGAACTCACTTTAGAGGATTTCACCATATCATAGACACACTATCTCATCTCTATGGTACACTTAGAGTAATTTTTTAGGGTTAACTATTTACCATTGCACTATAAAACTAAATGGATAAAAGGCTTCCTATTAGTTGAAAAGAAAACCTTATGTGCTTCCAATATACTCTAAGGTACATGAAAAATATATTTTATATATAGTATTGTCTAATTGATTGAGTATTGGGGTAGTGCCCCTCATACCATGGCTCAAGTAAAAATTAAGATTTTTCTTCTTATAATAATAACTCTTATTAGTTTTGAAACTATTAAAACATAGTTCTAAATTAAAAGAGAAGAATAGTAATATAGATAATTTAGATTGAAATAAAAAATAGTAATATGCAATGAAATAAACAAACATTAAAATAATATTGGGTTAGTTGATACAGTTGAAAAAATGATAAAAATAAAATGTTTCAGGATGGCCAATGTAATTGAAAGGAGACATAAAACTATATTAGGTTGGATGACATTGTTGAGAAAAACAAAAAAAAATTTCAAGTTGGCTGATACAGTTAGGAAAGACTAAAATAATTATCAAGTTAGTTGATACATTTGTTAAAACTAAGATGATTGTATTTGGATGTTTGATACAATTGGGTTGAAAATATATGATGGTTTTGAAGATGACACTAAGAAGAAAAAGGAAAATGTGAAAATTGTCCAAAAAAAAGTGGGATAAGATTCATGTCAGGTTCACCAAAATGTATGTATATGCTAGGATGGTCTATAATTATACCCTTTATCTCAATATATTAAGACTCAAATAAGGTCAAAATAATATATCATGTGTATTCCTAAATAATCTAGTAAGTAAATTGAATAACTGTAGACCTAGCAAAGGGTATTCTACAATCAAATTTAGAAAGTAAAGGTTTTTAATTCCTTAGCCTATGCCATGGGATATAGATATCATTAGGGTTAAATGATGGGTAAGTATTGGAAGGATGATTTTAAATATGCAAGTAAAGTAAATGATGGGTAAGTAGTTTTAAATAAGGTAAGTCATAATGGTCAACCAAATGGGGGTTTATGAAACCTAAGGTGATAAGTAGAAAGCCTAAGAAACCTTATATTTATATAAAAGAATAATTAACATAAGGGAGATCATAATAATTGATGCATACATACATCCAAAAAAACACTAAACCATCCAATATATAATCTACTAATTAAATAAAATACTGTAGGTATAGATATACTTACCTTTGGGTGGACCTCTCAATGCTTCAATATCTCCTTTGAATCAAATGGAACTTTACAAGTGTTATTTTAGGTTTAAGACCTCAAAAGGTAATATTAGCACCTATAGATCCTTAGTTAGTAACTCCAAATACCTCTCCAATTGATATTCAATGACCCTACAAGATAACACCTCCAAATAAGGTTCTAAATATCTAACTCTCCAAAATACTAGATAGCGGCATACATATAAATGAAAAATGAGTGAATGAATATGATATATGTTCTAGGAATGAAATATGTCCATATATCTAGATGGATCCAATAGCTAAAACTAACACTAAACTCTAAGCTGACAATATCAACTAGGTTGATACAATTGAAATATATTGATTTACATAGTACGATATCAACCATACTAATACAATACAAATTATTAAAGATAGAATTAGAAATATATCAAGATGGGCAATATAGTATAGGGAAGAAAAAATATGAAGAAGACTTTATCTTCAAGGTCAATACAATAGGATATAGGGAAGATATAGAATCTAGATCAAAATAAGATGGAGGGCTAATATGAAAATAGACTTAGAGGAGGTCATAATGATAGAAATGATGGTGTGATAGAGTAGTATGAAAATATATCTCATAGATTACCATGAGCTAATCCCATACTATTCCTAGTGTAACTTTTAAGGCATGCACTTAGGAATATTTATACACTAGCAATCCCCTACAAGAGAAAAAAATTGTAAAGTGATAAAAGTGAAAATATTAGGTGTATACACTTTCCATTTACCATGTTCAACAAATTTCACTGATTACACGTGCATTGATAAATTTCATGATTTATGCAATGTTATCTGGATATTCCACTATACTATGTTGTGACATTTACATACTTGGATGGTGTAGAATACTTTCATGTTATATTCTTCTTTGATGTTATTTATTTTTATAATATTATAGACAATACTTGTCTATTATATGTTGCCATTTGGCCTATAAGAGACTGAGATAAAATGCTATATTAAGGATGACTAAGATCACTTTCAGGCAAAGTGTGAGAGTTCAAACACCATGAGGGATGGGGCCACCAGTATGTACCTTTATTTTCTTCTTAATTTTTCAATTAATTACATTTATTAATCATTGTATCTCTTTGTATACAAGCTTCAATCAGCTCTATAGGGGCAAATCATTATTTATTCTTTATCAATTATCAAAATTTGCCCTATTGGGGTAAAACTATCTTATCATGATCAAATCTATGCTACTGGAGTACTGGAATTTGAATAAGCTTAGTTCAATCATTAGTGAATAAAACAAAAAAAAAAAAATGAATATAAATAATATAATATTATACACTAGGATTAGCTAAATTCACACAAGAGGTGAATTAAATAGAAAATAACACAAATAGATTATACCTTTCTTGGAGACACCTTTGTTTGTCAGTTCAAAGAGGCTCATGCTCAGATTTGAGGGGAGCGCCAAAGAAACTATATATTTGGGGGAGGGCCAAAGAAACTCTATATTGGGTGAGGGATAAAGAAACTCTATATTGGGGGGAGGGGTTGACCAAAAAAAATATAGTTGGGGGTGGCCACCATATATATATCTCATAGATAATCTATATAGATATATGGATGCCTCTATCCATCTAATAGATAGGTAGGGGGACCACATAGATATATAGGGGAAGTCGAGTGCATCTCTATAAGGGCCCTTGCCCCCTCTATCTATATGGGGCTTAAGGGACTATATACATTCTATATAGTCTAGTTGCCCAATATAGAATAGGTTCATTGGCCCCCTATCCCTATATTTATATAGGGATAAGGATATAGGCCCTCCCCATATATATATATATATATGTATGTATATATATATATATATGTATATATATATATGTATATATATATATATATATATATATATATATATATATATATATATATATATATATATATATATATATATATATAGAGAGAGAGAGAGAGAGAGAGAGAGAGAGAGAGAGAGAGAGAGAGAGAGAGGCTCCCCTCACTATATATAGTTATAGTTATTGTTTGAGCATAGACCTTGACCCCCTTGATTACCAACTATAAAAAGTTGTTGATCAAGCACAGACCTTGAACCCAACCCTATCTTGCCCTATCATATCCTATCCTATCCTATCCTATTATATCATATGCTATATTAAGGCTAAGGCTATTATGTTCTTATATAATGAATTAGATTCTCTTCTTAAAGCTAAAAGTCCCATTTGTTATATCTTTCCTATTGAACCATCTTGTTGTAGTGCCATATCGATCCACAGGCCTAAAGGATATAATATCATCATGAGTTGAGTTGGAAAAATGTAATTTTGTTGATAATTAACCATATCCCATATAAATAGAGGGTGAGGGGGATGCGGTGCCACCAAAGAAGTAGTTAATATGTACTATTCTAATTCTTTATAAATAATATATACTCTATCTATAGACTTTGGGGTTCCCCCTCCTTCCCCTCAACCTCCCCATATATAGATAGGCCTCACTATTTTTATAGGGGTTAGTCAATCATAGACCTTGACTCTATCCATAATACTTTAGAGCCCTATTATATATATGAAGAGCCCCTCTATATTTAAACTAGGTCATATTAACTTTATATGGTTGGGGATTTGAGGGTAGCACCCCTATATCTCTATATATTAGAGTCCCTCTCTATCTAAACTCAACTAAAATTCATATGTTTGAGGGTGTCCCTCCTTATCTATCATGTTTTATCTTATCTATTTGAGAGGTCAAGTGGCATGTGTGGGAAACATTTCCCCTTGTATAAACTTGATTTGTCTTGAGAATTACATGAATAAATGTGAAGATATATTATGATTTTGGCATAACAAGTTTAGTTTAAGAGATATTTCTTTGAGTGATGTCCTTAATATTTGGTAAAGATTCACTAGATAATTGGTCATATTGAAAGAGTGTGAATATCCTTTCATTTATAGAATTGGAAAATAATAATGGATTATGCATCTTGAGATGAAGATCAAGGGTCCAAGATTATCCCTCCATTATCATAAATGAGAAAGATGGATTATAGAAAAAAAGGGATGGAGTATGTCATATAAATGTAAGAGATTCAAATCATGACCCTCATTTGAGTGTGTATGAGGGGTGTAAGAGGAAGAGTGTGTAATAAGGGTGTAAGATATATTAATTTCACACTTGGTATGATGATGTTGAATACACACTATTTTTAACTTTATAATTTACTAACACTTTATCTCTTGCAAAAATATTTTGAGTCTCATTCTTTCCAAGTACACGCCTTAAAGGGTACAATGGGAAAGGAGTTGACAGACCTTTGGTACTTTGTATAATTGTTGGCCCCTATATAATTACCTAAAACTAATACACAATACTCTTATCTAATTCCCTAATAAATAAAAACTTATTTATACACTCCCCTAAGCAATTCACCACCAAAAATAACCCATACTTAAGCAAACACCCCTTTTATTCATTATTCCTACTACGTCAACCCGATCAACCTTATTAGGAATTTAATGCATGTTACACAACTCCATCATCCAAACCAATCTACTTTGAGACCTAATGACTCTATTTCCTACCAAACAAGATTAGCTTAGCTGATCTTATCAGATAAATTCCCTAAAGGGTTTAGGGTCAATCCTTATCTATAAATACCCCCTTAACTTCATTTTTAAAGGGAGGATAATTTAATTGTGCATCATTAACATCATAAATCTACTTATACTATCATTTGAAGGTTTCATTTCTTAGGGTTCTACCTTGGAGTAGTAGAATTCATCTTGTGTAGGTCTTGGATGAATAGGAAAAATCTTGTACCCTAGAGTTGATATATCTTTGTGATCCTTAAAACCCAAAACAACCTATTGTAAAATACCATTGGCCAAGGGAGAGATTTAGGCACGATGGGTTCACTTTAAAAATGTAAGTATACTCCTAGCTCTTCATTTTGATAAGTAGATGTTACATAACTAATGGATTGAATTGTATATTTGCCTGCGTAGATTACTTGTATATTATCTTGAATAGAATTATCTTTATTTTTTTATTATCTTTCCCAATTTTTCCACAAGATTTTGTGAGCACTATATTATCTTCTATGTTTATTTAGTAGATTATCTTGTATGTTTGTTTAGTAGATTAGCTAATTCTATTTGTCACATTATAAGACTTATCAGGGTTATTTGATAATTACATTTGACTAGAGGCCTTGGAAACCTCTCTTTTAATATTATGTATTAAGATATCCCTTAATTAGGTTTAGTGGATCCATATTTATTCATGGCCTCAATATAATAAGGTGTTTCTAAGTGGAATATTATTTGATTATCTTCTCTAAGTAGGATAAGTTGTATATCTATCTTATTTCACTTGCATATGTTATGGTGAACTCAATGTGAATTTAACCCCTGTAATTTTTAAATTTTCATTTATAGTCAACTGGATTAAGCATGTCAATCTAATTTAACACTTTATGTGCATATTTTCCAACTTCATCAAGCCTATCAAATTGTTTTGGCTCTATATATGCAATTCTTCTAACTTCATCAACCCTATCAACCTATTTCTACTTTTCATGTGAAAACTTTGTAATTTTATCGAGTGTGTCAACCTATTTAAACATTTATTACATAGGTTTATAAACTTTGTTAAGCCTATCGACCTAGTTCTATTTTTTATGTGCTAGTTTTCTAACTTTGTTGAGCTTATTGACCTAGTTATATCTTCTACAATCAAGTTTTTTAGCCTCAACTAACTAGATTAAACTAATCGATCTAGTCTTTTTTTCAATTTTTTGCATAATTGAATCAATCTGTTCAATTTCATTCATTTCTACATTTTATTTTTAGCTAATTACATCGATCTAATCTTGATCTAGATTTATTTTCCTATTATTTATTAGTTTTATTTTCACTAGATTGACTAACTCAATTCTATTTTTTGCATATGTAAGATCTAACACTTTCTTAGATGACCTAAATAAAATAGAAATTCAACATCTTTAGGAAAAGTTAGTACATTGACCTGGTCAATTTTGTCTTATCTACCAAGTTTACTCTAACCATGTATTTAAATTCAATACTATTACTATTTTTTTAATTTTTTAAAACTACACCTACATAGTCAACTAGATCAATTGACTCAATCTAGTTTTATGATTTTTATACCAATAAAACTAAGTTGACTAGCTCACCTTTATTTTTTATAGCCTATTTTTATAGCAATTGAGTCAATTATCTCCACCTCATTATATCTTATTTGTCTAACTTGATTGATTTTGTTTTGTGTGTTCAATTTTTAACTAAAATAAAGGAAATTAACTTGTATCTGATAGTAATTATAATCACTTTTGGCAGAGGTAACAAAGTGGAATTTTGGAAAGATCCTTGGATCAACTCCCCTTTGGCCTCCTCCTTTCAAGACTTAGAATTAATATCTTTCTTCAAAGAGACCTTTGGCCATAAGGTGTTAGATTATTGGGAGGAGACTGATAGAAGGAATAAGTGGAAACTTCTCATTAAAAATGATCTAAATTTATAGCAAGTCCATCTCCTACATAACTTAACCATTTTTCTCCAACACATTCATATCAGCTTATTCCCGAAGGAGGATGCTCTTATTTAGAAATATGATCCCAGTGGTCTTTACTCTGTTAAATCTAGATATGTCTCCATTTGGGAATAGGGATAATTTTATGATAACTATAATGATCTTTGGTTAAAAAATATCATTTCCAAGATTAATGTTTTGTTTTGGTTGGTGGCTCAGAACAAGATTTTAATTATGGATAACTTGGTGTGAATGGGTATTCTTTTTCCCAATAGGTGTGCTCTTTACAAATGAGAAGCTGAATCTATCAAGCATTTATTCCTTTCCTATTCCTTTGATTCTTCCATTTTTAGAATTTCTTCAGTAGGTCTAACTTTTCTTGGGTCACCCCAGGCTCTATTAAGGACCTGATCACTTAATGGAAGCCACCCTAGGAATCTCTTTCATTTAAATTTTTGTGAAATTTAGCTCTCCCCTACATTTTTAGGGAATTTAGAAAGCTAAGAACTCTTGTATTTTTGAGAAATATATGCCCAATCCTTCCTCCACCTCTAAGAGGATCTTGGCCTTTATCCATGAATATTGGTCATCCTTTGCTTCCTCTTTTGAC
Organism: Torreya grandis; assembly: GCA_037957365.1. Taxonomy (NCBI): domain Eukaryota; kingdom Viridiplantae; phylum Streptophyta; class Pinopsida; order Cupressales; family Taxaceae; genus Torreya; species Torreya grandis. The sequence continues at coordinate 2,798,638 of JARHVA010000420.1, read as the reverse complement.
CAACCTAGTTCCCCAATCTTCTCCCAGATTTTAAACCACCTCAACCTTGTCATACCTAGAAGATTCTAAGTGAAGGGGGTTGATAAGTCAAAATTTAAATGGTTGCATTATCTTCCTTTTTGGTTTAAACTAAATTTTGATGGGGATACAAAAGGGAACTCAATCCTAGTGGGAGTGGGAAGATTTATCAGGGAGTCTTTCAAGAATATAAGAGTAACCTATGGTAGGCTATTGGGGATCCAAACAAATCATGTCTCAAAAGCTAAAATATAACTGGTGGTCAAAATCAGCATGGAATTCATCCAAATTGAGGGTGAATCAATGAAAATTATTAATTATCTAAAAGTTCTTTCCCACTCTTCCTAGAATATTTCTAGAATAATTGATGATGCAAAAAACTTGTTGGCCCTTTTTAAATGGGTCTCCATAAAAAATGTGTACAAGGAGGGAAATAGGTGTGTTGATTGCATGGCCAACCTTGGGGTCCAAATAAGTAAATTCATTAGTTAGCACGAGAGTGATTTTACTAGTGATGTCGTCATGATTATTGAATTAGAAAAAGAACACACCTCACGTTGTCATGATGGTTTTTTTAATGTTGACACAAATCTAGATTGAAAGCTTAGAATTAATATGTGCAAGGTAATTATTCCTATAAACTTTCATGTTTGGGTCACTCTAGGCTTGCATCACCTTTTGTTATTTGGATCTTTTTTCCATAATCTACCTATCTCCTTATCTAATAGCTTGAACAACAAATATTGTAAAAGTCTACAAATTCACAAAATAGGTAGTGATCAAGATCAGTTCAAACCAATTTCATGCTTTGATGTCAAGGAAACTAAAAATGTTTTACATAAAATGGTCAAAGGTAGTTTGGTACCCTTCATGGAATGGCTAGTTGGGCATGCCATATGGATTTATAGGGATTTCACTTGCATCTAGAAAGATCATGAAGTTCAAATGCATGGCTTAATAATTTTGATCATAGAGGAGCTCATTGGAGAGACTACTAGGATGGACTATTCTATCATCAAATATTTTAAGGATAAGAAGAGAAAGGAGGAGCTTCTCAACATTTTATTTAGAAAGGAAAAGAAGAAACCTAAGGATTTGTCCTAAAAGGGTTTCATGAGGATATAACTACCAAGGAAATGACCTAAAGTTTTCCCCTAGATTATGAGGTATATTACTTTACATGGAAAACATACTATGATTTTTTTCCATCACTTCCTCCTTAATAATTTCAAAGGCCACATCATCAACATTCCATTTTTTCTACTACAATGCTTGGAAGCCTCAGTGTTGACCATTAAGAATAACCCTTCGGCAAAATTAATTCACCAAGGTTTGATTTTACTTTTGATTAAGAGAGGGGAACCATAGTGGTACAAAATCATCACTAAGGTGATTGATATCCCCAATGAGAAGGAAGATACTAAAGAAGGTGAGGATTATTCCATAGAGTCAAACTTTGATAAAGAATAAGAGGGACAAAATGTTGGGGATTCTACTGAGTAGGCATAGGAGGAGCCCAAACTAGATATGGGGATTCCTGTCTATGTCCCTTCATTAACTAGTAGAGGTAGAGGGGTTCCTAAATCCAATGCCAAGGTGGATATCATGAATTCTCTCCAAAAGTTACACATGAATATTTCTATCCAAAAAATTTTGAGCAATGAAATTACATACAAATTTGAGAAGTTAAAAGGGCTCCTAAATCATGAGTCAACAAAAATAAAATTGGGCAAGGTTCATTTGGTATGCATGCCCCAAGGTAAGAAATCAACTCAAATTGGTAGAGAGGAGGAGGTCAACTAGGATCTCAAGGAGAAAGTAGAGATTTAGTCTATCAATTTTAAGTGCATAAGATAGGAAGAGGATAAGGACAAGTTCATTAGAAGCCATACTAGAGGGAGGAACAACAAAATTGAAAATATTGAGACCAATAAATTGGTCTTTTATTATGAATCAGACTAGTCAGGCTTGCTCCATCTCTTTTTATTTGCTCCTAGGTTTTTTGGTTGAAACTTTGCATAAGTTTGGTGGCAGGGGGTTTTAGCTGTTGGGTTCATCTTTCATTCCTTTTTTATCCTATTGATTTGTCATGTCTATCTTCCAAATTTATTCTATAAAGGGAATGGGCCCCTTGTACCTATTACTTAACCTATCAAATAAAAAAACAATCACTTTATTTTTTAGTTGGTTGCATGCTTATTTTCTTTCAAAAAACTATAACTTGGCTTTCAAAATATTGAAAGGATATGTGAATTTTCTTAGAAACTGTGTACTGGTAGCTTTAAAAATACTTATCTACTATCATGAAAGGATATGTGATACTCTATTCATAGTACTTATGTATCATTTATAGATATCATGGCATGATGGGTTTTTCCAAATACTCATATCCATAGTATAGAATTAAACATACTCTTTAGTTTCCACATACTTCATGATATTTTAGAAATGCCTATGATTTACCTTTGTATTGATCCTTAGGAATCCAACCATCATTTTGACTATGTGGTGCATTAGTTATAAATTAGTTCCAATAAGTTACTTATAGATTACCCTTGAAACTAAGTTTAGTGAGATATGGGAATGCCACTTCCTCCATAGCTAGCACTTTAAAATATTGGACCAACACTATCCAATGAGCAATAAAGTATCTTTGTAAGCCTACACTATCAATCACAACCTTTATTAAAACTACCTAATCCTATTTTTAAAAAAAAAATTAGTATCTAAATTACATTTTTTTTGCTTTCTATTTTTTATTCTATGTTATATTATAGACTATATTAACCAATGTTGACAAAAGTTGACAAAAGTTATGTATTGTGTATTTCAACTAGATTGACCTAGTTACATGTATGCTTAACTTTATTTTCAACATTTAAAATTAAATCATCTAGATTTTGACCATTTAATTTTTTAAGATTATAAGATTAGATCAACCAAATTATCCTAGTCTAATTAATATACTATTATGTTTTCTTATTTTCCAAACTAGATCAACCAGCTAAACCTAATGTATTTTCATAATTTTTTGTCATCCTATTTTCCCACCTAGAATGAACATCTTGACCTATTCTATTTCTATATTTTTATGTCCTTCTATTATTCCAACTAGCTTGACCAACTTGACCTAGTTAGTTTACTAATAATTCTATTTTCATACTTTTTCAGTTAGTTTGACTATATTGACCTAGTCTGTTTCTATATTTTTCTATCATTTTATTTTTCCAGCTAGCTTGACCAACTTGACCTAGTTACTTTACAAAAAATACTATTTTCCTACTTTTCCAACTAGATTGATTAGATTGACCAATTCTAATTCCAAATTTTTCTATCATCTTATTAGTCTAACTATCTCGATCTCATTCATTTTTAATTTTTAAGATTCTCATTTCCCTAGTAAGTGTTTGAATAAATTTTCATTCATGAAACATATGTTTGATGAAGCTATAGAACAAAATCAAACTAACATTATGAGATTTACTGATCCTTATAAATCCTCTAAAACACATTTACCAAGTCATGTAGTCGATAATTCAAATCTTAGAAATATCCATATTATTAATAGAACTACCAACTATGGGACTCCTCCCTATTCCATTACACTTAATCATTTATTTTTAAAAATGGTAGAGGATGAATTTAAATTTGAATATATGACCTAAATGATCATATTGATTAAAACCCTCAATATTGAGGCAATGATCCCATAATTATTTAAAATATCATGATGAGACCTCATATTGTATAACCAAATTCATCTTCACCTACCTTTTCTATAGGATTTGGGGTAAGTCATTCTACGACTTCTATCACACCCTATGCCAACCATTTATACAAACATGGTAGGTGTGATGTTTAGTGGTTCTACTCAAAATTCCCACCAATGCTCAATTCCATACTACTAGTGCATCTCAGACTACAAATGCCTCCTAGACTATTACTTCTTTGTATAATGATAATACATCCATGCTACCTCTACTATTCCAAATATCATTAATAATAATAATTTATCATTAAAAAAATTAAATTAAATGGATAATTTTCAAACTAATAGTGCTAACCAAATGATTCAAATACAAAACCAATTAATGCATTTCCAAAAATAACCTCAACCTACTCAATGGGGAATTAAAAATACTAATACCTCCACCTCCCCTTATAGATGCACATGGTAACCTTATACCAAAACCTCCAATTATTAACAAGTTTATTAAACACTTACAAAATGAACCTCTAGTCCCTCAAATTATGAACATTGTCATAGGTGGCATAGTTTCCAATATCACTTATAACGGATCCATTGATCCATCCTTGCATTTGAATAATTTTGTAAATTTATATAAAGATTGGGTTAAACTTTATAATTTCACTACAACAAAAGTTATTAATTAATTTTTTTTCAAGTGATGCTTTATATTGGTATAATCAACTTAAAACTCATTCTATAGCTAGATTGGAAGACGTTAAAGGATTTGTCCCAAGAAAAACCATCAATGACATAGTATGAAAGTGTGGAAATAAATAAATCACAAGACAAGTTGTGTAAACCATAAATGAGACATGGAAAACTAAACGTATTGGAGAAACAACAATGTGATATTATTATAAGGCTTGTAAACAAAATCTCCACAAGTACAAGATTGAATCAAGAGAAAGCTATGAGATTCTAGTGAGGAAATGAGGAGAGGAAGGGCTCTTTTATATATCTAGAGGAGGAGAATGAGAGTTACAAATAATCCTATTATTTCCTCCTATGTATGTTTCACTTATGTCCTAGTCCATTAGAAAGTGAAGGGAGGTGTGTGACATTTGGGAGGAGTTACTCATGAAAGTAACTCCCAAATCCTAAAGGATCACAAAAAGGTGAGTGACACCTCATAGATCCATATTTATGTGAATTAAAAATTCACATAAATAATAATTACTCACACACAAATATTGGAACTTAGGATAAAAATAATTATCCTAAATAAAGGGTAATCCTAAATCTCCCACTTAAAATTTATTTAGGGGTTTACAAAAAAAAATAAGGGAGGAACCATCACTAACTCTCCCACTTGATGATAACTTTCTTTAGGCATAAATTGTTACAAAAGAATATAAAATTTTCTTTACATAGAGGTTTAATGAAGATATCAACCATTTATTCTTCAATAGGACATAAAGAGAAGAATTTAATTGTATTTAATAAGTTCACATTGAAAGTAATTTTGAATATCAATGTGCTTGGACCTTTCATGGAAAATTATATTTTTTTGTTAAGTCAATGACACTTTGATTATCACCAAAAGTTTGAGTAGTCAAATGTTGAGGGTGTCTCAAATATACAAGAAGTATTCTAGGCCAAATAGTTTCCTTTGTAACATGATTAATTTTTTTATACTCAACTTATGTGGAAGATAGATATATAGTATTTTGCTTATTACTATTCCATGAAATGGTGTCGAAACCCAAAGAAAAACAATAACCACTTGGAGATCTATGATTATAACGATCACTGACCCAATCAAAATCTAAATAACCTATCAGAGAAAAAATGTTATTTGAGGTATGCTCTATGCCAAAATTTAGATTACCTTTAATATAATGAATAATTATTTTAGTGGATTTGAAATGAGTATCTTGATGTTTAGACATAAAATTAGAAATTAATACAATAGAAAATACAATATCAAGATGAGTATGAGTAAGATAATTCAAACTAACAAATAACTATCTATAAAGAGTTGGATCAATAGATTTAGCTTCCATGTCATTAAGAAATTTGACACCAAGTTCACAATGGGTAGCAACAAGTTTGCAATCTAACATATAAAATCTAGATAACAAGTCATATGTATATTTAGATTGAGAAATAGAAATGTTATCTTATCCTTGTCAAACTTGAATGCCTAAAAAATAATGTAAGAGACCCAAATCAATCATTTCAAAGGTTTTATTCAACACATTTTTAGTGAAATAAAGCATTGAACTATTAATACAAGTTATGATTAAGTCATCAACATATAAAATAATGATAACTATTCCATTTGGAGTGTTTTTGATAAAAATATTAGGATCATTAGAACTATGAATAAAGCCTCGAGCTATAAAAAAATTGATATATTTTAGATTACCATTCTCTAGGAGATTGTTTCAAACCATAAATAGATTTTTTTAACTTGCAAATAATATTTTCATTGCCTTTATTAATAAAACCAAGGGGTTGATAAATGTAAATTTATTCATGAAATTCACCATGTAGGAGAGAAATCTTAACATCCATTTGATAAAAAGCCAATACATGTGAGTAGCTAAAGCTAAAACAAATTTAATTATGGGCATCTTAGTAATGGGAGTAAAGGTTTCATTATAATCAATTATTTCAATTCATGACAAACATGTAGCAACTAATTTAACTTTATATTTTTTGATTTAATTATCAAAATTGAACTTAGTTTTAAATAACCATTTACAATATACCAAATGATGCCTGTGAGGGAGATGGACTAAGTCTCAAGTGTTATTATAAATCAAAGAATTGTATTCATCATGCATTGATTTTTTCCCAATGAGGGTGACCCTGAGATTGTTTTAGAGTTTAAGGATCATTATTGTGCATAAGTTTAGACATCAAAACATAATTATAACTTTTTTTCCTAGTTATATGATTATCATTAAGATCTACATCAAGTCTAGAATATTTTATGGTAGTCTTGGTCCACTTAGGCATAGATTTGGGTAGAGAAATAATATAATAAGGATAAGGAACTTGAGGAACAATATAATTATGCACCAAATCATTATGATCATCAATTTTTTCAAAATGAAAATAAGCAAAAACTATATCAATAGAATATGCATTGGAAGCACAATCAAGTACACTATTTTTAACAATGTTAACATCCTTTTTAATCTTGTTTTTGTTAGTTTTAGGATCATACACCCTATAATATTTATATGATTCATCATAACCAAAAAATATGAAAATGTCTACTTTATAATCTAACTTTTTATGTTTTTCAATTAGATTTTGAACAAATGCATCATAACTAAAAACACATAAATACTTCAAATTAGGTTTTCTACCACTCCAAGCTTCTTCAAGTGTAGTATTTAAAATATATTTAGTGGGAGTCATATTGATAATATAGGAAACACAATACATAGCTTCAATCTAAAATTTATAATTCATATTTTTATCATGCAACATACACTAACCATTTTAGTGATAGTCCTATGTTTATGTTCAACAACACCATTTTGCTCAAGTGTGTAGGAAATAATTTTCTCATGTTTAATACCATATTGCTGATAATATGCAAGAAAATCATTGTTAACATATTCAGTACCATTATCAATGCATAATATGTGTAAATAACAATGAAAATGTTTTTCAACAAAGTCATGAAACTTAATAAAAATGTCTAAGACTTGATATTTTGTTTTCATGAAATAAATCTAAACTCATCTAGTGCAATCATCAAAAAAAATTATAGCACACTTTTCACCATTAATAGAATGAATTTGCATAAGTCATAAGAGATCACTATGAAACAAATGAATCTTTTCATTAACATGTCAAGATTTATTCTTAGGAAAAATTTCTATATGAATTTTACCAACCATATAACCACTATAAATAGATGTAGTGAGAGAAATTTTAGGAAAACCTTGCACCATATTCAGTTTGTTCATAAGATAAATAATTTGATAATTTATGTATCCTAATATTTCATGCCATAAATTAACATCATTAGATTCAATCAAAGCATAAGAAGAGGAGGAATATTAGAATCCAATAAATTTGAAAAAAAATATCATTATCTAAAAAATTACTACAAACCACTTAAAAATTTTACTTAGTAGATTTAACATAAAAAGTGTCACAATAAAATTCTACTTTATAGTCATGTTTGAATAATTTAGGAACATAAAACATATTTAATTTCAAATCAAGAATAAGTAAGATATTATGCAATTCATCATTAGGGATTTTAATAGTTCTTATGGATTTAATATTTCAATAATTATGATTTTTAAGACATAAGTTATTGTTATAAATATTTTGTTCTAAATAATTAAATAACTTATGATTATATTTCATATGTTGAGTATTATGAGAATCAATAATCCATTCAATAGGAGAAGCATGCAAAGCAAAATTAAAATCAGCTCTAGTGTTATAATTTTTTTAGGTTTAATCTTAGTGTTACTAGATTTAGCATTACATTTGATCTTAAGATTTCCACTTTTGATGTCACATTTATTTTTAAATCAGTGATCTTCATCATGAGTATTTTTGTCACAATAATTACACTCTAACTTTTTTGTAGGTATAGAGTTAGATTTTTGATCTTTATTTTCATATGTATTATTATAATTAACATGTTATTTTCCATTATTATGTTGGTGTTTAGAAACAAAATAATGTTAATTATTATTAATACTACAAAATTGAATCAAATTTTGTTCTTCTTGACACAATAAAGTACAAAATAATTCAAATGTCAACAAAGCAAATAACGTATGAAAAACTAGTTGTGAATGAATATTTGTAATAAACTAATAAAAAGGTCAAGGCAAACACTTTTTCATGATAATATCAATAAAATTAAAATATGAAATCTTAAATCATAAATCAATTAATTGATAAAGCAAAGAGTGAACTCTGATCAAGAAATCATCCATAGTTTTGAAGTCATTGTACTTTACATCAAATAATTGATCTTGAATTTGAATTTTGTGGCATTCATTCACATTATAAATAGATTTAAGATTGAACAAAGTAGTGGATTTAAGAATAAAACCTTCAATATTCACATGTAATTCATGGGTCATGGCCATGCCAATCAATCCTAAGGCCTTGCCATTTTTTGTTTTCCATTTCTCTTTAACTTTAGTGGAGGTAGTCTTTGTATAAAGTTTGGGGTCTATGCCATCTACTATGTGAAATAAGTTTTTGAAAGTGAATATGTATTTCATATATGATTTATATAAGTGGTAATTGGTAGACATGAGTTTAAATTTTGGAAATAATTGAGTCATTATGCCACAAAATCTCACCCAATTCTTGAAAAGTGAATAGGAAAGAAAAATAACTTAGATAAAATAGGTGTGGAGGAGGGGAAAGAAAGACAAAGAAAACACTTAGCCTAAATTCAAAATAAATATCAAGGAATAAATGGGAGATGTAAAATAATTACAAAAAAATCAATAATAAGATGGCAAAAAAATTGCTATGTTGACATGAAAAAGATAATGCCAACTTTATTATAAGCTATGATCTTAAAAACTTGATATATTATTTTTTTGTTTTTGATTTAAAAAAAAAAAAAATATACTACCATAGAGAGGAAAATCCTGCCAAAGAAAAAAATCTTACTTTTGTTTTATTATAATTGGAAAGGCTTTATATATATATATATGTAATTGGAAATTAAGGTAAGTTCAAATTAAAACCTAAAAAAATAATGATTAAAATTTTATGATATGAGAAAAAGAATAAGGTGAACTTGGTTGTATTGTTATGTGATTTTTTGTTTATTTATTTTGTTTTAAAAAACCAATACTTAGAATGGTGAATCAAAAGAAAGAGAAAAATATTGAATGAGTTATTTGAAACAAACTTAATTAAATAAAAGAGAACACCATATTTTAAAGAGTAAAATAATATAAAAATTTGATAAGAAGGAAAAGTATTAAATGAAGATCATTTAGACTAATTAAATGTGATTAAATGAAGTTCTTTGATTTAAAATTAAATATAGTGCACTCATTCATCTAAAGTGCACTACCCAATTATTTAAAATGAAATGAATTACTTTAACATCGAAAGGAATGCATTGATCTAAAGTGCACTACCAAAAGAGAAAAGATAAGAGGAATTTAAAAGAAAACTCATTTAGTCAACACCAAATAAAATTAGAACCTGAAATGCATTACTTAGACAAGAAATTATTAACAAAGTTTGAAATCTAAAACCTATGCTTTAAGTGAGATATAAAAAATATAAAACAAGCCTATAAAAGATCTGCTACAAGGATGGTCTAGCTATGCACCTTAAAAATGTTGTGACCTATGTCACCTTCACTTCCACACTCAACCATATAGGATGCTTTGATATAGGAAGGGGTGGAGACCTTGTAGAAATCTCAAAACAACTATTCATAACTCTTGGGAAAGAAATTAGAATGAGATACAAAGATCTCTCTGAGAGAAAAAGAATGAATATATGCGAATTAAGAAGGCAATTGTTGTTGGTTGGATTTATTTTTAATGATCAAACAAAAAAAATAACTGTAAGAAGAATTAAATAGCCAAGAAATAAACTCAAAAATATTAAAAAAGTAGAGATGTAAGATCAAAAGGAAGGATATTTAATAAATATTAGTGTTTAAAACTAAAAAAATATGACTTAAAAAAATAAATCTTAAAGCTACTATATATGTGATATAATTTTTTGTTGTTTGATGTGTATGTAATGTAGTACTTGACTTGAAGAGCCTATTAACCAAGAAAAATAAGGAAACTATGCCATTAAAAAAACCTTGCAAAAATGAGTTAGAGATAAATAATTTCAAGAAAAAAGAGATAGATGGATTTTAATGAATAACAAGGGTGGAGCCCTTGCAAATTTTTTTTTGTAAAATATTCCTAAAATTTTGCACATTTAAAAAAAATGTCAATAAAATGATCTTATCTCTAATACCATGAATGAATTATCCCAAGAATAATCATCAATGACATAATATGAAAGTGAAGAAATAAAGAAATCACAAGACAAATTACCTATAAATATGCAAACCAAAAATGAGATAAGAATTTTAAAGTGAGAAACTAAATATATCAGATTAAAACCCATGTGATCTTAGTATAATTCTTGCAACCAAATTATTTATAAGTAAAAGATTGAATCGAGAGCATAAAGAAGAAGAGAGAGAGAGATATGATATTTTGGTGAGAAAATTAATAGAGGAAGGGATCTTTTATAGATCTATAAGATGATAATAGGTGGTATAAGGAATCCCATTATTATCTTACAATCCTCTTATGTGTGTGTGACTTGTGTCCTAATCCCTTAGAAATTGAAGGGAGGTGTGTGTCATGTGGGATAAGGAGTTACTCATGCAAGTAATTCCAAAATCCTAAAGGAGCACAAAGAGGTGACTAAAACCTCATGGAATCCAAATTTATGTGAATTAAAAATTCAAATAAATAGAAATTCCTTACACACAAAAAAGGTAACTTAAGATAAAAATAATTATCCTAAATAAAGGATAAACCTAACTTACTTATTCAATGCATTGGTTCAATAATTATAAACTAATGATCTTGAAAACAACTTATCTCATTTTATCAATTGAAAATAATTAGGATCCTAAACAACACAAGTATTCATCAAAAGATGGAAATCCTTGTATAAAAAAGCTAAACATAACATATTTGATGATAATATATTTCATTTATTAACAAATTATGTTAATTTTAATTTTAAAATATTGTGTGAGGTCTCTTTCTCCTAAAAATCCTTAGAAGTATCCCTCAACCAAACAAAACATCAAAATTTACTTATATGACAATTTGATCCTTCACACCCTCTAATGGGAACATGAATGCTTAAGAAAGCTAAAAATCAACATGCAAATAATGATGGTGCTACAGATACCTATGATTTCATACACACTATTCAATCCATTGATCCAATTAAACCCATGGAGACTAATCCTTCATTGTCACTTTTCAATAATTATCATCCTAGTTTCACATTTTCTCAATTACATAATGTAGATGTCTATAAACCACTTTCGTTAGAAAAAATTCAAAATCATCTTCTTTAAACTTTTAAATTAGATCTCAATCCTACCAACCCTACCAAACATTGGTATGATCCCCACATTTTTTTTTGGTTTTATGCAAGTTGGGGTCATTCTCATGAAACTTGTCGCCAACTAAGAAATTTGATATGGATTATATCCTTGGACCTAAATTTTATCATGAATCACTCATACATAAACCAATATAATCTTATGAAGTAGAATCTAAGTCCCATGTAAAAAAACTAAACATGAGGCCTTTAGTCAAGCAAATTCTCATTTAGCTATTTACAATGATCCCCTTTCTAATCATCAAGCTAACACTATCCAACATCCTACTACCAATAATGTCCAATGTTATATGGATCCTAACATAAATTTTGAAAATGGTGTTAGTGTAAATAACACGAGAAGAGTATATTCCTATATTGATTGTTATCTAGCTTTTACATATAATAATTTCCCAAAGTTCCACACTATGTAAGACTCTTATCCATCTCACCTCACAGAATTGGGGCATGTGAAAACAACTTTACCAAATTCAAAAAAATCACAAGTGTTAAATCCAATGATACAATGATACAATATATCACATACCATTGATATAAGTTCTACTTCTCTTTCAACTAAGACATTTTACTTGGAAATCCCATAACTTCTATCATTGGTACTTATTCCTCTCAAACACAAGAAATAAGTAATGATTCAACCACATCATTTAAAATAACACAAATATATAAAATTAGTCAACCCATATTAACCAAATATAAAATAATCACACCTTACCAACATCAATTTTAATGCATTTACGCTACACTCTAAAAAGATTTATTGTAATACTATGTACCCTTATCCAATCAAATTCTAACGAGATATGATGAATGGGATCCTATAGAAATTTTTTCACATATCTCATCTCAAATACCTTTCTTATAACTCATGATAACTTTACTCCATCCTTATAATTGTCTAATATAATTCTTATTTGAAATGAGCATCCTTTATCCCCCATCTCTGGGCAAAAAGCTAATTTATTAAGGTCTAAAGATATCTGACTTTAATAGTGTGAATAAATATCTGTCCACATTGTTAAAAAAGTATCATCTCTTTCACTCAAACTCATGTAGATGAAATTTTGAGATCTATGGAATTTTGATTGTGAAATCACCTCAAAACACCTAAAATATAAAACTACCTAATAGGAGAGATTATGGAAGCAAATTAGAATAGATGAAGAAAATCTTAGCAATTCCTTGTTTTTGCTAGCCAAGATCAAAGATATTCAAATTAATTTAACTTTTGGATTACAAGGATTAGACTCAAAATTATGGCTTAATTAATGGATTATTTGATTGGCATGGATTCCTGGATTCATTCATAGATTTTCTAAATGCTTATGATTTCTAGTTAGCTTGTCCATGGAGGATTGGATTGTATAAATAAGCTAATAGGATGAGTATCAATAACTCACATTAAAATTAATCCATGAGGATGAAGGGTGTAGGAATTTTCAAGAAATTAAAAATTCTTTAGAATCCTTTAGAATAGAGGATTATATAGAAAAGGAGCCAAGTTAAAGAGGATTCTAAAATTAGATGATTCTATAATCCTCTTAGGGACTAATTAGTATTAGGTAGGGGATTAAGATGTGTGATTAGAGACTAGGGGTGAAGGAGAGTCTAAGAATAGGATAGTGTAGGTGGGTAGGTGGATCATGGAAATTTAAAATTCCCAAATAATGGATAAGTGGGATTAGGATAAGATAAGACATAATTTTTTAGGATTAATTGATTGGTGGGGTGGAAATAAGGTTAGTGAATTAATAATTTATGAGTGGGAATATTAGATAAATGACTAGGATTTGGATAAAGGGGATAATTAGCGATATTAATTCAAATAATTAAGGTGAGAAAAATTTAGTGTATACATTTTACCCTTCTTTGAAAGGGCATTGCAAGTGGATTAAGTGGATGGAGTAATGGTATTTCAAAGAAAAAACATTTCATGGATGAATATTAGTAGATGATGTTAGGGGATATGATTCCCCCTCAAGGTGTTATGAAGGGAAGAATGAGGAAAATGACCACTTGAAAGAGGAAATGAGGGGTGGAATGAGATGAATAGATAAGGGGATGGGATGATAGATGTGAGATATACAATTAAGAAGATTCAATCAACTTGAAAAGTGAGATAAAAATTGATGATTCCCTTGGAAAAAGACATGCACAGGGAGTGAAAATGATTGTATCAGGTTATCAACACATCCCAAGGGGGAAATAACCATAACATGATGATGAGATAAAGGGATGTAAAATTTTATCATATAAAAATCAATGACACATGCAAGGGAGAGTTTTAGACTAGGATAAGATAATGATTTGATGAGATTAATGATGAAGGTGATGATAGAGAAGAGATGGGATCAAGTGACCAAAAAACAACATTACATCAACTCAATGAGTGATAATATGATGATAAAGTTATGTTTTGTGTCATGACCCAATTGATGGAGGGAACTGTAGACTTTAAATAAATGACTAGTGGGGGAAAATATGGATGTTGTGATTTGTCAGGCAAAATTGATAGGTGCAGGTGATTGATGAAAAGATTAAGGATATGATTGTAGGGATGATGATTGAGTAATAAATTGATTGATTAATGATTGGTAGTATGTATCAAATATTTTATAGATTAATTACTTGAGGATGATTAAATACAAGATATATGTGGTGGTAGATGAGAAGGAAAGAGGAGAGAGTTGTTGAGCTATCTTTGGGCACTAAAAAGTGGCCAAGTGTTGCCTATATAATCTAAAAAGACCTCATGCTGATGTAGTTATAACTCTAATATAAATGATAATTAATGGATTATATGATGATGATGATGATGATGATGATGATGATGATGATGAAAATTAGTGATTAGAGGATAAAATATTGGATGGTATTCAAATGAGTCAAGAGGATGAGATCAGTGATGATAAATAAGGATGATTAGACAATTACATAAATAATGAGGGTGTAGATGATAAAGCATCACAAATATCATAAGGCTCGTCATAGTTTAATCAATATGATAGATGTATCACTTGGAATTATGCCCCATGATATAGATATGACTAAGAGGACATTATGCAAAAGTGTATGGGAAAATAGAGAAATTTGCATTATCGAGGGAAATTATAAGCGTTATTATGGCTTTGGTGACCTTGTAGCATCCTATTTCATTTACCAATAGATAAAAAGAGACAGACTTCAACATATACTCAAAATACAAATAAAATCAAATATTTACATGATACAATACATGAAAATAAGACAAACATAACATACAAGTAACACACACAAGTATATACATGCAATGTCACAATGTCTTGTCTAAAGATGGGATGAGTGATTGGGTGATGGGCTAAAATAGGATATCATGATGTAATTTTGGACTTAGGATAGACTTGGATTTGGAATATACTAATGATGATGATTAGGATTAGGACTTATGTAAGGATATGGATATAGATTTAAACTAGGTGAAAGACTTGGATGAGGATTTGGATGTGGAGTAGACTAGAGACTTGAAGTAGGATAAAGATTGTGGATAAGGATATATATTAGGTGAGGGACTAGGATTAGGAGAAGGATGTAAAAAATAAGATAACTAAGATGTTAGGACAACACAATATGATAAAATGGATAATAATTTAGATAGGATGACTGGGATACATAGGACTTATGACAAGATGACAATAGACAACTCAGATGTTTTTGGGATTTTGTGGATTTTATTATTTTGTTGGATTTTTGACATATTTCAAATTTATGTCTTTTTGGAATATGCATAAACACTATACAAAGGGGGTTACTAGAAAAGGGAACACCAAGCCTATAAAAAAGGATAAATATGGATGGAATTATAAAAGGATGAGGTTGATGTGGAAAAAGGGATGAGGACTAGGGAAGAATGGACTATGGATTGCCAATGAACACATTATTAAGGAACCATATGTTTAGTTACTGTAGTGTCCATTGGAGGATATGCCAAGATGATTCTATAACATTTCTAAAGACATCTTCCACTTCTTTACAAAGGTCAATATAAAAAGCAATGAAAGATAGGATCATATGATGGTAGATGATGGGTTGGACCAAGGGATAAGATATACATGAATGAGTAATATAAACAAGGTTCATAAGGTATGTGACAAGTAGGATGGATTGTGACCCCAAGTTTTGAGGTAAAATGTGGAAAATAAATTATTTTACCATGATTTTGGAAACTATTTTTCATCATGGTACTTACCTAAGGTGTCAAAAGACTAGTTTTCACCATTATGTAAATGATTTTTATTTCATTTTTTCATTTTCTATTTTTGGGCATATTGATTTATTAGATATGGGTTTGAGATGCAAGAATTTTGAAAATTTATGAATCTTTATCCAAAACCTATTCCATAGATATGTGATACTAGGTCATGTTGACACCACTAGATGGATTAATGTCCTTGTGACCTTAATTGACTCTTGATTGAGACCCATTTAGAAATATATACTAGGTATCTTCATTACCCCTATGAGAGACAATGCCACCTAGAAAGGCGATTTGAAGTATGGATTTAATTACATCTTGATGTTGATGGGTGAGTTATGGACTGCAATTGATGGGAGGATCATGATGAGGTAGTGTGATGGGTGATTGAGGAGTGTTAGGTTGTGGAGCTAAAAGCTTTAACCCTTTGCAAATTGAAGGAACAATGGTTGCTAAGATCCAGGAGCACCGGCGTCGACAGTAAGACTGACGTTGGTAGAGACCAGTGCAGAAGGCCACCAGCGACGGCAGGAAGTCGGTCGACATCGACAGAACCAGACAAGCAGGGACCGACGTCGATCGCCTGTGTGTTCCAGAACTGCTCGTTTCACGGACAGTTAGTTAAGTGAACGAAGAGTTTGCATGTTGAGACCAGTTAGAGTCTTGGGCTGCGAGGACAATTGTCTAAATTAAGAGTCTAAGTTATTGTTTAAGTTAGGGATCTATTTATAGACCCATTGGCATGTATTGTTTATGTATGAGATAGAAAGGAAGAGTTCCTTCTAGTTGTAAGATCTATGAGTTGTAGGTTGTTGCAAGCTCATTGGGGATCTACGTGTAAGTTTGGTCTTTGAATTGTAGGTTGCAGGTTCATGAGAGATCAGCTTGAAGTGCTATAGAGTGCTTGGTGTACCGGCAGGGTTATTACTGATTGCTTGGTGAG
Organism: Torreya grandis; assembly: GCA_037957365.1. Classification (NCBI taxonomy): domain Eukaryota; kingdom Viridiplantae; phylum Streptophyta; class Pinopsida; order Cupressales; family Taxaceae; genus Torreya; species Torreya grandis. The sequence goes on along the minus strand of JARHVA010000420.1, from coordinate 2,781,577 downwards.
GTGAACACCAATTCTGTGTGTGATTTGGTTGTTGGGACCATTTTTTGTGTAGGAGAGTGTGTGTGAGAAGAATTACTGTACACTTGAGGTGTGGCAAATCTCTGTAAGGTGAAAGAGTGTGGCGGCTCTTTGTTGTATTCTTTTCTGTATAGTGTTAATACAAGATAGTGTATTGTCTCTCATATTCTGTGCTATTGGTGAATTCTAGTTACTTGTGTTTCTGATTATTTCCGCATATTCAATTGCTTATATTTGGTAATCATACTGTGCTCTTTCTGAGGAGCAAGATCCTAACAGGTGGAATTAGAACAGGTGTGTTTGTTCTTGGATTTACCTCCACCTCCCCCAACAAGGAGTAGGACTAGTATTCACACATATTGTTAGTGATGTTGGATATTTCGTATTTGATTGGTATCATGTGAAAAAAGACTTCAAGAGATCCATGATGATTTGAATTTATGGTTCATATTTAACCTAATTATTTGAAGTATTATCAGCCATACTAATAGTGCTTTTAACATCATTTTGATTTTCAAACTTGATTATATCTTGACTACCCCTTGGTGCCTAGCTTTGGGCTTCACCAAAGGAGATTGATTCTTTACTTGAATGATTTTTTGGAATTTGATGGTCCCTTAGTGCTTGATATTGGGCTTCACTAGGGGAAGACATTTTTGGATTAGGTCGATGATCTTGATTTTATTAAATTTGACTTGCTGGATCAAAGATGGTTTGGTCATCATTTATGAATTTTTAAATATGATCTTAGACTTTTGTATTTGTGTCACATGTTATATTATTTGGGGAAAAGTCCAATGATGTATGATCCTATTCATCCCTATGGAGGGAAGTGATTAAATGATCATTGATAGGAAAGAAAGGATCTATGATAGATGAAGGTGATGTAGGTGGTATGATAAGGTTAATGAGTGGTGATGGGGTAACATGGTCCTCATAGGGGTTCCTAGGAGACCTAGTTTTGACATTGGAGAAAATCTCCTCAAGACTAGCAAAAGGATCACTAGGACTAGTTGTAGTATATGCATCCAAGGTAGGATCAGATCCACTTTGAAAATATTTGAAAAATAGAGATTGTAAAAACTTGGTTATGACTTCATCATCTTGATTGGGATCAAAAGATATGCCTGGTGACTAATTTTTATCTAAAATTGAGGTATTTTTAAAAGGGTAATCATATTCATCATCTACCTTTATATCTATGAGGGATGATGTTTTTGATGAAGAATCTGATTTATATACAAGTGTGGAACATGATCTTAATGATAATAAGATTGGTATTGAATCTGATGTTGATTCTAATGACATGATGATGCTAGTATAATATTGATAGTTTTTAAGTGACCTATAAATATGGGGTATTTGATATGATGGGGATGGGGAGATGATGGAGGAATAATAGATTTGCTTAGGATAGGACCATGAAATAAGGACTCATGAGGGAAGGGAGGACTAGGCTCATGGGGGATAGAATCATCTTCGATGGAGGATTTGTCAAATATAGGGGGACCATGGAAGATGGATGTGGTGTCTTGACCTTGGTTTAGAAATGGAGGATTTTGATCATGATTGGGAATGGAATCTTTGCATCCTTCTTCATGTTCACCTAGGGATGTAGACTCATTTGATTAATTCTTGATTTTGATGTCACCTTAGTTTATGAGGTCTTGGATGTAGATTTGAAAATTTTGACATAGATTAATGGTATGCCCCCAAGTTTGATGATATGCATAATATTAATTAGATTTATATCAAGATGTCTTAGGCTTGGTGATATTAAGATGTCGTATGGGTGGATATACCATCAAGTTAGTGGAAATGAGCTAGTGAAAGAGGGATTCCAAGGATATAGGAAGAGAAGTATAGGGGATCTATTCACTTTTTGACTTAGATGTGGAAACATTGGACTTTAGATCAAATGATTGTTAACATAAATGGGTATGTGTATTGTTAATAGATGATGTGGCTAGTATTGGATTCCCTTTGCTAGTGTAAGAAGGGGTAAATGAATATATATGACTAGTGGATGGAGGATTTGAATGGGGAATATGTGGATGTGTGTAGATTAGAGGTAATATTGGATGAATGGGGTCTAAGTATATAGGATGTGGATTAGTCATATCAAGGAGGTGAGAAAGAATAATGTACCTATTAGAATTTTCTCTATTAGGGTATTGACCAAAGTTTTTTAGATGTCATGGATCGAGATGAGGGAAAGTATGGATGATGTGATTTGCTAGCTCTAATCATTAGGTATGGGGGATTGAATGGAAAGATTAAGGGATGATGATGGGACACATGGAGAAAAATTAAACAAAGTATTTCTTTAGTCTAATCTTAAGTTTGAATTCATGATACAAGATTTTGGATGGGATAGGAAAATATTTGAGTTGACCAATTTAGGATGTGAGATAGAAATTGATGGTTGGGACTAGATTTGACTAGGTGAGCTATGACAAGATCTAAGATTTGATGGGGGGATAGATTGGCCCAAGGGATGTGATTTTGACTAATGATTTATTGAATTAAGACTAGATCAAGACTAAGATTATCAACTCAACTAGGATGAGATGATTGGATTGATAACATTATTATTATTTTAAAAACTTGATTAGATATAATAAAGCTAATGTTGAGGACTCTGATATGACAAGATTTTTTTTCCAATGTGGATGGGGAGTAATGTATGACTAAAAAATTGAAAGGATGGCTAGTATATACAAGGGTATGATAAGGTAAGGATGGGTGGGACTATGATTAGACTAGGTTGACAAGATGATGGATAAGGTGGCTAGACAAGACAAGGTCAAGATAAATTATTGGTTATGGATAAAGTGGACTTAAGAAAATATGTGGAAGACAAGACATGATTAGTACATGTAGGTGATGTGGATGGATGAGACTAGACTAGGAGGTGATCAAAGATTGGTTATAGATAAGGTAGACTAAGCAATAAAGATGATGTTGAGGATGATTAATGTTAAGGATAAGTGAAGAATATGAGGTTGGATTATGATAAGATGTAATGGAAGGATGACAATGCTTGATTAAGGTAAGTAAGGTATGGGATATGACTAATGTTAGGTAGATGATACTAGACTAGGATAGGATGAGATAAGTTTTAAAAGGGATATATATAAATGTATAAAGTAATTATGTTCAAGAGGATGTGGATAAGGATATACAAGTATATACATGATGATGAAAAATGAATACCTTGATAGGTGTATATAGGTTTGAGTAAAAGTTTGACATGGCTCACAAACAACACAGGTCAAGTACGACACTCATCAAATCAAGAAGACTAGAAACCTAAGATTAGGAAACTAATGGGTATGTAACCTGATGACTGCACCTGGATTCATGGGTGAAGTTGTAGTCTAGTGACCCATTGTGAAATATTTAAAACCCTCTCAACCCTATCTACACATGATGGTCAGTTGGGAGATGATACTAACTATGGCAATAAGTCATTTATTACAATTGATGGTCATATGCCAAGCTGAATAGGCTCTCTAGGGGCATCCTCAATATATGCTAGGTACAGTGGGGATGAAGACCATGTAGGGTGCTATCTAATGCTTGGTTAAAATAATGAAATCTTCCCCTTTATGTAAGATATTTATGGGGCCAACTACTTAGCCTAAATATAGTTATCCCTAATATTTATACTCTATCAGAACATAGAGTTTGGATTACTTTATGGTGGTGAAATCCGTAGTCACTATCCCCCTAATATTATGGGGTGTGGGTATCAATTTCATGTCACTATTCCCATAGAAAATAAAATGGGAGGGTTTATTAGTGATTTTTGATCCTCCAAGAATTGCCATAAGGACACAAGGAGGAGAGCATACACCACCATAATCCTTGGGTGATAGACAAGTAGACCAAAAAGAGATTAATTAATTGATTAATTAGATATGAGATATATACAAGATGACAGAATATACATTAATATACAACATGATTTAAATAAGGTGTTTAAAATGATTAAAAGTTTCAAAAATGATTTTTAAACTACCAAAATGTCTTTGATAGGTGTCTTATAAGAAAGTGATTAGTATTTTGATTGGCACTATTGAGGGGCAACCTATAAGACAAGAAGTTAGATAAAAATATAACCTTTAAAAGAAGATTCTAGCAAGTAAAAAATAGCCACTATATTTACCCCTGTAAGAGACATAATGTTTGCCCAATAAAACTTAATAAAAACCACAAAAAAAATCATGATTTGGTTCTATAACCTGTTGGGGTGAAAGGGACATAACATGGGGGTCTGGGTGTAGTAATGTCTAATGGGGTCAAGGGGAAACACCCCTTGTGTAGTTAAGGGGATGCATCCTTTATAAGGTTAATGGGTAGAACCCCTTATGGGGCTGGGGGGCAATACCCTAGGCATGCTCCTTATCATGATATAGGGTGGGGTCAAGGGTCAATGCTCCTGATGCCAAAGGTAATTTGGGCTTTGTGGGATGCTTAGAATGGCCTAAAATTCATTGAAATGACTCTAAAAATGCACTCAAAAAGGACAATTTAGAAGGCAAAAATGAAGAGCAAAATCATAATTTTAGAATACAAAACCATAGATACACAATCAAATTAATGTAATACCACAACCAAAAAGTGAAATATCACAACTTTTATGAAATATCATGACTACAAAGTTATGATTTTGAAGACAGTGGCTAATGACTAGCACTTATCATGCAATTTTCTACAAAACCATAATATTTAAGGTAATTTCATGACTTTTATTGCAAAATCATGATTTCATAATTAATGATTTTATAATATGATATAAAATGATTAAGATTCTAAAAAAAAGGATAAAAGGATGTGATAAAAGATATATAGGGATAAAATATATATAGAGACCAAATTTATTCATAAAATATTTACTAGGTGATTGTTATGTGTTTGGGTTAATTAAATATGTGATCAAGGCAATATATCTTATTTATAGATAGTATCACTTAAATTATGAAAAATCATGATTTTGTGATTTATGATTTTACAACAGATAGGAAAAGGGTTTGTGTTTTGATTTGGTCATTTGATGGCAATTAGGGTTGCTTCTTTCCTGATTTCCTACAAATAAACAACAAATCCTACTCCTGCAAGATGGATTCAAATAAAAACTACCTACAAAAGTTAATAATTGATACAAATACTACTTATGTTTATTTTGAAATAAAAGATTGTAAACTGTGATCAAAGGGACAAATTGCAAACATTAGCACAATATTGTGATTTTTGAATTAGTGGTATTTCAAGAAGTTAAAAAACCTACCAAAAGACAAATTATTAATGGTTAAGTTGACATTTAAGGAAATATCACTTAATTATAGACAAAATCACAACTTTAATGGCAAAATCATGACTTGAAAATTATGGTTTTGTGGAAAAGTGGAAACTTACAAAAATTGTTAGATGTTAGCAGTTAAGATTTGGTGGTCAATGCAATATTTTAACTCTTGAGGCCAATACCACAACTACAAATTAGTAGTTTGGTGCAAAAATATTACAATTCACCTAGGCATGACAATTTGGAAAAAAATTAGTGCTTACTCCTCAACTAATTAGCCTTGAAAGATACCAAAACACATTTAGGATTCAAATAGGTTAACTTAGGAGGGAATGTCCCATCATGGTTATAGATGAAATTTTGAGCTATATGGAATTTTGATTGTGTAATTGCCTCAAACCACCCAAAATGTTAAACTACCTAATAGGAGAGATTATGAAAGCAAATCAAAATAGATGAACAAACTCTTACCAATTCCTTGATTCAACTAGCCTCCCTCCAAGATATTCAAATTGATTTAACTTATTGCTTACAAGGATTAGACTCATAATTTTGACATAATGATGGCTTAATTCATAGATTATGGATTGTTTGATTGGTATGGATTCATGGATTTATTCATAGATTTGATAGATGCTTGTGATTGCTAGATAGCTTGGCCATGGAGAATTGGATTTTATAATAAATACAAGGGGATCAGAATCAATTGATCACCTTCAAACTTGATCCATGAGGATCAAGAGAGGAGTAATTTTAAGGAACTAAAAATTCTTTGGAAGACTTTAGAATAGAGGCTTCTAGAGATAAGGGTCCATGTTAGAGAGGATTATAGAAATGGAGGATTCTAAAATCCTCTTGGGGACTAATTAGGATTAGGTAAGGGATTAATATGGGTGATTAGATAGGTGATTAGAGACTAGGGGTGTAGGAGAGCCTAAGAATAGGCTAGTGTAGGTGGGTCCTGCGAATTTAAAATTCCCAAAAATGGATAAGTGGGATTAAGATAAGATAAGACATTATTTAGGAGGATTAATTTATTGATGGGGTATAAATAAGGTTAGTGAATGAATAAATGATGAGGGGGGATATTAACTAAATGACTAAGATTGGGATAAAAGGGATAAATTAGTGGAATTATTTAGAATAACTAAGGCAAGAAGAATCTAGTGTATATAATTCCCTATCACTTTCATGATTCTAGATGAGATATTCTTTGTGAGTATGACCCTTCATTATTCATTAGTGTCTAAATAGGATATATTTAAGTTAAACCTGCATTAATTATTGAGGATTAACACAATCATGTGTCTTACTTTAATTTTATAAGCTCCTTGGATATTTTGAATGTAATCTAAAATATTCTCAAAGTACATGTCAAAGATATGATATAAGAAAAATTCCTCATTTTAGTTGTGTTTAGATCCATATCATGGTTCCCCCTATCATGTTTCATGTCAAAGTTGTGATATTTAATGTTTCACTTTATTATAACATTTTAATCGATTGACCTATGACACATTGCATGAGATAATTAGCCTCTTGAGCATGCCAATGTATTAAGTTTAATCATAATTGTGTTTTATAAAAGATTCAAGGAGATACCAATACTTACAATTTTGAATAATTCCAAGAAAGAAGTAATTTTAAAATACCTACCCTCAAGCCTTTACATAGTATCCCATCTCACGAATCACAATGTTTTAATTATCTTGTCATTTATACTAGAGCTTATAATTATCATCCTAAATTAATAGGAAACATACCATCTAATATTTTAGATTCAAATAATGGTGAAACAGATGTGATCAGATTGAAAATCTAAACTTCTGATCTCTACCCTAACATAATTGTTCAATTAACTCCTTCACTCTAACTTTGGTTTCATCAAAAACCATTACAAGAAATTCCAATCACTGTTAAAAAAATTAAACACTCCATTCATCATGCCTCTTCAATTGAAACAATCATTGATGCATGTACTATTAACCTTCATACTTCTAATTATGATGATGGATATTCTTTGGATGGTCCCTTTTAGTTGGTGTTACTCAAGATAAAAATGTAGAGAGATTTAGATATTGTTCTTCTTTACAACATTATCTTAGTTCTATTCATGTAGTTACTTTTTCTTCTATATTTATTTATATTATTTCTTCTTTTGATGTTCATAGGTCTGAGATGGAGCATACACACTACTCTAGTTATAATGAGCCTCTTCAAAGTATGTTTCTTAACCATGTTATGATAGGACCATCTATGTTTGATAGATACCACAACCCTTCTAGCTTACTTCCTTCATAGATTATGGATACATTATGCTAACCCAGTATGAGATCATTTTTTGATGTGGCCTAGAATATTCATGATCCTATTTTGATTTATTATCTATTGGTGATGGCATAATACTTTTGCCTAGGATTAACCCTCTATAGAGATGATGGGTAGATGAGACATATTGTGAGATTCATAGTGTTTTTAGTCATTGGGCCAAGGATTATCATGAATATCAACAAAAACAAGCTTTAGGATTTATTCTATATATCTAACCTTCACATTCTAATTCTATATGTACTAATTGCTTTCATGGTACACATAATAATTATCCTACTTATTGTTGATAATTTTGATAGTATATTGATACGCTATGTCTAGAGAAAGCATGGTCTACAAAAAAGGCCTAACACCTCCTAAGATACTTATAGAATACATTCCTGAACATGGGGAGGTATATTATATTTGGAATTAATGAACTACACATCATACACATAGTTTTTGAGTGCTATAGTATAATTTTCTTGATTTTACACACTTTATCCTTTAATAACTTAGCCAAATTATTTAGGACATTACATACATAGGCTCAACCTTCTCCATAACCCACATTTAATCACATAACTAAGGATGTTCATCATAGTTAGACATCACTTCCTTGTATTGAGTACCCCTCATAGGAACTACTCCATGAGTATCATTATTCTTATAGCATACCCACTTTTTTAATAGAGATAATGCACTAGGAAGTCTTTTCATGAATTTCTAAGAAGATTGATGAGACTTTAAATAATGTCAAAATTTAGCTACACAAGAATGTATTGAATGTTATGGATGATGTTTGATACAAAATTTATCATTATTTTTGAACACATCATGATGTCTTATCACATTATTTATTAAATTATCACATGATTTGTACTAAACTTATGAGCATTTATTGATCTTATGTTTTACTTGCCATTTAAAAATATCTTATGGATTAATTTCATTTTCATGGTTTAATTTTTTGTTTCATGGATTAATTGAATTATCTTTTATTTATTCCCTTTTTTCATTAAGATGATTTCTATTTTATGATTGCTATGTCCTTTTGTCCAAATAAATGTAGTTATTATTGTGATATGGTTCTAAATCCACACCCCTTTAATATCCTATCTTTAGCATATGATCTGTTAGCAAGTATATTTCCCATCTTTGATCTCTATTTAACCATTATGTTCTATTCATAATAGGCATGCTTATGGTGAGTCTTGATTTATAGGCAAGCCTATTTTTTTCTACATGACAAAATATCTAGGTGTTTTATATCCTATAACCAAATCTTAAAGATTATACATGTTTCTCATTTTATCACTCATGTTTGGTTATTATTAATCCACACAGAAGAGGAATTGAAAAATCCATAAAAATTTAAAATCTAAATAATTTAAAATAAAATGCAATGATAAAAGACAAAAATGAACATTCAAAAGTAAAATTCACATCAAAATATGCAATTAATATCTTAGCACATCTCTTATTTTTATTCAAAGATCAAACTCCATAGTTGAACTCATGATAGAGATGTGGTTCATTGGGGTGTGGTAGGCTAGTAGGATGGGATAGGAGATCTCAAATTTCTCTTTAGTGCTACTTAATTTTTCATGATAGTACCCTATCTTCATAGTAGACTAATGGATCTATAAAGGGTCTTGAGGAATAGGGAACATTTTGTGGTAAGTTACGTCCATTTCAATTTTCTTGTATATATAAACTTCATGAGATGATATTGATAATAAAATATTCACCCACAAAGTTTTGTGTTTATTACAAAAAATATATTTTGAATTTGGCATCAAATAAATTCATATAGTTTACTTATTTAATTAGTATGCCTCATGCCTACTAAGGTTTATTCCAAACACCTATATCACACTTTATTCATTACCTATTTCATTGAAACATTCCTAATATTCCTCCTTGATGAATATTATTTGTTAGTTGATTGTACCCATTTGGTTATATTTTTTGTGAGTTTACAATGTAATAACTTGAATAAGACCAGGCCTTCCTCACAAACATTACATTATCATCCATTACTATTTATTATTATTACCATTTACCTCATTGGTTTACCGTTTATGAGTTGTAGTGTAAGACCTTGGATAGGACTAGGTTCTCCTCACAAAGTATACTTATAAATTTATACCATGATTAGTCAACAAAATTAACTATCCTTATTCACATTGACATCTTTTACTGTATTTCATTTAATTATGTTTTACATTATTGTCAACTTGATTTAGTGTGTTTTACATTTCATTCCATTTTTTACATTTTCTTACATTTTACATGCTTCTCAACTTGATTTAGTGTGTTTCACATTTCATTCATGTTTTGATATTTACTTATGTTTTACATACTTGTCAACTTGATTTTCTATGTTTTACATTTTATTTTATCATTTTCTAATTATTTACACTTTACATACATCCCAAATTGATTTAGTATGTCTTATGCTTTACATTTTATTATTTCATTTCACTTATGTTTTACATGCTTCTCAACTTGATTTATTGTGTTTTATATATTCTCATTTACTTTTGTTCTGCATACTTTTCAAACTTGGTTTAATGTGTTCTACAAATTCATTTATCATGTAACATTTTACATGCTTACTGAAATGATTTAGTGTGTTTATTTTTTTAATTTTAAATACATTACACTTTTGCATATTTAATTTTATTTTATTATCATTGTTTATAACCATGAATTTGTTCACAATTACTAGAAAATAATCTAAAATAGATCATACATTTTAACATAAGTATTTATAAGAAATTAAACACATGTGTTAAAAATAAAATACATACATACATAACATCCATGAGTCATAAAACAACACACACACACACACACACACACACACACACACACACACACACACACACACACACACACACACACACACACACACACACACACACACACACACACACACACACACACACACACACACACACACACACACACACACACACACATCATGGGATCAAATGTTTCATACAATATAACATGTTATGATCATAATACAATATACCACATTCAACCTCCATAGTTCCATTTTCTTTTCCTACTGCACTTTCATTTGATGCATGCTTTCTTGTCTTGGTCAATTTATATGCATTTTAATCTCTTTACCTTGGCCTATCCTACCCCATACAAATAATTTATGATATAACTCTAGTGATTCAATATCCTCTTAGATCTCTTTCACATAATCATCTTATGCACTTACTTTCTATCCATTGTGCACTAGCATCCTATGTGCCTTTCTTTCATCTTATGTGCATGAGCACCCTTTATGCCTCTCTTTTTCCCTTGGTGCTCATTTGTTTTTAAATGGGTCATAATTTTATATATGGATGTGGTCCACCCTACCCATCTAGTGGATAGGCCACTCTACTCATCAAAGCTTGAGACTATCCCCTACAAATGGTGCATTGTAATGACTATGTCCATGAACATAGTCCCTCTAACGATCCCTATAGATTGGCCATCTAGGATTGAACACTTCTCACCTTTCTAGATGTCACCATATGAGAAACCTGATCCTTATCCAATTTTTCCCATGACCATAGATCTCTACCACCCACTCCTAGTGCTAATTGTGATGTATCTCCTTGTCTTTATAGATTTTACACTACCTCATCAGCCAATCAAAACAAAATAGTATACATTGGGGTAGAGGGTATAATAGGATCAACCATATCAATAATATCATGATGTGAAAACACATCATTTAAAATTACATGGTGAGCTACTTGCACTGCCATGGACCATCTGAACTCCTCCTTTGAAGTATCTACAAAACAAAAAATTAAATGTACATTATATCTCACACACACACACACATCTCAAAAATATCTATCTAAAAAATATATATCTATCCACAATATATCCAACATCAACTAAATTTCAAAATATAAAACACTTACCAATAATGTCTCCCCATTAGCATATCTACCAAGTGTCTCCACTATAAAATATCTCTAAAGTGTTTTAAAAACTAAGCTAGAAAATACAATCACATCATGGTCCACTCTAAAACTATTTCTCTATGGATAAACTCTATGTAGGCTACATGATAGGATCTTCATGATTATTTTCCTTTGTTTGTGGCTCTGCCTCTTCCTACACCTACATCTTCACCCACTAATGTATCCTTCATCATGGTGTCTGTGGTGGTAACTATAATGCCTGATGTGGCACAAAAATCACCACTTACACATCCTCCTCTTCCACTAGTATATCCTCCTAAATTAATCTCACCTCTCTCTACTTATGTTGTCATCGTACCATCTAAGGTATATATTAATATGGAAAAATGACAAGTAAATCCATGGGCACTCTTATACCTACACTACCCCTCTACTCCCTATCATGTTGTTCCCAATATACATCCATTACTCTATGTAGGCTACATGATAGGATCTTCATGATTATTTTCCTTTGTTTGTGGCTCTGCCTCTTCCTACACCTACATCTTCACCCACTAATGTATCCTTCATCATGGTGTCTTTGGTGGTAACTATAATGCCTGATGTGGCACAAAAATCACCACTTACACATCCTCCTCTTCCACTAGTATATCCTCCTAAATTAATCTCACCTCTCTCTACTTATGTTGTCATCGTACCATCTAAGGTATATATTAATATGGCAAAATGAAAAGTAAATCTATGGGCACTCTTATACCTACACTACCCCTCTACTCTCTAGCATGTTGTGCCCAATATACATGAATTACTCTAAGTGATTATATGGGTTAAAACCCTAGATAAATAGGTAAAAGAGTAATAGGATGTGACTCTACCCATAAAGTATAATGTCTATTAATTTGAACAAAAGCTAGTCTATGAGAAACATTTGGCCAAGAAGGCAAACTAACTACAATACCTAAATATGGATACCAACTATATCTCCTTGTGTCATAGTTTGCAACATTTGGATATGAGGTATACTTCGTAACACATGATCCTATCACCATCTCATGACATGAGGTAAAATATCTTATATAACATGGGGAAACTAAGCTAGACCATACATAGGAAATATCTCATAAATCTAACTAATTAAAATCATAGGGTCCATAGTCATCTACCCATATAAAATCATGTTATACATATCATGTATGAAATGTACCAAAATAAATGACCCTAAGTTGTACATAATACTCTACTATAGTATAAAATGACATAAGGTGACCATTTTTAGTGGCACCTTCCCATCTGACTTGCGACATATCACATAATTTGTCATAAGGCCAATAATGTCCTTCTATATATTTGAAATGATCAATACATTAACATAAAATAGACACACTTGTAATTCATCAAAATTCCTATTTGAACTGGTCACCCATAGGTATAGGGATCATATCTTAGTATTTATATCAAGGGTATCAACAATCATAGGAGTGCCTATAATAGAAAGTCCTAAAATCAAATGGACATCCTCTAGGGTAATACCCACCTCAATTGTATCCCCATCGACCACCCATATAAACGTGTTGGTTAGTTTCTCTCATGTCCCTAAGAATATGATGACTAATTCAACACTTAATGTGATATGATGATTCGCATGATCTCTTCAAAGCCCAATGATGTCAAACATGCATGATTGTCAACTGTCAATATCTATAATAAGTTTGGTAATGACATTGCATTTAATAAATGATATAGTCTCTATCACTTCTACAAAATATCAAACAAAAAAGCGTGCATTAGTCCTCCACATTAGATAATAATCAAATTACATCATAAAATATTAACAATACATGAAAATTAACTAATTCATCAACCTAATTTGAAATTTTCTCTACATTTTACACTATATTAACCACATAAATAACTATATCTCCAAAAATATATATTAAATCAACTATATATATAATTATGTTGGACACATTTAACTTTATACTATGTTGGATATGTATCTAATTACATTGGTCATTATTAAAAATCAATCTAAATTGGTGAATTTATATGAATTTGACCACCTAACATAACTATTTTGACCACTCAATATGTAGTTGGATAGGTAATCCTATTACATCAACCACTTTATATGAATTCAACCACTCCTTTAAACTACATTAGCCACATGCATATAATATTATGTTGACCATGATGTATGTAGTTATTCCCCTAAATAATATTAAACTAGATCGACTCGATTATTCATAGTTGGCCAACTATTCATAAACTACATCAACCTTTTGCTATGTAATCAACCACCTACATAAACATATCAACTTCAAACTACATCATCCTAACTAATCTTATTCAATTATCATGCTAAAATTTCACCTATTTATCATTAATGCCTTAGACATTAATGACTCTTTTCACCCACTACACATTAACCATCTTAATTCCTACTCTACCCTAATTTTTTTGGGGCAAATTATGTTACATAGATTTGCCCTAGCATCTAGTTTTTTAAATCTACCTCATTTTTCAGTTAAAATTGAAAAAAATTCCATGTTTAGTACATTCCTTACCTAGATCATGCTATCAACCACTAATATACATCCTTTACCTTTTATTCCCCATCTTCATTCCATAGTCTCTCTCATCACTCTTTTTTGTCACACAAAGCTCTAGTTTCTCAAAATAGTAAATTTACAAATGAATAGTTAAAAATCCTATTTATATTTCAATTTTACAAATTCTTTAGCTACCAATTATTTACCAAAAAATTAAATGTTTTGATAATAATTATGTTTCTTTAATATATTTTTAAAAACCACAAAAAGTTATGGAACCCTGACAACATAGATAATTTTCCTATACTTAACCCATATTTTTGTATAAAAAGTCAAATTTTATCTTATTTTTTAGATATGCCTATTGTTTCATACATTGGACACCTCTTCTCATGTAACTTATATTCTAAAAGGTAAGTGAAGGTATGTTTTTTTATTATTTACTTTCATTTATTTTATTTTTTATTTGCAATTTATTAGCTTGGCATTATGTGTTGCTATGTTATTTATCTAAGCACCAACCCATGTTACATTTATGTGACATGTGATGAAGATCAAGTGGGTCATATGTATACACATAATATATTTAATTTTATCATTTATTGATTCTTTCTCTCTTAAAAGAACCTATCAAGTCTTAGGATCTCTAAATTCATTCCTTAAAGGGTGCATTAGGAAAGGGGTTGGCAAACTTTTTTTACTTTATAGGATTGTTGTCCCCTATACCATTACCTAAAACAACTACAAAATACCCTTATCTAATTACCTAAACAATAAAAACCCATTTATACACTCCCCTAAGAAATTTAATGCCCAAAATATCCCCTACTTAAGTAAACACCCATTTTATTCATTTTTATACTATGTCAACCCTATTAACCTTATTAGGAATCTAACGCATGCTACAAAAATCCATCATCTCAATTGACCTAGTTTGAGGTCTAATGGCTCTATTTCCTACCAAACAAGATCAACATGGCTATCTTTGTTGATTATTTTTATAGGAGGTTTTATGGTTAATATTTTACTATAAATACCCCCTTATCTTCATTTTTAAAGGGAAGATCATTCAATTATGCATCATTACAACTCATAAATCTGATTATACTATCATTTGAAGGTTTCATTACTTAGGATTTTACATTGGAGTAGTATCATTCATATTATGTAGGTCTTATATTTATAGGATAAATATTGTAACCTAGAGCTAATCTATCTTTGTGATTCTTACAAGCCATAACAACATCTTGCAAAGCAACATTGGCCAAGGGAACATATTGAGGCATAATAGGTTAACTTCAAAAAGGTAAGTATACTCCCAAATTTTCATTTTTATAAGTATATATTTCATAGCTAATGGATTGAATTATATATCTCCTTTTCTAGATTACTTATATATTGTCTAGAATAGAATTATCTTTGCTTGTTTATTATCTTCCCCATTTATGTCACAAGATTTGGTGAGCACTAGATTAACTTCTATGTTTATTTACTAGATTATTTTGTATGTGTGTTTAGTGTATTAGATAATTTCCATTTATCAAATTATAAGACCTAACTAGGGTTTTTGTATGATGACATTTGACTAGAGGATTTGAAAACCTCTCCTCTTCTATTGTGTAGTAAGATATCTATTAGTTAGGTTTTTTATATCCATAATTGGTCATGACCTTGATGTAATTGGTAAGTAGATTGATATTTTATTACCTTATTTGAGCTTGGATATTACTAAGTAGGATAATTTTTAGATCTATCTTATTTCACTTGTATATAGATGTCATCTTGGGTGAGGCAATAAATCATTTTGTACATTTAGAAAATAGATAATTCTAAATCCATAGAATTTTTATTAAAAGAATATTAGACTGATTAAGTTGGATTAATACTTAATTATAAGAATAATGACCTTTTGAAATGTTATTTTTCCAATCAAATATTCACTTCATTGTCCTATAATAATGCTTAAAAATGGTTAATTTGATTAGTGCTGCTATTGTTGAATTAATTTTTTTGATATGATGCATAAACCCAATTAGGATGTGTTTTTTCAATTTTGGATTAAATAATAATTACTCAAATAATTCACTTAATTGACAATTTTTGACTAGATTTGTGTGTTATTGTAAAAATTCATTCTAATTATAATTTTGACATGGAAGTGATGAAAATAAAGTGTCTACATTTTTCCCATATTTTAGAAGGCATTATGAGACACAAATGAAGTAACATATTTTCAAAGAATGAAAATGTTTTAAGAAGTTAAAAATTTTGATGAAGAAGTAATTAGTGACCCATGATGTCCCCTCAAGATGACATGGATAGATGAAAGACATGAATGTGTTCTTGAAAAAGATAGGAAAAAGTAAGAATAAAAATGAAATTAACCCATGTATGAGATTAATACAAATGAGATAATGTTTGAATGCTTTGATTTCTAATGTTGGAGATTAATAGAATTAAATTGGGCTCAAGGTATGGGGAAGTGAGAAGGATGCATGCCAAAATAAGAAACACACTTTGACTTGTCCCTAATAGGGAGTAATATATGAGCTTAGAATTAGAAGAAACACTGAATAATTGAACTGCTCCAAAAAGGGGAGAGTAATTGATTAATGATTTAACCTAACATAATGGATTTAATCATTGATTAAATGATTTACCCTAGTACGGTAGACTTGATTATTGGTTAGTCTAAATGGTTTACCCAAGTAGGGTGGATTTTTATTTGTTGGTCAATCTAGATGGTTTACCCCAGTAGGGCAAATTTAAATTTTGAGACATTAATTGATTGGAAAGCATAACTCAAGGATGTAACTTGTTAAATAGTTTAAATATGATCAAGTACAAATAAAAGTGTGATGGTATAGTGACTATTCAAATAATTAAGAAACCAAAAATAAATTTAAATACACAAAGGTAATAAAAAAAATGATTGGAGAACACAAAAATGGTTTATGAATACTAAGGTCATGGTGGCCAAGATGACCCAAAAAATTGAACTTAATTGAGTGATTACTACATATTCCAAATAGACATTAAGACAATGTAGTTCCTCCAAGAAGTGGGATAAAAGTGATAAAGAAATGATTATAAATTTTTGTATAAGCTCATTTATTTCATGATTAGAATATAGATTAGCCATGTTGGTTACTTGATTGCGTTAGATTGGTAAAAGGATATTTTTATTGTGATATTATCTGTCAAACATTTGGTACTTTATTTTTGATGTGTCACATGATTTTATGCACCATGATATATTACACTATGACGATTCATACATAATGTGCTTAAGGATTGACTCCTAATACAATAATTAATTGATGACAATGTACCAATGATAAAAACCATGATGATGATGATGTTAACGTATGTCAATGGATGGAATCAAGCACAATTACGTGGCAAGAAGAACCATGATGATAAAACTATTATCTCAATGGAATGAGTCAAGGTAATAAAATAAAATAAAAGAAACAAACACATACACAAACTTGAAATTAAAGCAATAGAAAGCATCGTGTTGTTTAACCAAGTTAAAATCCATATGTGAAGGCTTAATGAGGCTAAAAAATGGATGGCTCTCTAAATAAAGTGTAACATCCCCACTGAGATTTATTAGAATAATGTAATAATTAAAAAAAAAAATCCATGTAGTCTTGCATTAGATTTCACCATGAGAATCTAATTAGTGACCCTAAAATAAAACACTAAGTATGTTAACCAGAAAATAAACATGTAACATCTATTGGTTATTGATCACTATCATCATATGAAATAAAACATAACTTCATATAGAAAGTAATTACATGTTTCTAGCCAAAGCTGTTACAATAATACAAACACTACTATCAATGTACACATGAGTAAATAATTACATTTCCATCAAGAATATTGTTTCAATAATAAACACAATACAATATATAAGGCTCCATGGAGCATGAGTCTCATGGACTCCAGTATCTATGGTAATATCAAGTGTAGTCTCCAAATAAGTACTATTTTGGGGAGGTAGAGCATCATCCGAGCAATTTTCCACACCAACCATGGACCATCAATCCCCCACACAATCCCCCAATCATGGAATGGCCCTCCCTTCATAGATGGGTAGATAGTGATAGTGTAGGAATTCAGAGAGACAAGTTAGTACTTGTGTGCTATAATATATCTAATACATGATGTGTACCATAAATAAATACATTCTAACATGATATTGCATAAACATGTAAATTATACATATGAAATGACAATATTTAACTAAATATTACTTTGGCCAAAGTTTTCAAATAGTTAATGATCTCTAGGATCAGTCAAATTCATACACACCACTTGATTAGATTACCTTCATCTAGCATTGGTGATGCTCAGTAAACTAGTGAAGTCCATCTTGCCACTTATTTAGTACCATAAATGTGAGATTTGGTTAATAAAAATATAACCAATAAATTCAAATAGATTACTTCTTATTATCATGTATAAAACATGCTAAATATAGAAACAATTAAAATTACATACATTTAGTCTGTCAAATATATGTAGTGAATCTCAACTATATTATTTATCACATAAATAATAAACATAAACATAAAAAAGTATAGTCTATACCAACTGGGTATAATTTATACCTAGTCTACACATTTCTAATTTCCAATTGTAACTCAAATGTAGTACATCTATGACAAAAAATATATCACACTAACAACAAGCCAATATAGATAATTTCAAAGATTAATTACCTCTCATTATAATGTCTTATCTCACAAGAAACATAAATCCTTTATTGATATAACTTGTTATACATTTATGATGTTATATGCATATAATCATAGTGTCCTATCCCTAAGGATTTAATGACTTAATTTAACAAACAATAAAAACCATAATTATAAGTATACATCTCTTATGATCAAATATATGCTATATATGTGTGTGGGCATAAAAGTTCCTCATACATATATATTTGATATATCAATGTACTTTTGTATATTAAATACATATATAATATGTAATGAATAAATACATTTTTTCATACATAAAAATACCTCTGTAATAAACTAATAGTCATTTGTATTTCCATTATGAACTACGAATGTGTGAAATAAAACATTAAATATTTACCTATTTATAGAATAACATTCAAAATAAACATATGTTTTCAAAATTCCTGAAACCCTCATTCTAATTCCAATTTAAAATTCATAATCCAGTTATGATAAAAATCCATTCAAAGTCTATTACCCTATTTTCCCCCAACTCGGGTCTTTAAACTATTTATACTATCCTGAATTGTTGAAAACAAAGTACTATAGTGTCATGTCCCCTTTTTCATGGACATTGACAGTCTTGGTGATTAGCCTATTATGCGACCTTCGTAGGCTAATAGGATGGATAGAGGGTCATAATGGAGCTTGGCTTGACTTTGATTCACAGGATTTCTACATTTGATTTTCATTCAGGCTCTTTCAGACACATTTGGTCTGAGCTCCTACTTTTTAGGGATATTTGATATGCAGCGGAGTGCCTTTATTATGGTATGGTTATGTGCGGAATCACTCCCTGATTCACTAGCTTCGATCGGTTCGAGGATCTGACATGTATTGAGGGAGATATTAATATTTGATTGATTTAATCAAATATTAATTATTTAGCCTATTTTTAATTAGAAACCCTAATTCTAATTTAAGAAACCCTAATTAGGGCAAGCACATTTTTTTAAGGGTATAAGGGTTTCTCATGGAGGCCATTATTCAGTATGCTATAGATTATTGATTATTGAAAATTGAAGAAATTCTTTTGTGAAGACTGAGCCAAGGGTTCCAGGATTCCATTGCAGTGAAGAACGTTCCCTCTTCATTGTGTGTGATTTAGAGGCTGTGAGATATCAGCTGATTTATTGCCAAATTGAGAGATAGCTTCATCCAGAAGTTATCACAGAGATACAGATTTGAGAGATAGCTTCATCCAGAAGTTATCATAGAATTCCAGGGTTGAGAGATAACTTCACTCAAAAGCTATCACAGTATTACAGGTATTTTGTTATTTAGTTTTTGATCCAATAAGTTATACAGAGATAGATTTTGGTGTTAGAATCTATATTCTTGAGATCAGGTTGTTCAGGTATCAGGGGTTAAGAACAGACAGGTTGGTAGCTATACCAAGTCTATACAGGTCCGTACAGATCCACATCAGGAATCGACATCGACAGAGAAAGCTTTCGGTGACTGACATCGATCGACTAAAAACCAACGTCGGTAGAAAGCCGACCGACAGAGACCGACGTCGGTGAGATATCGACCGACGACGGTGTCTGTGTGTCGACACAGAAAAGCAGAGACCTTCCAAAATCTAGATTTCACTTCCAGATTAGCAAAAGCCAGGGTTTTAAGACCAGATTTTAATATTCTTTTATTTGTATAACAGAGACTCAATTGTGTAATCTTTCAGAAGAACAAGTGATGAGATCTTTGATTTGCTATTGAGATATTATATTGTGATTTGTTTATGCATATGTGAATCTATTCTACAGAATTGTATCTTGTTCAGAGCTTTATGTGTTTATATATTCCCTGTTTGAAAGGGGATATTATAGTTGTTCAGAGCTTTTGTGCAAAAAAAAGGAGTCCCTAAGTAAGGGACATCACAATGGTATCAGAACTTTGGTCTTTGGTATCATAGTTTTGTGTCTTTCATATATCTCTATTGGTAGGGGATATCACAGTGGTATCAGAGCTTTTATTGCTATATATTAGAGTTGTGTAGAGACAAAAAAAAGAGCCCCTAAGTAAGGGACATCACAGTGGTATCAGAGCTTTTATTGCTATATATCAAAGTTGTGTAGAGACAAAAAAAAGAGCCCCTAAGTAAGGGACATCATAGTGGTATCAGAGCTAATGTCTTGCCATCCTGTTGGGTAGTTTAGGTATCAGCATGGCGCTAACAGGTGTCAAAGATTTGGAAGAAAGAGTGCACAATGCAAAGTAGAAGTTAGAAAATCCATTACAGAAAGCATATGACCTTCTACAAACTCTGGAGGAGTTAGAAATTTATTTAAGCAAGGTTGAGTAGTCAAATTCTTATGAGATATAAACAGTGTTATCTCCAGCGTTTGATTCTTTGGTGAAGCACCGATTATTGAGACATCATGATGAGGTGGTAAGACTTACAACTCTCTCTTGTATTAGTGAAATCATGAGAATAATAGCTGGCTTTAATTTTTATGATGATCGGATTATGAGAGAGGTACTTCATGCCATGGTGAAAAGCTTCGAAAAGTTGGATGACATTAGAGACTCTCATTTCTCAAAGAGGGCGCGATTACTTGACACTTTTGCAAGGTATGGGTTTGAAAACATTATGATGTTAGTAGGATGTATTGGTGGCATTCGCACTATGTTTAAAATATTTTGGAATATTTTAGATGAGTTTCATTCCAGTGATGTATTAGCATCCATGCACTCTATCATGTTCACAATCTTGTTTGAGGAGGAGGATAAAATCTCTAAACTTTTGGCAGAAGATTTATGGTATGTCTGGACAAAAGGGAAAAATGTCTCACCTAGAGCTTGTAAGTGGTTAAAGAGTTTAATTAATAGGCCTAAGGATCGTAGTGCTTTCCCTATGACATGCAACAACTTGCATGGTGAGTTAGACAGTCAGGCTGATCCAGTACAGGGAGATATTAACACATCTTCAGGTAATGATTTATCTGCATTATCTTCACAGGTAGGGGTAGTTGAGGATGTTGTGGATGAGCTTTGTCTTCAGGTGAGTTCAGCTCAGGTGGTAGTCAGTGAGGATGAGCCTGATGTTTGCATTCAGAGTATGGAGGTATACTCAGAGGTTAGTATATTGAGTATTACTGATGAGTATGTTTTTGTAGCTGCTGATGAGGACCATGTGGTTGAGGCTCACACACATATTTAGGACTTTGGAGTACCTGATTTCAAGGAGTTTGGAATACCAGTGGAGTTGAATATCCATATTGATTATTCTCATACAGATGATAGTGTGGTACAGTTGGTTGTGCCACCTTTACAGAGAGATCAGTTATGGGATGGATTGGCACCATCTCTTGCAGATGGAATTGGCAGTTGGAATTGTCCATTCTACTTGGATTATGATGTTTTGAGAGTGTGTTTCTCATGTGCTCTTGACTATGGTATTTGTAATCTTGGAGGTTGGAGTTTCATGCGCCAGTTTGATAATGAGTCTTTCTTTGTTCTACTTCTGCTGATGTTGCCAGTACTTGCATTGATTCACAGCAGTGTAGAGCATAACTACATTTGGGATCCAGGTGGATCGAGTAGTTCATTGTTCTGAGATTTCTTGGGGACAAGAAATTTCTAGAGGGGCGGATTGTCATGTCCCCTTTTTCATGGACATTGACAGTCTTGGTGATTAGCCTATTATGCGACCTTCGTAGGCTAATAGGATGGATAGAGGGTCATAATAGAGCTTGGCTTGACTTTGATTCACAGGATTTCTACATTTGATTTTCATTCGGGCTCTTTCAGACACATTTGGTTTGAGCTCCTACTTTTTAGGGATATTTGATATGCAGCGGAGTGCCTTTATTATGGTATGGTTATGTGCAGAATCACTCCCTGATTCACTAGCTTCGATCGGTTCGAGGATCTGACATGTATTGAGGGAGATATTAATATTTGATTGATTTAATCAAATATTAATTATTTAACCTATTTTTAATTAGAAACCCTAATTCTAATTTAAGAAACCCTAATTAGGGCAAGCACATCTTTTTGAGGGTATAAGGGTTTCTCATGGAGGCCATTATTCAGTATGCTATAGATTATTGATTATTGAAAATTGAAGAAATTCTTCTGTGAAGACTGAGCCAAGGGTTCCAGGATTCCATTGCAGTGAAGAACATTCCCTCTTCATTGTGTGTGATTTAGAGGCTATGAGATATCAGCTGATTTATTGCCAAATTGAGAGATAGCTTCATCCAGAAGTTATCACAGAGATACAGATCTGAGAGATAGCTTCATCCAGAAGTTATCACAGAATTCCAAGGTTGAGAGATAACTTCACTCAGAAGTTATCACAGTATTACAAGTATTTTTTTATTTAGTTTTTGATCTAATAAGTTATACAGAGATAGATTTTGGTGTTAGAATCTATATTCTTGAGATCAGGTTGTTCAGCTATCAGGTGTTAAGAATAGACAGGTTGGCGGCCGTACCAAGTCCGTACAGGTCCATACAGATCCGCATCAGGAACCGACATTGGCAGAGAAAGCTTTCGGTGACCGACATCGGTCGACTGAAAACCGACATCGGCAGAAAGCCGACTGACAGAGACCGACATCGGCAAGATATCGACTGATGACAGCGTCTGTGTGTCGACACAGAAAAGCAGAGACCTTCTAGAATCTAGATTTCACTTCCAGATTAGCAAAAGCTAGGGTTTTAAGAGCAGATTTTAATATTCTTTTATTTGTATAACAGAGACTCAATTGTGTAATCTTCTAGAAGAACAAGTGATGAGATCTTTGATTTGCTATTGAGATATTATATTGTGATTTGTTTATGCATATGTGAATCTATTCTACAGAATTGTATCTTGTTCAGAGCTTTATGTGTTTATATATTCCCTGTTTGAAAGGGGATATTATAGTTGTTAAGAGCTTTTGTGCAAAAAAAAGGAGCCCCTAAGTAAGGGACATCACAGTGGTATCAGAACTTTGGTCTTTGGTATCATAGTTTTGTGTCTTTCATATATCTCTATTGGTAGGGGATATCACAGTGGTATCAGAGCTTTTATTGCTATATGTCAGAGTTGTGTAGAGACAAAAAAAAGAGCCCCTAAGTAAGGGACATCACATATAGCCAATTGACTACATAGATATATAATCTTCTTTTTTTACTTATTTTATGATTATAATTTTCTTGAGTTTCACAAGTAACATCTAAATCAATCCATCATCTAACTCAAATTTATGGTGAACCAAATAACCATTGCATAGTCTATATAGGAATTTAAACTTATAATAGTCTATGCTCAGTTCAAATACGGTAACTTATGTATCATTCCAAGTTTGACTCTGTCAAATTTTATAAATATATTAAAAACACATATGCTTATAGATACGTTTCTAGTTTCTATATAGGTTTCAAACTAGATATCCATCCACATAAATAATATACAAATCATATGATCTATATATTTATGTATGTGAGATCCCAATAATATAGATATCCAATTCTATATTAATATCCATTTCTCGTATATGTTAATGAAAATATAAATGGTTATAATAATTGCCTCATATAAAACAAATTTTAACACTAAGAATACAGATCTAAGATAGGACTTAACCATTTACTATGTCCAATCTAGGATAGTTCTATCTTATCCCTTGACCTATGCTTAGCTAATTTAAATAGACTTAGTTTATGTACTCAAGATTTAATAAATAAGCTCACAATCCCTATATTTATGTTTACAGTTTAAAAAAAATGTACACAGTTCATATATATATATATATATATATATATATATATTCATGATTTTTTAAACAAATGAAAACAATTCATTCCTATAAACTAAAAACCCATCATGAATTTCATAGAGGCATACACAAAACCTCTATATCATTTTGTTCATTTATCTAACAAACTCAGACTTCACATTTTTACCCTTGATAATTCAAAATATACACGTAGTCTTGTGTGTGTGTGATATACATACATACATATATATATATATATATATATATATATATATATATATATATATATATATATATTCATAGTTTTTTAAGCAAATGAAAACAATTCATTCCTATAAACTAAAAACCCATCATGAATTTCATAGAGGCATACACAAAACCTCTATATCATTTTGTTCATTTATCTAACAAACTCAGACTTCACATTTTTACCCCTGATAATTCAAAATATACAAGTAGTCTTTTGTGTGTGTGTGTGTGTGTAAAATAAGGGCAATCCTTGCATAATTGAAACCATTTACCAAAGTCATATAGTTATTTAACTAGGGCATATTTCTATCACAATAAAATAAATCCATTTAACCCTTATAGTTTACACACACACAGTACTAGTTTTCATTCATAAGGATTTAGATGATATAGGTTTAGTTATATTGATGGACGATCCATCCATAAGGCTAAACCTATATCAATAATAAAATGCAAATCATTTCCCAAAACCTTAAGAGATAATTAAATACTTAGATTTTCCTATTTTCATACAATATTTAATAACATCACCAACCTTTTAATGACATCCAAATGAAACTTCTTGAACTATAATAGTTTTTTTTTTTCTCTTTGCTATTTTTTCTCTTCCTCATGCCCCCTTTATTCCCTTCTCCATCTCCCTTCTTATCATTATTTTTCCATCTATATCTCTCATGTAGGCAATGCATGTATCTGTTAGCGTAAATATCATAGTTACCATAATTCCATCATGCAAAAAATCCATTCTTCATAAATCTTGTTTGCTTTTCCAAGTTAACCCTAGTTTGACACAAACAAGAACCCTAAAATTATCAAATGTTATCCAAACATCATTATTTTAATCATTTATTTCTTGTATGGTATTTTTGACATTACATGTCATGTATCAACTTCATAAAAGTCCACTATTAACACTATTACTAATGATGACTAACACTTCATAAGTCATCATGGTGTAGGCATTAAAACATTGACTAGGGTTAGTTCATAGGGTAGCTTAGGACAACAATTTAATATTTATAATAACTTAGAAAAATTAAAATAATCATTATACTTGGAATAATGAAGTGACTAATATAAAGTCAATGATATTCTTTTAATTGTAATGGTAAATAAAAAAACTCCTATATCAAAACATAATGGTATTATAACAATGTAGTCATTGTTATTACTACTTTATATAGACTATCCAATGTATTTAGTTATCTTTTATATATTAAGGCATTAATCTGAAAAATAATATTTCTTGAATATCATAATTTTAACCAACTAATGTTCTAAAACATTAAAAAGACATTTTGATTAGTCTATAGATAATAGTAAATAGATACTATTCATGTGGATTTACTTTCTCGTAATGCATTAGTATTAAATATCATGAATACGATAACTCAACACGATAAAAATAAATATTATGCATTTAATCTATGTATAACATCCATAATATAACCACACAAAATTAGATCCTCACAAGCATTAAACTAAACCAAATCACAACTAACACACATACTCAATTATCTAAATATAGATAACACCAAAGATGTACTAAAGCTAATAACTCAAAAAATGCATATAATGAGTGCTATCTATTGTGGTGTGTGGATGGGTTCTAGTCATTCCTATAGCTTACCCCAACACCTCCATCTACACCATCCTCTTTGATGATGCTCTCCCTCCATCATGTTCTAAGGGATGAATCTCTCCTACATCAAACTCATGATATATATTATACAATATTTTTATAAAAACTAATCAACATGATCATAATGTCAAGAATATATAAATGCATTTAACTCATCAAAATAAAATCATGTAATCTGAGAAACATAAAACTATCCCATAACAGTCTATGACTTAATACTTTATTAAATAGTAATTAATCTATTTTACAACCATAATAATCCATGAATAATAAGTCAAATTAGCTTAGTGAGAAATTGGGATTTAATAGAAAAAATACATGAAAGGGAAGGACACATCTATAGGTGGATGAAATTATTAGAACAAATAATGAATCTACCCTAATAGGGAAAATTTGGGAAGGACACATCCCAATGGTTACTAAAATGAATTGCTCAATGAAAATAAAGGGTAATGACTAGATTTACGACAAGATAATTTATTTTGAAAATTTTGGATTCATATCTCTCATAGATATTTTAAGCCTTTTCAAATTTATAGGATTTTGTATCTTTATATCTCTCATGGAGGTTTTAAGACCTTAAATTTTTAGTATTTTTGGACTTTTCAATGTTTTTAGGTTTTTAACATCTCAAATTAATGAAGGATTATGAGATGAAGAATGGATTAGCTCATAATACAACAAGATCATGAGAGTGGTAGCTCATAAAATAGTAAGAACTAGATTGAAATGCTCATAAAATGGTAAGAGTGGGGCTTAGAATGCTCACAAAATGGAGAGAGCCTAGTTAAGAATGCTTTCAAAATGGAAAGAATGTGGCTAATAATTCTCATAAAATGGTGAGAGTATGGCTTAGAATGCTTTAAAAATAATGAGAGCATGAAAAGGGGGTGGTTGTCCTAACCTCAAAAACTAAGTGCTACCTACATGGTCTAAAATGGACCTCAAGCCATTGTAGTTTAACCTCTAGTGAGATATACTACTAATTAAGAATAGGTTGAGGGAGGAAACTGGAAAAGTGTGATTAATAGAATTAAATTTCAAAATGGCAAGAGCATGGAAATGGAGTATCTGAGATAACCTCATAAATTGAGCACTACCTACATAGTCCAGATGGGCCTCAAGCTACTGTATTTCAACCAAAATAGGAGATAAAAATGAATGAAGGAAAAATGGATAATGTCAGATAAATATTGGTCGTATTTGGAATACATACCAAGAATGTGCCTAATGGATAATGGTCTTAATGAGGATAAAAAGGTAGAGTTCCGAATTGATCAAATGATCAAAATGGCTTGGACAAGCTCTGGATGAGATGAGTGGAATAAAGAGATCATGCATCTCATAAAGATTTTAAAACACTTTAATTTCACTTAAAGTGTAATTTATCAATTTCTAAGGATAGTTCCAGAGCTACAAAGACTCTATGGAATGTCAAAAATGCTTAGAAAGTGAATGGGAGTGCATGGTATTCATCTAGTCCACTTATTGCATTCAAAACTTGTCTAGACATTTAGCTCCATTGGTAGAAAAGATGAGTGACCATTTTGATGCTGCTAGATCTCACACATGTGGATGAGTCAAGGAGAGTTGTTTTTATGGATTTATTCACATTAGTCCTAGGATATCATGCACTAAGCTTCAACTTATCCATCTAAGTGTAGTAAAAGATTTAAGGGTTCAAAGTGGGCTCCCAAGATAAAATCCACTAAGTTTCCATACTTCACTAATTTTTAGAGAGTCCAAACAAATCTAAGGGAGCATATTCATGCAGTCATATCTCATGTGTATAAAAGAATTTGAGAAAATGGTCAAAAGGGTTTTTTCACTTTTGTATCAAGATCATTTACATTAAAGTTTTAGCTCATACACTATAACATGACAAAAGATATGCATGGTAACAGTTGTACCCTAATGCAGATTTACTAAGTTCCAATACTTAGCCTTTTTTAGACTAGACCAACATCAAGATGTCATGTAAGATCACATGGACTAGTCAGCTTCAACATTTTATAAAATAACTTAGAAAGCATGAATGGCCAATAGATCAAAAGGGTTTGTTCCTTTCAATGTTAAGTCCATTCTCTATAAATTTGGTGTCCCCACTATCTTTGTGCTTCAAGTTATATAATTACAAATTTGGTCAAAAAATGGTAGACACTTGCATGAACATAATTTTTAAGACCCATAAAGTGACCATTTGGATTAAAAATCCTTGGCAAGAACCTGAGAAGGAATGTGTAGCTAATAAATGTCAAACACATGGGAGCTCGAGAAAGTAAATGATTAGTGAATCCTAGGGACCAACAAGAATCCAAACTCAAGGTAGTAGGTCCTAAAGATTCATGGTCTGCATTTAATCAGATCTCAAAATCCAATGGAGAAAAATAGAGTCAAAAGGTTCAATGACCTCAGTCGATTGATTATAGACAATAGAAAAGGGATGAGCTAGGATGTTTAATGAAAGTTGACAAAGTAAAATGGACTTGACTTGGCAAGAAAATAAAAGGAACTAAACTCAAGTCTAACCTGAGTTGGAAAAAAAAGTAAAGGAAAAGAGCTCGATGCAAATTTAGGCTGGACCAAAATATATCGAGATAAGGTCTATAGAGGGAAAATAGGTCTTTGAGACCTAATATGTACCAAAGGGAGGATCTAGCATTGAAAAGAGTGTCATCTATATTGATTATAGTAAAACCAATATCCTTAAATTATTTTTTATCTATAGTTAAGCTTGTTCTAGTTTTCTAAGCATGGAACAAGTATGTACTATCAATAGGACATTTAATCCTTCAAAATGGTCTCAGTTCTGACAAACCACTACTTAGGTATACTTGAGCATGGCTTAGTTAGATACATGAATATGAGTATTTTGTCCTCATAATAAGATCAAGTGGAAGATAAAAAGCAAAAGGTATTGGGGAATTCAAAAGTAGTTGGAGTATTCACTTCCATCAAGATCATGACTTGCCACTTTTGGAAAACTCTTGTCTTCTAGTGTAGCTTACTCAACCAATGGAATGATTCAGAGGTTATTTAGGCAAATCATTAATATCTTGCTCATAATGACTTGTTCTAAATGGACCAAAAACATGGTAGAACATCTCTCAAAATCTAAAAGCTCATTGATTATCATGAAAAGCATTCTACCCTCTTCTCTCTCTCTTCCCCCTTGTCTTATATTATCCCTTTCTTTCCATTTGTAAAGGGTTCCTAGCATTTTAGACTTTATTAATCTTTTTGGGAGATGGGACATTCCTTGAGATACTATAAAGTATGTTCAACTTGATTAGGCTTGAACTATCAAGCATTTTTGAGAACTATCTCTTGATGTAATAAAGTACTTTCTTTGCCTATCTCTTTCCTATGATTTGTGTCTATTGATTCATGTACTATGGCATTATGTAAAGGAAAATATTCCTCATCCATGGTCCTTCTTTCTGACCTTATTTAAGGAGTTTTTAATGTTGTTTTGTAGGTTTAGATTAGTGCTCTTTCTTACATGGATGTGAGATTTTAATGATTCTTATAATTCTTCCTTATTTGTATTCATTGCTTCTTGAGCCTCTTCCATGAAAAACTTATGTAAATTGGCTTGGTCTTGGGATTATGTAAGTTGGTATTATCCTCTGCATATCTAGTGTGGGTTCATGCTCATGGGAGTTTCCCATTTATATTTGGTGAATCACTTGGTTAGATTTATTAAGAGAACTTATCCCCTTTCTAACCCTTTTTCCTATAAAGCATTAGGATTAGAATTAGTTTAGGTGAGAATCAAAGAGGAAGTCAACCTACTCAAAAGGTTTAACCCCACCATAAGTTATTCATAGCTTGGGGTTGTCCTAATATTATATCTTAGTTGGAGAGAGCCTGAAGAACCCTCTCTAATGGTGTAAACTAAGCCTATAATAG
This sequence comes from Torreya grandis, assembly GCA_037957365.1. Classification (NCBI taxonomy): domain Eukaryota; kingdom Viridiplantae; phylum Streptophyta; class Pinopsida; order Cupressales; family Taxaceae; genus Torreya; species Torreya grandis. The sequence goes on along the minus strand of JARHVA010000420.1, from coordinate 2,751,177 downwards.
TTTTTGTCATGCCTAGTGGGAACAAGGTCCAAATTAGTGAAAGAATTTTTGGTGTTATGCTTCTACATATAAGCCTTTGGAAATATTCTAGCAAACATCAATGGTAACTATGAACATCTATCATCTAGTTTGAGCATCCTCAGTGCCTAATAATATAATTTTATATGTACAATCATCACCCATTTGATCAAAATGCATGTTCATTCATTCTTTATCCTTCATATCAAGTTAACAATATTCATGGATTCACCCCAAGTGGTCCTTAAGGTTTAGTGCAATAGCCTTATTATTATCCCTACTAGAAACTTAATCATTCCTACTAGCCCTATAGTGAGTCTATCTATCTTCCATATCAACCTACTTACCCCTCTAGCCAACCTTGTCAAAACTAAGTTTTTACTAACACATCCTTGTTGGCACTCAAATAAGGTGTGCTAAAGTCAAAAGAGGTAATGAATAAATGGGAAAAGGAGCCTAATATGATCCCTTACCATCTCATAGAGAGGCTAAGGAAATTAGTTCAAATGTTGAAAATTAAGTGGATGTCTGTTGGAGAAAGAGTTGAACATGGTGCTATCAATATGATTTGTATGAAATGAGGAATTTTACCCAATGGTGGATAGATAGATTAGTGAGGTGGGAAAACTAAAAAAAATGATCCAAATAACCTCAACCTTGCCAAATATCACCCTTATCAGCTAAGGAACATGAAGTCATATTCCATCATGGATCCTCTCCTATGTTAATAACCCCAACTATTTCATACCCTTTATTTTTAAACCATCCTCTCCCACACCCATTAAGGAAAAGGAAGAAGTGGCCAAATCTTACACATTCCCCTTGTGGAAATCAATCAAGGAGAACATAAAGAGAAAAAGGGAAATGCTAGCCAAGGAAGTCCAGGAACCAGTTCAAGGAAAAGATGTGGTAGCTTAGCTCAATGAGCCTACCCTACCAAGGTTTCATGACTCTCCCTCTTTCCCCAAGAACCACCTAAAAGAGCCTTCAAGGTCCCTAATTAGAGGGATACTTTCCTAATCTTCAAACAAGGTGAACTTGTTCACCCTCGCACTATCTCCCTCATAAAGGAGGACCTTGTAGTTAAAGTGGATCCTAAAGATAAAATCACAAGTGTCTATGATAAAGAGGTCATGATAGGTATTCTACTTCATTCAAAAGGGGAAGAGTCAGGTTTTGATTAGACTTCTTGGTGTGGTTTTGATGATTTAAAGCCCAAAGGTAATACTAATACCTTCATTTTTAAAGGGGTGTGTATTCATTCAACTAAGAACAAAGAGGATTTTGTTTGGTCCCAAGATCTTCTATTTGGTATGGCTATAGATGAATATGATCAAGATGCAAATATTGAGATAGTCAATTAGTCAGTTGAGGGTGAAGAAGAAATAGAGAACAAGGAAGATCAAGATAAGGTATGGAAGTAGTTGTACCATGACTTCATAGCTTAGGTAGAGGTTTTAAATTAGCTTATGCCTCCTCTAGAAAATGAAGATTAACTTTCCCATCAAGTTGAAGTTGCTAACCAATCTCAAGATGAATTGTCCTTTGAAGGCATTATTGGTGTCTTAAAAAATGAATAAGAATGGTCAGATACAGAGCCACAAGAATATGATATTTTAGGGATTAGATGGATTAATGGGCTATCATATGGTTCCTTTTAGAGTAAGTAAAGTAAATATGCCATTTAAGTTGGAATTCTCAAATGACTAAGGGAAACTACCTTTTGCGATGACTTAGATATTTTTTGCCTAAGCCTATACAATCAACCAAGCACTAGTTCAAAGGATATATCACATGTTGTGCTTAATTTAGAGCACAAAATTGAGCCATAAAATGAGGAGGTTTTAAGAGCATCTACAATCCAATTTGGAGAAATAATTGAATAAATGGACCAATATGTCTACATTGAAGACATTTTGTCCTATTTCATCCACTTGAGAATATGACAAAAGGGTCAGCAATTAAGCATCTCAACTTGCCTACCATGAGCTCTCAAAAGCAAGGTGGTTTCCATCCTAGTTTATCACAAGTGAGTGATGTTAGATCATTTCCATTTGATCCAGGTAGAATGTACTTGTAAATTGTAACCTTGTATATACATTAGAGTAGATTTCATTATTTTCTCCAAGTGATTTTATGCACATTTATTTAGTATCTAGTTGGTCTTGCCTTTATTTTAGGTTAGTTTCCTTTCTGTTTTGTGCCTTGGGCACTTTGTTGTTTTATTATTGTTATTTTTTTCCTTGAGAGAGTTTATAAAAAAGAGGGATCCATATTCATGATCAACTTTGTTTTAGGGATGTGACTTCATGCCTAATGGATTAAATAAAACAAAATGAACTAGGTTCTCACGCATAGTAGGCATGCTTCCATATGAGTCACCAAAAATGTTGGCCATATTTTGCCCATATACTAAGCATGTGCCTAGTGGCTAATATACCTGATGTAGAGAAAGAGGTAGAGTTCCTAATTTATCAAATGATCAAAATGGCTTGGAAAATCCCTGGATGGGATGAGTGAAATATTGATATCATGAATCTCACAAATCTTTTAAAACACTTTTAATTTACTTAAAGTGTAATTTGACAATTTCTAAGGATAAGTCCAGAGCTACAAAGACTCTATGGAGTGTCATAAATTATTGGGAAGAGTATGGGAGTTCATGGTATTTATCTAGTCCACTAATTCCATTTAGATATTATCCAAACATTTATCTCTAGTGGTAGAAAACTTGAGTGACCATTTTGATACTACTAGATCTCACACATGTGGATGAGTCAAGGAGAGTTGGTCACATGGGTTTCTTCACATTAGTCTTAGACTACCATGCGCCAAGCTTCAACTCATCTATCTAACCTTAGTAGAAGATATAAGGGTTCAAAGTGGGATACTAGGATAAAATTTTCTAAGTTTCCATACTTTGAAATTTTTTAAAGAGTTTAAATAAAGTCAAGGGATCATATTCATGAGGTCATATCTCATGCATACAGAAGAGTTAGAGCAAATGGTCAAAAGGGTTTGTTCATTTTTGTACCAATATAATTTTCACTAAAGTTTTAGCCCATGTGTTATATCATGATGAAAGATATTCATGGTAAAAGTTGGCTCATGACATATATTTTCTAAATTTTAATACTTAGCCTTTTTTAGACTAGATCATTGTTAAGACATCATGCAAGATCACACAGATTATTCAACTTTAACATTTTATAAAAACACTCATAAATATTGAATGGCTAGTGGATCAAAAGGGTTTATTCCTTTCAAAGTTAAGTCCATTATCTAAAAATTTGGTATCCCCATGATCTTTGTACTTCAAGTTATAAAATTGTAAACTTGGTCAAAAAATGGTAGAAATCTATGTGAACATCATTTTTAAGACCCATAAAGTGACTATTTAGATTCAAAATCCCTAGTAGGAACCTAAGAATGAATGTGCAACTAAAAAGTGTCAAGCACATGGGAGCTTGGGTAAGTCAAATGGTCAACCAATCCTAGGGACCAATGAGAAGTTGAGCTCAGGGTAGTGGGTCCCAAAGATCCATGATTTGCATTTAATCAGATCTCAAAATTTGACAAAGAAACATAGAGTCAACAGGGTCAATGATCCAGGTCAATTACCTATAACCAATAGTGAAGGGATGATCTGAGACATTTGATGAAAGTTGATAAACTTAAATGGACCCAACTTGGCAAATAAATAAAAGGACCCAAACTTGAGTTTGACCTAAGTTGGCAGAAAAAGTAAAGGAAAAGAGCTTGATGTGGACTCACGTTGGACCAAAATGTATCAAGACAAGGTCCATAGAGGTAAAATAGGTCTTTTAGACCTAATATATACCAAAAAGGGGATTTGGCATTGAATAAAGTGCCATCTATATTGATTATAGTAAAACCAATATCCTTAAATTGCTTTTCTTCTATAGTTAAGCTAGGTCTAGTTTTCTAAACATGGAGTAGGTATGTAATTTCAATAGAGGGATGTTTAATCCTTCAACATGGTCTCAGTTTTGACAAACCGTTGCTTGGGTAGACTTGAGCATGGCTTAGTCAGATACATGAATATGAGGATTTTGTCCTCATAATGAGATCAAGCAGAAGATCAAAAGTAAAAGGATTTGGGGTATTGGAAAGCAATTAGATCAATTTGGGGTATTTATATCAAGATCATGACTGGACACTTTTGGCAAACTCTTATCTTCTAGTGCTACTTACTCAACCAATGAAATGATTTAGAGGCTATTTGGTCAAATCATGAATATCATGCTCATAATGACTTGTTCTTATTAGACCAAAAACGTGGTGGAATATCTCTCAAAAGCTGGTATCTCATCAATTATCATGAACAACATGATCCCCCCTTCTCTCTCTCTTCCCCCTTCTCCTATATTATCCATTTCTTTCCATTTGTAAAGGTTTACTATGTTTTAAGACTTTTTTCATCTTTCTAGGAGATGGGACATTCCTTGAGATACTGCAAAGTATGTTCAAATTGATTAGGCTTGACCATGTCAAGAATTTATGGGAAATAACTATTGATTCAATAAAGTACTTTCTTTGCCTATATCTTTCCTAGGATTTATGTCTATTAAATTGTGTACTATGGCATTATATGAAGGAGAATCTTCCTCATTGATAGTCCTTCCTTCTAACCTTGTTTAGGGAGTTTTCAAAGTTATTTTGCAAGTCTGGATGAGTGTTTTTTCTACCATTGATGTGAGATTTTAGTGAGTCTTAGAACTCCTTGTTTTCATTCATTATTTCTTGAGACTCTTCCATGAAACACTTATGGAAATTATATTGGTCTTAAGATTGTGTAAGATGGTATTGCCATCTATAGATCTAGTGTGGGTTCAAGCTCATGGGAGTTTCCCATTTTTATTTGGTGCATCATCTAGTTAGATTTATTAGGATCCCTTATCCCTTTTCCTTATAAAACATTAGGCTTAGAATTAGTTTAGGTGAGCATCAAAAAGGAAGCTAACCTATTTTGGAGTTTTAGCCCCACCATAGGTTACCCACACCTTGGGGTTGTCCCAATATTATAGCTTAGTTGGAGAGAGATTGAAGAACCCTCTCCAAGGGTACAAATTAAGCTTATAATAATAACATTGGAAAACAATGAGGCAAAGGACTAGATGTCTCCAAAGACTATGTCATGTGGGAACCAAATGTGTTTAATTTTCAAAGTATCATGTAGGTAATATTCTAAAATGTTTCCCAAACATATTTTAATATACCTTCTACTTCCACAACAAGGTCAAGATAGGAAAACTGTTAGTCACAATAATATGGGCTAGGCTAAATGATATTTAATGGCTAAAATGACTAGAATGGAATGGTATAGTCTTGAATATATATGAGATTGGATATAAGTGTTAAGGTACTTATATACAACAAATTATTTATGCATGATGCCAAAAACTTAGTTTTTGTTGATGCTTAAAATTGCACTTGATTCTAATCAACAACAATGGGAAGTTTCAAGCTGTGGGATATTGCGGCTTGAAACAACCTCTAGATTTTAGAGAAGCTGGTCTCTTCTTTTGTATCAAGTTTTTGGGAAAAGGGATAGGAAATTGATCAAAAATGCAAATGTAGGAAATGAAACCTAACTATGGTGATGTGCATGAGTGTAATCCTAATCCTAACTTGAGCATAGTGAAACTATATATAGGATTCAATTACATTTAAGAGCAGACAAGTGCATGATCAATGTAAAAGATTGAAATAATAGAAACAGAGGCTCATAACAGAGGCTTCTTTTGTTGAGATATAGGAAATGTCAACAAAGGCATAGTGTTCAATCTTCTTATAAGAATCTTCCAATCACATAAGAGGCACAAAAACATGTACAGTTATGTAGAAATTCTGACTCAAGAAAATGAGACAAAAGCAAATGGCATTCCTAATCACAACTCTAGAAAATCCATAGTTTAGACTACTTTTGCAGATGACATAGAGTTCAATCTTCTTAATTCATTTAGCCACATAAAAGGCATAGAAACATGCATAGTTACATCAACTTTACAACTCAAAAAAATGAGACAAAAGTAAATGATACTACTTGGTCACCAACTCTAGAAAGTCTAAACTTTAGAAAGTTCCCCCCATTCCATTTTCTTGATACTGATCCTCTTCTTTTATAGCCTAGGGTGTCTCCTTCCATCATCCCTTTTCTCATGTAATTCTACTCCATCCTTAACTCACCAAGGACAAATAGATGGTGCCTTCAATGCCTTGGATGTATCCTGGTCTTATCAAAAAGGGCCATGCTAGAACGGGGTGGCTGCCCTGACTGCGTCATGTTGATTCATGACTAGTACCTCCTTTCATGCCTAAATTTCCTCATTCAATCACCTGCTTAGCTGCTTAGCTATCTATTCTACCTTTTATTATAAGGGACAAATAAATAGCCCTTTTAATGCTTGTAGGCTCCAAAAATCTCCCTGATGAAATTTTCCATCTACTAGAAATAACTCCCATTGAATTTCCATCCATCTCACTTTGCTATAATAGATACACAGAACATTCTATTCTATTAAAATGGGAGAGGACACTTAGTCGATTTCCTAAAATTATTCTTATTACTTAAAAGGCATCAAAAAATGACACTTGGTGCTTCCCACTTGATTTATTGAAGACACATGACATTTTCTACTTTCTCTATATTCCTCTCAAGAACGCTCCACTTTCGACACCTATTGCATTTTACTTCTTTGATTCTTAGCAGTTTTAACAAAATAAAACTCACAGCGTTCCTTGCCCGAGCAACTTTTTAAAAAGGGGATGGATGTATGTGGTAGTCTTCGCATGTTGACACTTGGTGCTTCCACAGACCTTTGAAATAACACCCAAGACCCACCACAATCTTTATTCAGAAATGAAGCTTGAAGATGATCTCTCAAAAGTTGACACTTGGTGACCTCCGCTATTCTTGGGAAGATACATGGCACCTTACACTTCTCCTACTAGAGGTATGTGGCATCTTCCACTTCTTTTGGGAATAGAGTAGAAATGAGCCTGAAAAGTGACACTTACAGCTTTCCTCTACTCTTCGATACTTAAACAAAACAAAATGATGCCTCTCTACCCTTCAAAAAGGTACTTGACCCTTTTGGTTTTGGGACTCTCCCTTGAACTGCCTGATGAACCAAAATGGTTCAATAGTTTAACATTGCATGCCATTTACACGTTAATCGAGGTATTGTACCCAAACATTAAACTGATTATCTCTCAAATGCCAACACATGGTGACTTTTGCCTTCCTCTAAAAAGTAGTTCAGGGCCTTTTGTGACTACCACCTGGCACTTTTTGCTTGATCTTACTACTTAGCTCATTGAAAACCTTTGCCAAAAAATAAAATGAAATGTGGGTGCTGATATGAGATGCAGATGTTGACACATGGTGCATTCAGCTTAACTGCTATTGGATACGTGGCACATTCTATGACCTTCTTGAAATTTATGAAAAGTGTCTCAGATGACGCTAGCTAGCTGGCTCTGTGTTTCAAAAAGTGACACTTGGTGGCTTTCGCTCAAATTCAACACTTAGGCAAAAATTAAATGAAAGAAACAACAAAAAAAGGGGAAAAGATAACCCATGCTCAGACTACACCACTTGGTAGCATCTACTGCACTTTGACACTTAGATGAAAAAGAAACCCATGCTCTACTCCAAAACTCTACTACCATGACCAAGGTATGCAGGAACTAAAACTGTAGTGCTCGACTAAAAATTTAAATATAACATAGAGTAAAAAATTACTCTATAGTTAATGGTGACCCCTAGGACTTTTGAGCCTACTCAAAAAGAAACCCAACTCCCACTCTATCAAAATTTCAAAATTTTACAGTTTTAAAAGTGTTTTCTGGTAGATGGACCATTCATGGTTAGATAACCCTTGCCTATTCTACAATTCAATGAAAGCTAGATCAAGGTTAATGATATCCTTGTGCAAAAAAGTTTGAAAAATCTGGACTATAGCTTTTAGTTTGAATTCTAACTAGGAAATAAGAACTAGAATAGCTTCAACTTTTGAGACTGAGGAATCATCCCACAGGTCCTGGAAAAATATTTGATCCCTCTATTTGGCCAGCATCAATGGTTCAATTTGATCAACCATCAACACCATGTTGCCATCTAGAAACAGATAAGGAAGGCTTAGTTGCACTAGATCTTCAATATGCTATCTCATCTTGTCAATGCCTTCTTTCATGACTTTGAGAAGATCTTTGCAACTGTTGGCCACGGCATTGCAACTGATCACCTCATTGACCTATTTCATGGTGACCATTCTGTCAGTGATTTCTATGGCTACCAATGCCACATCCATTACATCGTAGAGCTTTTGCAACAAGGTTTGGGAGTTTGTGACTCTATTAGAGACTGTAGCTAGAGTGTTCTTCACTGAATCTTCCACCTTCTCACATAATTGCTATGCTTTGAGCAAGAAGGTGAGAGATGGCCTGAGCTGAATAATCTCCAAGGAGATTCTTTTCCATGTTGATTCATAGATCTCCTTTTCCAATTTTATCACTCTGACACCTTTTGGCCTATTAGCCAATTCTAGCATTAGTCGCACTGCTTTCTATTGCTCCACTTAGAACTGGGCTTGAAAAGCTATAGTATTGTTTTGTTCATTTAGTAGTCTCTACTGTAATTGAGTAACTTGTAGCTAATGTCCTTCGAGTCTTCCCTGTAATGCCACTTTCTCCTACCTAAGGGCTATTGCTACATCCTTTGCATGTGTGAGCTCTAATTTTAATGAACATTTTTGGCTTGGACTACCTGGTGAGTTTGAAGGGAAATAGTATCTTACAACTGTTTATTCAGACTAGCTATTTCATTATCTTTCTTATTGATTTCTTTGGCCAAATCAGCCTCCATCTTCTGTAGTCTTCTTGATGTTTTTAAATAATCTTTTGTGACTGTAGAAGTGGATTTTTTCAATAGCTCAACTTTGTCCTGGGGCCTAAATAGGGACATATCAATGGCCACTGCATTCATTATATAATCCTCTGGCTGCATTTGCTCACTCAGCTTGACAATGTTGGGTGAAAAATGGGTCACCATCAACTACTACTGAATAGGGTTGAATTATGACTATAGGTGTGGGATAGCCAATGCTTTATTCTCCTTAGTTTTCTTCTTCTCTATTTAGGCTTCTCTTGCCTTCTTGGTAGCATCAGCCTGCATCTAGAAGGTGGAAGGGGATGTAATGTGTCCTCCTGTAAAAGGATATCCTTGTGGCAAGCCATATTAAAGAGGCAATGGTTGGCTAGGGGTGAGCTGAAGGGGTATCTTTTTGGGGATAGAGGGGGAGAAATGGTGTAACATTAGGGCTTGAGGCATTGAGGATGGGGTGAATTGTGAAATGGGGATGGTAGAGGTGATAGGAGGTGTCATTTGGCTAGGTGGAGGCATCATGCTGACATGGAAAGGAACAGACTGAGAGGGAGGAGGAGGAGTAATACTTACTTGAGGGGGAATTATAGTGCTCTGCACTTGGCACTGTGAAGGTTCTTCTTCCTTATCTAAATCAAAATGGAGCTGCACCCTCTTTCTTGTCCTGGGTGTCTCTAATTCTAGCTACGCCTGCTTCCCTTCCACATCTTCTATTGCCGATGGTGCATGTAGAGAATTAGGAATTTCAATAACTTCCAATGATGGGGAAGATTTTGGTGGTGAAGACACCACACTCTTTTGTTAATCCATAGTGCTAAGAGGCTGGGGCCAGGTTGATGTAGTGACTGTAGCTGCATCTTGCTCTGAGGCCTGTGGTTGCTGGCTTGGTCCCACTCTAGCTTCCTACCCTGTACCGAGTGTCAATAATTGATTTATTTCTAGGCTAGATGCAGGGGAGGGGTGATACTCATCCTAGAGTTCCTCCCATCTTTCATCTGAATCTATGCTTTTGAAAGTATGGGTGATTTGAGAAATTTCCTGCCTATATTTCCAATAGGCTTCAATCTTCTCTGCATCCCAATCTTTGTTCTTCAATGTCCTCAAACTAGAAGTCATCCTGACTTTGGGATCATAATCCCTCTGCTTATCATAGAAGGTTTCCCATGGCCTATTCTATGGCTAGGGCAAATTTTTCAATTCAACATAGAGACCAAGAGCATCTTTTGTAGGGTTTTTTTTGTCTCCCAAAAAGGGCGGCCTTCATGTGCAATCCTAGCCCTAGTTTTATTGGTCCTTACCCAGGAATCTATGTAACCACTTGGGTCATAAACCCATTTGTCTTTGACTAACAAGAAACCTAAGAAGGCTATCTTTCTTAGTAGCACCATCTTAGCATCTCTGGCTTCTAGGCTTATGTTGCCTGACATCTATGGGAGATTGTACATTTTTCTCTTCTTCTTCTCAGAGCCATACTCATTGTCGACTGCTGACACCTACCTGGTGACCTCTACGAATACCAACCTAGGAGTTAAAGTCTTTGGTAGCAACATTGGTTCCCCAAAAAAACCATGAACCCTTATGATCGTGTGGTGGGAGCCAAAATAGAAGTCACACGGGATTGGAAAACTGACCAGGAGGTTCGAAACACTTGGAAATAACCTATTTATGATAGGTTCAAGGCTAAGGCAACAAAAAGTAGGGGTAATGAATAGTTCCAAAAAATCATATGGGTCATTAGTTCTTGATAAAATGTGTGTCCATGCAAACACAAGAATGGTCCTTTAGGGGTCAAAACCTAGGTCATACAGGTTCAGATTCATCTGTTAGGTGAAAAGATTAGGATTTTGATATAGTATGAGATGGAACAAATAAGAGGAATGCCTAAACACCCCTTTCAATTTGAACTAGGTCAGCTATTCTATTATTGAAAAGGCAATGTGCTCTGAGAAGTCAAGTTTATACTCATGTATCTTGTCAACTATCTTCAACCTAAAAAGGATGGCCATTTATTTTGCATATAACACCATGTCATCCTTCATGCCAAAGATGAGAGCCATCATTGATAGTGTGTCTTGGCTAGTTAGTGTGAATTGAGCTCTTGGTGTAGGGAGCATCGGTACTGTAGTATCACCATCAGCCATTTGTAACTCAGACCTCAAAAACCTTGTCTGAGTGTTGAGGTTCACCCATGTTCTCTGTATCCTATCAATAGTGGGGAATGTAGTGGTATTGTCATAATGTAGGGCTAACGTGTCCTTGATAGTTTGTGGTGTGATATGTACCATGAAGGGACCCTGTTGAATGGTGCATGGAGAAAGTATACGCATAATTCAATCAAATCAAGGCATGGATGCATAGTTAGGATAATAAATTGAGCCAATTATGAGGTCCATATCCTCATTTCAAATGTCTCATATTACCCTACTCTGGATCTTTGAAGACACCTTTGGTGTTCCCCTTCTCTAAGACTCTTGCTAATGGCCTTTTGCAAGATTGGGTCCATGATTTCATCTACGTAATCCTTTACCTTTGAGGGATCACTAGCTTGACCAACTCCTAGGATTCTATTTCTTAGATAGGTTCTCAATGATTGCATAGGAGCTGCAACATATGATTTACTAGCAAGCAACCTATCAAGAGATCCAGACATCCCAGCTCTTCATTGTGAAGATGATGCTCCTACAATCTCTATATATTTTATGTAATACTTAGTATGAACCTTGTGTAATATAGAAACACTCTTGCTGAAGCAAATTTTACTAGGTGCTAACAAATTGCAAGGGGCAGGGTATTTTTGCATATGTAAGAATGTTTGAGAATTTGTAAACTTTAAATCTTGCTAAGAGATATTTATGGACCTATCAAGTCTCAAATAGCATTAAATTTGGATGACCATTAGCAAATCATACTCAATCTTTTGGAAATAGTGAGGTGGACATGCCATGCAAGTTGCGGTGCAAGGTACCTTACAGATTTTGAAAGATTTGGGAAGCATTTAATGTGGAAAAATTTAAAGAATTTAAAAAAAACTTTCTAAGCCACCAAATCTATGTTTAAAACACTTATTTAAAAGGAAAGTGGGAAAAAAACAATGGAAAACAAAAATAATGTGAGAATGGGAAACTACCTAACTACATTAATTAAGCATCTTTATTTCCCTCCGAGATCAAAAACAAAATTTTTAACGTCTTCTTTATTACAAACCAGCTTATGTTGCCATACAAGTGATTGAAATGGGTATATCTTTGGTCAAATATCCTCTGCACATGCCACATGGATTTGCCTACATTCGAATGAGTCTGAGTCAAACATGCTTTCAACATCCATAAGCTCTTCTTGTTCTTGAAAGCCTGTCAAATACTGGTTCTTCATGATGTCATGTCTCATCAAGAAATCAACGGCTATTGGTTCTCCACTTTGTGTCTTTTGATATCCATCATCTTTTGGCCTATCTCCTTTTGCCTCATTTTTAGGTTCTATTGCATTATCATGCCCCTTGATGACTTCAACCTCTTGAATGGATAAATCTGAAAGCTAGCATCCCCTCTACATACTTAGCTGAGTCTCGATGTTGTCTTCTCCACATCTAGCTAGTTCATGGTTTCCTTGAAGGATAGTGTCCCAATGACTTGATCAAGGAAGTGTCCATGCTCCTCCATATCTTCTTGCAAAGTGAGAAAAAATTTAGAAATGATCTCTTCCTTATCAGAAGTTAAGGAAAAAGCTTGTGACTTGTCCTCTTATTCATTAAAGGGGGTACCTATGGTGATTTCCTCCTCATCTGCACTCATGAAATCTTCTTGACTAACCATGAATTGAGAATATTCATCCTCCTTCTTTCTGCTCCATGATTCCATTGTTTGGTTCCAACTCATGACCTTGTGACTAGAACCTTTCCCTTGGGAAGAGGTATCAATTTTATCTTCTTCAAGATCCTTAACTAGTTCATGATTTTCCATCTTCCAACTCAGAATTTGGACATCATGTTGAGAGATCTAAGGATTGGTAGAGGAGGTATTTTTTGGCATAGGCCCTTCTCTAAGGTTTGAAAGCTCTATCTCCCTTTCTCTAAGCAATCTCATTTTTGCCTCTAATTCCTCAACTTGCTTAGCTAGATTTTCTTGAAAGAGTCTTTCCTGGAGCTCATAGGAATCATCATAGAAGTGAGGAGTGCATGAAGGCTGTGATGAAAAACAAGAATCTTCTTGAGGAAGGGTGATAGGGACTTGAGGGAAAAGTGAGGGTTTAGAGTCCACTTCCTTTGCTGCCAACATAGACTCAACATTATTGTGGAAATAACCCTGATAGGTTTGATTTGGCTCATGATCAAGGGTTGCGTATATCTGATATGAAACTTGTGGTAGTGAATGTGTAGGTTGATAGACTTGGTAATGCTATCTCTCATGAATGCTTAGCTTCTCTTTTAAAATTGCAATCAAGCCACACACATCCAACATCTCATATGTAAGCCTTTGCCAATTTGCTCTTTCAATGTGATCCCATTCACTTATAATCAGATTTACTACATTTCTTATTTGATGGATGACATGATTAGGAATTTATTGGCCACATCCCCTTCTATTTTTAAGCTCCAATACATTTTTTTATATCCCAATAATGCTTTTTTGAAGGTGGAAATGAGATTAGGCTGAGCATGGGATGTGACATATTAGGGAGGCTGGGCATAAGACTGGTATAGCTCATGACCATATGCATCATTATTGCTTGACGTGATTCCATGAAAAACTTGATCTTGATTAAAAATATATGAAGGAGCATAAGACTCATAACTCTGAGTAACATAATTATACATACCAAATGGTGATTTCTTGATGATACCAGGACTGCTCAATCGATTGATTCAACTCAGAGTCATCGCTGGTGTTGATAAAATAAAAACCTTCAAAGGTTGGTTGGCCGAAGAACACACCAAAATTCTTCAACTCCTTGAAAGATTCATCCCATCGAGTGTGCCAAAAAATTGTTGATGCTTAAAATTGTGCTGGATTATAATCAACAACAATGGGAAGTTTCAAGTTGTGGGATATTGCGGCTTGAAACAACCTCCATATTTTAGAGAAGTTGGTCTCTTCTTTTGTATCAAGTTTTTGGGAAAAGGGATAGGAAATTAATCAAAAATAAAAATGCAGGAAATGAAACCTAACTATGGAAATGCACTTGAGTGTAATCCTAATCCTAACTTGAGCACAATGAGACTATATATAGGATTCAATTACATTTAAGAGTAGACAAGTGCATGATCAATGTAAAAGATTGAAATAATAGAAATAGAGGCTCATAACAGAGGCTTCTTTTGCTGAGATATAGGAAATGTCAACAAAGGCATAGTGTTCAATCTTCTTATAAGAATCTTCCAATCACATAAGAGGCACAAAAACATGTACAGTTATGTAGAAATTTTGACTCAAGAAAATGAGACAAAAGCAAATGGCATTCCTAATCACAACTCTAAAAAATCCATAGTTTAGACTACTTTGACAAATGACATAGATAATATCAACCAAGGCATAGAGTTCAATCTTCCTAATTCATTTAGCCACATAAAAGGCACAAAAACATGCATAGTTACATCAACTTTACAACTCAAAAAAAATGAGACAAAAGCAAATGATACTACTTAGTCACCAACTCTAGAAAGTCTAAACTTTAGAAAATTTCCCCCCATTCCATTTTCTTGATATTGATCCTCTTTTTTTATAGCCTATGGTGTCTCCTTCCATAATCCCTTTTCCCACACAATTCTACTCCATCCTTAACTCACCAAGGACAAATAAATAGTGCCTTCAATGCCTTGGATGTATCCTAGTCTTATCAAAAAGGGCCATGCTAGAACGAGGTAGCTGCCCTGACTGTGGCATGTCAATTCATGACTAGTACCTCCTTTTACACCTGAATTTTCTCATTTAATCACCTACTTAGCTGCTCAACTGTCTGTTCTACCTCTACTTACAGGGGACAAATAGATGGCCCTTTTAATGCTTGCAAGCTCTAAAAATCTACTCAGTGAACTGTTCCATCTACCAAAAAAAACTCCTACCAAATTTCCCTCCATCTCGCTTTGCTATAATAGATACACAAAACATTTTGTTTTATTGAAATGGGAGAGGACACTTAGTCGATTTCTTGAAATTCTTCTTATTACTTAGAAGGCACCAAAAAATGACACTTGGCACTTTTCACTTGATTTATCGAAGACACATGACATTTTTCACTTTGTCTATATTTTGCTCAAGAACGCTATGATTTTGACACCTGTCACATTCTGCTTCTTTGATTCTTAGCAATTTTAACAAAATAAAACTCATGACATTCCTTACCTAAGCAAATTTTTAAAAAGGGGATGGATGTACATGGTAGTCTTCGCATGTTGACACTTGGCACTTCCATAGACCTTTGAAATAACACCTGGGACCCACCATAATCTTTATTCGGTAATGAAGCTTGAAGATGATCTCTCAGAAGTTGACACTTGGTGGCCTCCACTATTCTTGGGAAGATACATGGCACCTTACAATTCTCCTACCAGGGGTATGTGGCATCCTCCACTTCTTTTGAGAATAGATCAAAACGGAGCCTGGAAAGTGACACTTGGAGCTTTTTACTACTCTTAGGTACTTAAACAAAATGAAATGATGCCTCTCTACCCTTTAAAAAGGTACTTGGCCCTTTTGGTTTTGGGACACTCCCTTGAACTACTTGATGAACCAAAATGGTTCAATGGTTCAATGATTCAACACTATGCACCATTTACACATTAATTGAGGTATTGAATCCAAATGTTGAACCAACTGTCTCTTAAATGCTGACACATGGTGACTTCTGCCTTCCTCTGAAAAGTAGTCTAGAGCCTTTCGTGACTGCCACCTGGCACTTTCTGCTTGATCTTACTGCTTAGCTCATTGAAAACCTTTGCCAAAAAATAGAATGAAACATGGGTGCCGATATGAGATGCAGATATCGACACGTGGTGCATTTTGCTTAGCTTTTATTAGATACGTGGCATATTCTATGACCTTCTTGAAAGTTATGAAAAGTGTCTCGAATGATGCTAGTTGGCCAGCTCTGTGTTTCAAAAAGTGACACTTCATGGCTTCCACTCAAATTCAACACTTAGGCAAAAATGAAATGAAAGAAAAAACAAAAAAAGGGGAAAAGAGAACCCATGCTCGAACTACGCCACTAGGCAGCATCTGCTGCACTTTGACACTTAGATGAAAAAGAAACCTGCGCTCTACTCCAAAACTCTACCGCCATGACCAAGGTATGCAGGAACCAAAACTATAGTGCTCAACTGAAAATTTAAATAAAACTTAGATTAAAAAATTACTCTACAGTTTTCAGCATGGCACTTTGCCCAAGGCACCATAAACATGGTTTTCACCATTGGAAAAATTATTATTTTTCTCTTTTGATTGTTTTATGTTTTTATATTTTAATTAATTTTTTGATTTGTTAGTTTTTTTCATCTCATCTCAATGGAGGATTATGAATGCATAATGAGGACCATTTGTTGTCTAACCAATACCTACTCAAAATAGTCTCTCTATCTGAATCCTTCTACTGATGTGAACTATGATGACGTTGTCATGATATTCATTAGTTATTGATTATATTTACTCCAAACCTCTAAACAAGATGTCTTCATAGCCTCTAGAAAAAAGAGTGCCACCAATAAGGGTATAGAAGGATGGGAAAAGGATAAAGGATATGATTGGAGAATGGAATAAAGGTGTTGGACAAATAATAGGATCACAATGTAATGTATAGTCGTTGGGGGATAAATAAAGATTGGTATTATCAATCAAACATAGTGTTTCTAATTTTGGATTTAACATAATTTTGATTGTGGTAGGGCCAAATACCTCTAAAATTTATCTCAATAGTACCACAAGAATTTTTGATTGTTTAGGCCCAAGAGTTGTAATCTGAATATGCTTTAAATTATCAAATGTGTTGATATTGGCTTCAATAATGTCTTCATCAATCAATGAGGAATTAATTGGATTAAATATTAGTACTTGAAGATGTTATCACCAAGAAATTATTCTTGATTATTCTTATTTGTATTTTCCAATAGCACATTAAATAAGGTTTTACTAATTAATGTTGATAATTCATTTTGATTATCCATTAGTGACTTAAGAAAGGATTCACTAAAGGATTCTATTTTGTTATTTTGATTATTGTCTAGTACCTCAAATAAGGTTTCACTAGGATATGTCAAGTTTAGAATTTGATTCTCCCCTATCACCTCAAACAAGGTTTCACTAAGATATTATTCTTCTACTTGAATTTTCTCTTAGTTCCACATAAACTATGCCACTAATATGTCACCATGGAATAAGTTCAATGATATGTGATTCTATCGGTCTCAACTGATGTTTGTAGACAACAAGATATTAATATAATGGATAATTTGAGTAATGTTAGAGGTATGTGAAATGTCAATGGAAGGATAAAAGGCATCAAAATTATTGTATAATCAACTAAGATAACTTGTGTTGATGTTGAAGGAAAATTCCTTAAAATTTGTGGAAAGATCACAAATGTTTACAATTGGATATCTCAGAATTGTGTAGCCAATGTCATAACACCTACTAAGGTATGTTGATTCTATGTCTGATTCTAAATAAAATGGATTTGGTATAAGTGTATAGCTAATGTTATAATATACATTAATGTATTATGATTTTGAGGCTGATTTTAACTCAAAAATATTTGGTAAAAGTATATAGCCAATGTTATAATATCCACTAATGTATTCTACTTCTAAAGTTAATTTTGACACAAGGGGATCTAAATTTGATGTTGAGACTAAAATTGATTCTAATTATGATGTAAATATATCCATAAATAGGGCCTATTGAATTACATTATCCATAATTACCTTGTTCACTTTTCACTTATAAATAAAGGATTTGGGACAAAGTAATTTTTATAAAATGGGGAATATTTAGCAATGGATGAATAATGGGCTCTTCAAAAATAGGCTCATCAAATATGGGTCTGATGTCAAATAGAGGTGGACCAAAAGTGGTTTAGGTTTGGTTAAATATGGATGATTTGACAAAAATGTTGATAATGGGTTAAGTATCTTGATATTGCTTTGAAAGTAGACAACTGTGATCATGTTTAGGAAGGGGATCATGAAATATATTAATTTATTAGTTATGATATTTGGACACACTTGGATCATCAATAGATGTTGGCCCTTGGAGAGGCAATGGCATAATAGGTCTTGACCGTTGGCTTTATTGTGGTAGTAAAACTGGATTAGCTTATGGAATATTACATGAAATGTCAAGAGTAGATACAAAATGAGATAGGTTTTGGCTAAGCTGTAAGATTTGATCTATGGAATTTTAACATATAAATGGCCATGCTAGAATAGGTTTATGATCATGAGATACCATGACTTGGATTAACTTTAGATGAATTCCCCCAAACAAGGATACATGTAAGGAGAATGAATTGGAATAAATTGGCCTAAAAGATGGTGGTTTAGATTAATTATAACAAACCCAAAGAGGGTGGTCTTGATTTTCCTCAATGTAATTGGCTTGGTTTGGTTTGGATTGGATCTAAATAGGGTGTAATTGGATTAGATTATAATTTCCACAAAAAATATAGATTGGATTGGTATGATTCAAATGAAAGAAAGGATGGATGATATGACTTTTTAATTCCCAGCATATAGGTGTAGGAGATTGAATGAAAAGGTAATAAGTGGTTTAATGTGGCATGTGATTAATTTAAGGTGATTGGATTTTGTTTAAATAGACTTGGTTCAAAATTATAATTAAAATATGGTTCAAAATGGACCTAATTTGTCTTGGAGTGGTTTGGTATATGGTTTAAAATGAATCTAATTTGGCTTGAAATGGCTTGGTACATGGTTCAAGATAGACCTGATTTGGCTTGGAATGGCTTGGTACATGGTTCATGATGAACTTATTTTGGATTGTAATGGCTTATTATGTGGTTATAGATAAACCTAATTTATCTTATAATGGTTTGGTACTTTGTTTAAGATGAACCTAATTTAGCTTAGAATGGTTTGGTATGTGGTTCAAGATGAACCTAATTTGGCTTGGCATTAGACCTTGGTCAAAGTTGACCTGACTTGAATTTTGAAGTTAGATTTGAATTTGGTAGACATTGACTGTTTTAATTGGATATATTCATGCAGATGTCAAATTGGAATTGTTTAATCAAATTTTGTCAATGCAAATATCCAAATAGGAAATGTGTGTGAATCACACCTATTTTCAAAAGGGCATATAAATGGTGGTATGTCAAATGCTATCAAGTATTTATGTCTCATAAAGAATGTAAGTGTTCAATGTTTGGATCTTATAAGTGTTTTAGATTGGTTAAATTTTAATGTTTTACCTAAACTAAAATAGGTTTTGACCTTCTAAAAATGATAGTTTTGACATTGTTTGACTTTGGAGTAGTTGACCTTTGATTTTTGACTTTGGGACATGAATTAGAGTTGGAATTTAGATTTGGTTTGAAATAAAATGGATATAATAATGACAATGGTTTGGGAAAGAGTTTTTATTTTTCTCTGTAATTGGTTTGAAATTGGAATGTGGAATTTGCTTGGAACTATAACATGGTTCAAAATGGACATCATAATATCATGGTTTGGACAAGATTTGGAGTTTGGTCTAGAATTGGTTTAAATTGGAATTTACTTGTAACTATAATTTTGTTCAAAATGGATATCATGATGACATGGTTTAGATAAGAAGGTTGTGTATTTAGACAAATTTTTGACAAGACATCTAGAAAGAGTAATTTCTAGATTGGAATACGGAAAAAGTAATGCCTCTTTATGTAGGTGGATATAAATTCATGTCTTGAACTTGGTTTGAATCAATAAATTTATATGTCTTCTTTTTAAATGGGTTTTTCAAATAAAATGGGTTCGGAGAGAACAATCATACAATCATCAATCAATCATCACAAGGATATTTTAATAACTAACATAGGTTTGCATCACATCCATTGTACCCTTGATATACTTTTTGTAGACGAAAAGTATAAATATTAATAAAATTAATTAAATTTAGTGACTGTGGTGTATACTCCCACCCTCTCTCAAAATTTTTTACATGATAGATAATCTTTAGGGGTTATTACCTTTACACCCCTACATCAATTAATGTTTTTGTGGCCAAAGAGGATGTTATGAAGCAATCCAAAATTTAGCTATTCATGGGAGGGTGTAGCCCCTTTGTGACAACTTAATTTGTTGAATTTTAGTGAAGTGATAACAAATTTTTGGATTACTTAAAGTTTTACTTATCTTTTTCGATGGTCCCTAAAGGCTAAAAAATCCATCAAAGAAGAGATCCAAGCATAGATATATTCATATGGGATACATCCCCTATATAATATACCATGGATTTATTGATGGTGATGTCTAATGGCTTAGCATTGGGTGTTAACCCATTACTTTCTTGAAACCATTTATGGGGAATTCTGCTAGGCCCTAATGTCACCTGCCAATAATTTATATCCCTGGTTAGATGTATGAGGTTGGTACAAATGTTGTAGGATGAAATCCTTGTCATCATAACCTAAATACCCATGAGAAGACCATGAATCCCTAGTTGCATAGCCTAAAATAAAAATGAAAAGTATCACCATTATGATTCATAGGAATGCAACTAAGGACAAGTGAAGAGCTTACTTTGGAAGTTTATTAGAACAAAACAAGTGGCCACCTTAATGTTTCTATGTCACCCTATCAATGGAAGATCATATGCATGAAGTAACCACACAAAACATAAGAAAAACAGTTCAAATGTGATAAAATAAATGACTTTAGGAAATAATGAGTTTTAAGCCCAAATTAAAATTATGCATTATTTTTAATCCCAAATAAAAGTGTTTTAAAAAGGAATGTGCTTTGTTTTTAAGCCTAAAATCCACTCTTTAACCAAGGTACTTCAAGAAAATAGTCAATAATTTGAAGTGGGGTTTGAAATTGGCACGTGAAATGGTCAAAACATTGGTCAAAAATTTATAAAATGAATTCATTAGTGTACAGGATGAATTAAATATTTTTTAGGATGGATTCACTGATGTACAAGATGAATTTGGTGTTATGAAACATCTACATAAAACATAGTTAAACAAAACAAAGACAAATTCATAGTTATTTCTTATGATTCTATTATTTTGTAGAATGAATTCATTGTTCTTCAAGACGAGTTCACCATTTTGACCTTCTTGAAAAAAATAGTTAGACAAAAAAATAGATACAAATTTTCCATTTATTAGGATGCATTCATTATTTTATAAGATAATTTCATTGATATGTGCAATTTCACCATTTTTTGTTGTGATTTCATTACTTTTATGTGAAATTTTGTTATTATGCATGCCTATAATAAATAGTTAGAAAAGACCATAAGTGATTTCACTAATTTTTAGGATAATTTTGTTGTTATGTGCAATTTTACAATTTAGAGTTGTGATTTTACTAATTTGATCTATAATTTCATTATTACACAAGACTGCAAGAAATAGTTAAAAAAAAAACATAAATGATTTCATTAATTTTTAAACAATTTCATTGTTATATGTGATTTCACCATTGTTCAGGATAAATTCATTGTTTGCCAATGTGAATTCACTATCTTGTAACACAAATTCATTGTTTCATAGTCTGAATTTGTTGTTTTGACCTAAGATGAAAATTAACAAATTTTTGAAAAACAAGGGGTAAATTAACTTAGAAATTAGGTCAATTCTAGTAATTTTAATAAAAATAATGGTTTAAGGAGGGTCATGGGATGTGTTGTCTACCACCAGGCATGCCATTATTTAGATCAAGAATCTAAAGAAGATTAGTTCAATCGTAACTGAATAAAACCAAAAATAATTACATGAACATAAATACTCTAAGCCTATCCACTATGATTGAGCAAGATAAAACAAGAGGAGAATCAAATATAAAAAAACACAAACACATTATATCTTCCTTGGAGACTTGTTTGTGTACAAATTTGAAGAGGCTTGTGCTCAACTTGTAGACTAAAAATCTTTGCCAATGTCGACTCCACATGTGGACATCATTTCCCCTTGTCTACACTTGATTTGGATTGAGAATTATATGAATAAATGTGAATCTCTAATATGTTTTTGGAGTAGTAAGTTCAGTTCAAGAGATTTTTATTTGAGTATGGCCTTAAGATTAGGCAGTGCTTCATTGCATAATTGGTCATATTGAAATAGTGTGAAGACCCTTTCATTTATAGAGTTGGAAAATTATTGTGAACCATCCATCTTGAGATCAATATCAAGGTTCCAAGATTAGTCCTCAATTATCATAAATAAGAGAGATGGATTGTATGAAAAAGGGGATGGAATATGTCATAAATGTAATATATTCAAATAATGACCCCACTTTGAGTGTGTAAGAGGGGTGTAAGAGCTTATAAGAGATCTTACTTACACACTTGGTATGATGATGTCACTTTGGATGAGGCAATAATTAAATTTATTCATATTTAAAAAATATATAATTTCATATCCATGGAATTTTGCATTAGAAGAAGATTAGTCTGATAAGTAGGATTAATACTTAATTAGAAGAAAAGTGGCCTTTTGTAATATTATTTTTTCTAACAATATTCATTTAATTGTCCTATAATAACACTTAAAAATGGTAATTTTGATTTATAATTCTAATTTTGAATTAAATGTTATGATATGATGCATTCCCCAATTAGGGACATGTCATTGTAATTTTAGATTAAACCAGTAACTGTGTGAATAATTGGCTTAATTGACAATTTTTTATTAGATTTGTGCATTATTGTAGAAAGTTATTCCAATTCTAATTTTGACATGGAATTGGTGAAAATGAAGTGTCTAAATCTTCTTACTATTTATTATGTGACACTTATTATCCCTTGTATGTGTCCCATTGGAATTATGCATAGTATGTGCTATAACATGTATTTTTCATTGTCTGACATTACTTATTGAGATTGTTATAATTGTTGAGTTTTTGGGTGTTGTGATATATATATATTATACCTCCATGTTGTGTGTGGTTCCATGATCCATATAATTCACCTTTCCCACATAGTATTATTTGGTATATTTATCATTGGTGATTCATACAACACAAAATTCCTATATACATCTTGACATGACACTTATATACCCTTGCATTACATATGTTTCATACATGCTTTAATGAGAAATTATTTATATGATGACATAGTATCCACATGTTGACATGATTATAAATTATTACATACTTATACATAACATGATATAGTTAAATCATTCTTTTGAGATTAGTGAATTGTAAGTTACATCCCTCATCCAAAAAGGGTGGCATATTAGTGGGCTTGTCATAGAGACTTAAGCCTATATGAGCACATATTATATAGATTAAAAATATTTTATAGTAATTCATCTATCATATTATTAAAATTATATATAAATATATTGAAGATAATTTTAGGTGGAAGATCATGAAAAACTAAGGGGATTACTTTTTGTGTTTCCCTACTTTTGGGTATCCATAACACTCCAAACAGGCTGCACAAGGGCCTTGAATAAAACTAATTCTAAAAGAATATCTAAGGACTTTGAAAACTACAAAAATATGACCTATTATTATAATAATAGTAACTTAATTGGTTATAAATATTATTAATTTAATATAATATTCATGTCATGGGTCGATATTAGAATAAATAATAAAATGAACTAAAATAGCTATAAAATTGGTTTGATAAACTTATAGTTATAATTAGATTTGGAGTGGATGAGTATCCTTAAAAAATTACCACATCACCACATATAGTGGCCATGAATTTGGATACCACTACCACCTATGTCCATCATAGCTCATCCATCATTGGTTATGATTGTATTTACATCACTATCCACTGCACTCAACTTTATGACTCACTATTTACTACCGATCAACACCATATGAAATTTATAGATTCATGATGTCTACACTTAGGTGGTGGATCAATGAAGGCTGATCCACCTCACCTTATTCCTTATCCTAGTGTATATATCATATAGGGTGAAGCCCTTATAACTTTGGGTTTGTTGATAGGCCTTATATCCATTAGAGTTTTTTTATAGATGTTAAACTCTCTATATAATTGTTTCCATGTAATTTTAGCTTCCACAAGTCCATACCTACCCATTTAAGTGGAAAACTCCTTCAATTTATTCCTTAGGGAGCTTAAATTACTATGAATTTGGGTTTAGTGGATAATAATTTACTAGTTAATCATAAGAACAAGCACTGTGATCTCTAGACTATATACCTTTTCTTATTATTCTTTGTGAATAAAAATGGTCACATGGGTGACCAATCAATTTCCCTTATGAACTAGGAATTTGATGATGAAGGGGATATTAGTATTGTGTTAGTGGATAAATCAAATCAAAAGCACACTAAACTAACACCTTCATGCCTAGTTCTTAGGGTGAGCTTAATAATAATAATAATAATAAAAGAAAATCATAACTAAAAAGTAAGGAAAACCAAGAGTCCTTCACCTTCTATGGATTCTCCAAATGATTTGTTGTAGTGGCTTGCTCATTTAGTGCTCATGAAGTCTACATCAATGGAAGCTTGGCTACCTCCATCTCTCCTTGGCACCTTGTTTGGCTTTAGCTTTAATATTTTGGCATCATAACTTTGGCATGTGAGAAATTTTTAGACTCAATTTGGAATGGTAACTTTACACAAGTTAAGCTTAAAATTCATGTGGCAAGGCCTCTTATTTATAAATTTTTGCAAATGGCTAGAATCAACCTGAACCATCTATCTCAAGATTGAGATGTGTGGCTAAGGATTAATCCAATTATGCAATTAAAAATCCATAAATAGGCTCATCAATATTTGGGATAGAGGGGAATTTAATAGGTGTGGGAGGCATTGATGAGGCATGGGAGGGGTTAACCTTGATATTTTATGCATTTATGGCCTAGAGATGTCTTCCCAAGAAATGATGCCACCTCATGATGCAGATTTTCAATATTCATTTCTAAAAATAAGTATTAAGCAAGTTTTCATGGAATTATTAATTAGGATCAAATGTGGTTTTATTAGACATTAAGCATGATTAAGCACTTTGTGCAAAAATTACTCAAATTGATCAGAATGCCTTATTATTAGTCCAAAATTTGATTGGATTAGAATTTGAAGTAAATCTTAGATGTGTTAGATCTATTATCCCATTTAGGATGTTACCAACACTAAATAATAAAGTCATGTGTCTTGTGCAAGAAATTTGATATAAAAGAGAAATCTAGAGCACCCAAGTGCAAAATTAGCATTTTGACTTAGAATGATTTGATCAAAGTTGGCTAGTCCATACATTGCACTACCCCATTTAGGGATACCCTGGCCAAAATTGGCACTTGAATATATTAGGTTCAAATATTTTAATGTGCTTTAGTGTTTTCTAGCTAAATTATGCATTTTAGTAAGAATTGATCAAAAGCTTAATTGGAAGTTATCAGTGGCAAGATTTAGGTGTCTATAGTTTGCCCCTATTTGGGAAGGTGTTGCAAGCTATAACAAAAGCAATGTATTCTCAAATAATGAGAGATGACCTGTATGCCAAAAAATAAGATGATGGTTGAAAAATCTCCAAAGAGTGTTTGGGAAGCCTATGATGATGCCCCCTTGAGGGAGTGTCTGTCACATTTTTTGATGGATATTCCCTTGAAAGAAGTAAGAAGAAAGGTGGAATTAACCCATGGTTGATATTAATCAAAATAAGAAAAGGATTGCATGCATTAATTTAAAAAGGATACTAATTTGCCTAAAGGTGGTTATAATCAAGAATAAAAGTTGAAATAATTATTTTCCCATAGGCGGTTATAATCATTAAGGGGACCTATATTGTTTTATAAAGATGATTTTACCCTAGTTGGGGTTAATTATAAATCATAACTCAAGGATATAACCTAGAATACATATTAAATATGAGTGGGTATAAATTGATGAAAGAGATGGATAGAATAATAAGATTTGATCAAGGGTGGAAGGATTTTCCAAGGTGCCAAGGAGAAAATTTTATGGTTCCATTTATTATAGACCTTCTTGAAGTTAATTTTTATTGTAGAATATGATGGTAGGCATCATGATAGAACACCATGAAAACTATCCCAAAAATATACATAAGGACTGACTCTCGATCTAATAAATAATTGAAAACAATGCACCAATTATAAAAACCATGATGACAATGTTGACATATGCATATGGATGGAATCAAGAATAATGTTATCAACGAATCACCCAATGAACACATATAGACTAAGTTAAGGCAACAGTGCTAAAAGCAAACAAACATCCAAGAAAGAAAACAAACAAACAAATAGTGTTGAAATCAAACAAACATGTAAGTGAACAAACAAAAAAATAAATTAAAATCACACAAATAAATAAACCACTTGAAATAAATGAATAAATATAAATCTTTAAGACAAAATTAAAATAAATCATCCTAATAATGACCATACCCTATAAAGGCATATTGAGGATAACTAACTAAGCTTAGACATGATAAATGTTTTTGGATTTTTGAAATGTTATGAATGTTTTTGGCATTTTGAGGTATCTTAACTCATTATAGAATGATAATATACCTACTTACAAAATGGTGAGAGTATTTGGCTTAGGTTGATCTCAAAATGATGAGAGCATATGGAAATAGGGACTAAGGTGACCTCAACATGAATTGAGTATGATCTACATAGTCTCAAAATAACCTCAATTCATAGTAATTCCATCGACACAAAAGGCAAGGAAAAAATAACTAGGTCCTAAAAAGTTCTCAAATCTGACAAATGGCCAATCAAATAGAAACAACGATGGCAAGGTGATGTAATAATGCATGGTAAACAAGTGTTGCCCCTAATTTACGCATAGGTGGTTATAACTAGGATATATCGGATTAGATAAATAATACTAATTTTCCAATAGGTGGTTATAATTAGTAGCAAGGCTGGTGAAACACTATTTTTCCCATAGATGGTTATAAATAAGCTCACATAAACAAACTTGATACAAGATGGAAAATGAAAGATATCTTGCTAGATTAACTATCACACTACTTTCATAGACTATCATTGTAACATAGATTTGATTGATTTTTGGAACTTGATTAAAATTTCCCTAAAAAAGTGTAAGAATAACCAAATAAACTAGGATCAAAATAGGATTATATAGGATAGCTTAAAACAAGCTTTGGTCTAGAAAGGAATGGAAGGATCAGACAAAATGGTCTTGCTAAGGATAATGATTGCTTTGATAGATTGGATTAAATGG
The DNA here is from genome assembly GCA_037957365.1 of Torreya grandis. NCBI lineage: Eukaryota > Viridiplantae > Streptophyta > Pinopsida > Cupressales > Taxaceae > Torreya > Torreya grandis. The sequence goes on along the minus strand of JARHVA010000420.1, from coordinate 2,723,890 downwards.
TAGTAGGTTTTCCCCCAAGTGATGGGGTGAATGGAAAGATCTATAATAATTATAAATAAGAATGTGTAACAATGGTAATGGCATGGAAATGAAATGGTATGGTACATGTTTTTGGCCTAGGTGTGGTTTTTGATCCTATTATTCTAAATGATGGGGAGATGCACATCTTAATCAACAAATGATAAAAATATAACAATCAATCATGGTAATTTCTATCCCACACCTCATCTAAATAGTTTCTCTATCAAGAATGGCATGTATATTTGGCATAAAAAATGCTTTTGTGATCCTCATTGGTCATTGATTTTGATTCCTTCAAGCATCAAGACAAGGTATCTTTATGGCCTTTGTAAAGGAAAGTGTGGTCATGGATGGTAAATAGGGACAAAATTTGGATGATAGGTTTTTTATGAAATGGAATGGTTGATGATAATGGAATGTATAATGATGGGGAAACAACTAAAGATTAGGACTTTTGGTCACACGTAATGTTGCTAATGCCAGATTTGACATAAATTTGGTTGTGATGGGGCCAAAGACCTCTGAATATTCTCTCGATAGGCTCATAATTTTTTTTGTTATTTAATCTTGAGAGTAGATACCATATGATTAGGCTATATATTGGAAGATATTTTAATTTGATCTTTGATTTTGTCTTCATCATGTAGTGAAGAGATTTTATGCTCATCTATAGGCACCTCGATGAGGTTTTCACTAATGAAGTTATCTTGATTACTCCATAGTGACTCTAAGAAGGTTTCACTAATGAACATTGGATTTTAAATTTGATTTTATTCTAGCACTTTAGAAAATTTTTCACTAAAAGATGTTGATTTTGAATTTTGTGTATCCCATAGCACCTATGAAAAGGTTTCACTAGGAGAGTATTCTTTGTCTACATCAATGTGGTCTTGGCCTCCTTTCTCTTCTTTAACTACTATATCACCATGGATGCATTTCAATAAAGTGTGATTCTATTGGTCCCAATCAACACTTGTGGGAGGTGGAAGGTCAATAATATGACTATGTTAGTTGATGGTAATGGCATGTAAAATTATAATGGAATGGGGAGAGGCTGCATAATCCTCATAGAAGATACTAGGAGAACTTATGTCGATGCTAAAGTACTCATCCTAAAAAATTGTAGTAGGATCAAAAATGTATTAAAAATTATTTGTGAGGCATATGTAACCAATGTTGTAATAGCTAAAAACATATTCTATAGTTGAATCTAATTCTGACTCAAGAGACTCTAAATCTGATGTTGAGACTGATGTTAATTCTAATTCTGATGCTAAATTTGATGTCAATTAAAGAATAAAACATGACTCTAATTTTTATTTTTCATCTTATGGTTACTTTGTTATAATGATTTCTTATTGAATGTTTGGTATTTGACAAGTAATAGCCTATGAAGGCATAATAGGCTCCACAAAAACTAGTTTTTTATAGTGGGACTCCATTAGGATGGGAAAAAGGTCAAAAGACAAATCCTTAGAGACTAGCTTGTCAACAGGATGCTCTTGAAAAATAGGCATATGGTCTAGGTAATGATTTTACCAAAGGTGTTACAATCATTAAGAAGTGACTAAGAAAAGACTAGCTCATCAGTGTGAGACTCTTCAACAACTAGTATAGGATTAATAGGTGATTCATCATAGGTTGACTTATCACAAGTGGTTGTTTCAACAAAAACATCTTGGATTAGTTGGTTCTATTGGCCTTAGTTTCCAATGAGTTAGAAAATACCAATTATAAACATAACTTGGTATTCAAATGTTGGATTGGTTAAGGTTTTGATTGGATTGGTTCTGGACAAGGAATGACCTATGGTTGGATAATGGTAGGGCATTAGGGAACATTATTGCTCATACAAGCCAAAGGAGAAAGTCCTGAAATGGTAATGATAAGGTGGTATGGAGCATGATTGCTCACACAAGCTAAAAGATGAGGTCCTAGAATGATAATGGGGTATTATGGAGCTTGATTTCTCACACAAACCAATGCATCTAATTCATCCTCATAAACCATATCATCCCAATATTGAGTTAGATCATAAGCTAGTTTTTAATTGTATTCCATGTAGTGATTATCATAAATAAGGCATGGATTCATATCCCAAACAACATTATCTATAATTGGGTCTTCAAAGTCCTCCTCATAAACCATATCATCCCAATTGGTAATTTGATTTAGATTTTTTGGTTTTTGACTATGTTCCTTATATGGAATATTATAGGGAGAATAATAAAACTCCTTAGAAAATATTTATTTATAGGGGTTCTTAGTGGGATTTTATGTAGACATTCTATCATAAGTTGGATTGTACGTGATTCCACCATAAGTGTAGCTAGACATATCTGCATAAATGATGAAATATTCAAAACAAAAAAGCTTAGAGTTCTACAAACTCTAAAAAGCTATGTCTAAAGGACAAATGTTTCAAACTTAGTCTAATTTGGTTGAAGGTGGAGTTGTATCTATAATGTGGTCTAAAAGTGGAGCTGTATCTCTAACATGATTTGTGTTGAGACTTGGCATAAAATAGTCTAACATCAAATTTCTAATGTTAAATGTCATATGCACAAAATGTCAAGTGTCTAAATAAAAACTTGCATGTTAAAGATCTAGGTCAAAGTGTTCTAAACAAGGTCTAAACTAGGAAATGGAAAAGAGTTGCTAAGTCTTTTGTCTAAATACAGAGTCAAAATCTAGACTCAAAAAAGATATGTTAGGACTTTTGGCTAAATGACATCAAAATCTAGACTTAAAACAAAGGCATAATGTGATTTGATTTAATCTAACAATTTTGGAAACAAATTTGACATAGACCCAACACATGAAATCAAACATAAGAATGATCAGTTGGCATAAGGAATGAGGTAAAAGGCTCTTGGATAAAGGCTATGTTCTCCCAAATAAAGGCACAAATAATAATTAGGATAGGCATTAAAGCAATAAACCATCAATAGTGTTCAAATGTGGGTAATCTATTAACTACAGTTATGTAACCTAAAAGAGAAATATCTATGTATCAACCCCATGAATTGAGGCCTAAACAGAAATCAATCAATGTTTGAATCCAAACTTATGAATATTAATTGAAAACTCAACATTGAAAACTAGGATTTGACCAAATAAGCTAGAAGAAGATTAGAAAACATGATAGTGCATAAACAAGGTCTAAATGGTTGATGTGAAATGGTTTGAAAAAAATAGTTTTTGATATAATGGTAAACAAATATTGAAGCAAATTGAGAAACTTAATGGTGTAAGCATGCTCGAATGATGTGACCAATGCTATGTTTCAAAGACTCAAAGGCAAAATGGTTTGAAATGATTTAGGTAACGTAATGCTACCCTCCTCAACTCAAATACATGGTTTTGACATGGTTTATGAACAAAAAAACAAGTTTTAGTCTCAAAACATAACAAGCAAAAAAAAATGACCAAAATACACTAAGTGTAATTATTCAAATCCTATGAAGGGTATGGCAATATGGGGTTGACTAAACTAGCAAGTTTTCAAAAATTTCTAGGGGAATTGATTACACAATGACTTTCAAGTCAAACAATGTAAAAGAAAAGCACAAATTTTAGGTCTATAACACTTGGCTTGTTGCTAAAAGGTCTAGTCCTTTTTTCAACCACTACATCCATCACTTGCTGAGTGTAGTGCAATGTTCAAAGTGCAAATATGTCTCGTATGCAACTCCATCACTAGAAGGTGGTTTAACTACTTAAACCTCTGATCCTAGTGAGAGTCGGTGAAGTCGATGTTGGGAGATGAAGCCTTAGGTCAAAACTTCCCTAAAGAACTCATGGGAGGTAATGAAGTCCCCATCGCAAGCCAAGTTTACATAAAAATAAATTACTAATAGAAAGACTTTAGGGTCATTTTCAAGGTCACCCAAACTATGATGAGTTTTTAGGGAGTGCTTTAGATGACATTCTTTCTATACCTTAGACTAGGCATGTTTGCAATAAATATGGCACTTTTGATTCTAAGAGTTCCCTAAAGGGGATAAATGGAAGAGCATACATGAGCCAACCTTATTTTTTCCAATTAAGTTCTAGTTAAATAACTATTAAAAATAATAATTAACAAGTGTGTTTAATTTTAAGCAATAAAGGAAAGATTAGGTAGTGTTCTTTTGATCCATTGGTCTTAAGTTGTAACTTTAAAAGCCTAATTATCAAAATCATTCACTTAAGAATCTAAAATTTTCATTAATCACCAATACAAGGTTCTTAATTCATTTTAAAACATGCAAAATATGTCTTAATAACATGTTTTAATAAATTTGAAGTCTGTCAGTTACTTGTCTACCCTTAAGGCATCACCCTAAAAATAAATGTGTTAGATTAGAAACTTTTAAAGATATTTTCAAAAGTTTGTGAAAAATCCATGCAAATTAAAGCTAAACTAATATCAAATTATAAAAATTTAGGAGAAAAACATGGTTTTAAAAAAAATCATTAAAAATAGTGTTCATATGATCCCAAACCAAACATTTTAAAATGGCCTATTAGATCTCCAATCTATGTTTTTAAGAAAAACATAGTGACCATCAATGCTTATACCTAACCATCAATAGTTATATCTAACTATTAATGGTTGCATTGACCATTGGTGGTTGCACTAACCATCGATGATTGACTGTGTAAACCTATGACAAAGAAAAATGGAAAACCAAAGTTAGAAAATCAAATTTCAAGAGTTTTAATAATCCAAATGGAGATTTTAAAGTTGCATAATGATCTTCTTCATGTGTGAGATGTGTTTGGTCCCACTGGGCATGCCATTATGTGAGCTAAGAATTTGATGATGAAAGGGAAATTAGTATTATGTTAGTGGATAAATTAAATCAAAAGCAAACTAAAATAACACCTTCATGCCTAGTTACTAGGGTGAGCTTAATAACAAAAAAAAGAAGAAAAACACAACTAAAAAGTAAGGAAAAATAAGAATCATTCACCTTCCTTGGATGCTCTAAATGCTTTGTTATAATGGCTTGCTTGGTTTGTGCTCATGAAGTCTATATCAATGGAAGCTTGGCTACCTCCATCTCTCCTAGGCACCTTCCTTGGCTTTGGATTCAATATTTTGGCATCATAAATTTGGAATGTGAGAGCTTTTTGGACTCAATTTGGCATGGTAACTTTATAAAATTTAAGCTTAAAATTCATGTGGCAAGGTCTCCTATTTATAGATTTTTACAAATAGATAGAATCAACTTGAACCATCCATCTCAAGATTGATATGTGTGGCTAAGAATTAATCCACTTATATAATTAAAAATCCATAAATAGGCTCATCAATATTTGGGATATAGGGGCATTTAAGAGGCATGGGAGACATTGATGAGGCATGGGAGGGGTTAACCTTGATATTTTATGTATTTATGGCCTAGAGATGTCTTCTCAAGAAATGATGTCACCTGATGATGTAGATATTCAATATTCAATTCTAAAAATAAGTATTCAACAAGTTGATATGTAATTATTAACTAGGCTCTAATTTGGTTTAATTAGCCATTAAGAATGATCAAGCACCTTATGCACAAATTACTCAAATTGATCAGAATGCCTTGTTATTGGTCTAAAATTTGACTGGATTAGAATTGGAAGTCAATGTTAGATGCATTGGATCCATTATCCCATTTAGGATGTTACGAACACCAAATAACAAAGGCACATGTATCATGTAAGAAATTTGATAGAAAAGAGCAATCTAGAGCACCCAAGTACAAAATTGGCATTTTGACTTAGAATGATCTTATCAAAGTTAGCTAGCCCATAAATGTGCTACCCCATTTAGGTATACCCTGGCCAAAATTAGCACTTGACTATATCAGGTTCAAATCTTTTAATGTGCTTTAGTGTTTTTAGGCCAAATTGTGAATTTTAGTAAGAATTGGTCAAAAGCCTGATTGGAGGTTATTGGTGGCTAGATTTAGTGTCTACATCCCTTACCCTTAAATGTGGAATGTGACCTAAAAAAAAGGAATGTGTAATTATAAATACCTTACAATGTAAAATTAGTTAAAAATTTGATATGAACATCTCATTGCTCCTAATATTATGAAATAAATTTATACAAGATTAAATTTGAAAGGATAAATTAATTTTAGGCATAATTTTACCTCTTTTTTTTATGTAAATTAATTGTGTTAACTTATGCCATTTGACAAAAGGAAATAAGGAAGATTAGTAATTTTACCTTAAAAAATCACATTTTAAAAAACACAAGCCTGAAATTAATTTTTTGAAAATATGTGGAATCATAAAAAAGCCTACTATACAAATAAAATGTTTTTGGGAGATTTGGGAAATGTTCATTTAAATAAAAATTGTATAAGTAACTAGCCCTTTTTTATCCCAAGGAAAAACATACAATTTCAATAATTTTAAAATAAAAATGATAATTTCCTTTACATTACTATAATAAACTAGCATGATATCATTTTCATGCAAATTTTCAAATGCAATAATTCCTTGAAATAGAATATCTTTGAATTTCAAAATTTATATTTTTTTAATAAGGTATAAAAATAAAATATCTCAATGCTTTAAATTCTAATAAATTACACTTTCTCTATCTTTTTAAAAATTTAAAAAACAAATTTATTATATTTTAATGGATTCAAATAACTAGTTAATACTTGCATAAATATTTGTAAAAGGAACGTATAGAAACTAGTCTTCAAATTCAAGCTTCAATACACTCCCTCAAGTCCAAAAAAAGGATGGGTTTGCCTCCCATCCATAACTAACATCATTAGGTGACTATCCTAGTCATCCCATAAACCAATGACTTCAAAATTTGAGTATAGGTAGTAGCAACATGTTGAGGTAAGGTAAATGTGTTGCAAGGTATTACTCTTGGTCTTTGAGTCAGTGCAGTGCTTTGGATGTGTGACATGGTTTCACTACCTCCTATGGATTTATTAACTTTGGCCATTATATTAGGCACTAACAAGTCAACCTTTTGTCACAATGGTAATTAGTGTGTCAAGAATTGATATCAGAGCCAAAGGTCTCACATTTTAATCTCACTTACACTGAGGGGAGATTGTTGTAAGGTGTCACCTTTAGTCTTCGATTCAATGTGTCATTTGATATTTGTGACATAGTTTAACCACCTCATGTGGATTTATTAACTCTGGCTATTATATTGGGTACTCACAAGTTGACCTTTTGGTGTAATTCCAATTGGTGGGATAGTAAAATGTGGGTCAAAGGGAAATTAGAAAATTCATATGAATGGTGTAACCCATCAAACATACCTATAAGTAAGGGCATTTCACAAACACCAAATCAAAATAAAATTAAACAATCTCAATAACACGTGATATAAAGTATGTTAAGATAAAATATAGTCACAAAATATTTTAATACTTTACAAAACTCAAGAATCACCTATCATGGATGAGAATTGTTAATCTCCACTCTATGGTGTAGGATAAGGACTTTGAGATGCCTCCTCTTGCCAAAACCCTTTTCCCTTTCTAGGGGAGGAATTTGTAAAATGGTACTTTTACTATTGCCCAAACTATATTCTATTGATCCATGTTGGAGGACTTCAAAACATAGTTCTCATGCCCAAACTTTACTAAATGAAGGCATAAATCAACACACAAGCTAATCCCATTTACATAATATAAAATTATAATTTCAAGTAAAAAAATGGTTGTAAAAATATCAATTAAAATATGATGTATTTTCATCTCCATACCTTATAAGGTCTAAAAACAAACACAATATCCATAATCCCAATCATAGCAAATAAATAAAAATGGAACAAGTCAAATGGCTATACAACCCATTGAAAATTATCAAACAATAGGGAAACAAATAAATTTTTTAATCAAATAAATAAAAAACTTTCATATGTTAAGTGGAAGCCCCACCTTGGTTCCTCCACTTATTTCTAAGCAAAAATTCCTCCTAAAAATGCCTTGCTACAATAATTGTTCTCTACTTATAGCTTCATCCTCCTCCTCAAGCTCAATATCCTCTCTCAAAATTAAAATAATGAATAAAAATTTCCTACAATGAATAATTTTCCTCTTCTTACAAAAAATAACCAAAACACAATGGCCAATTAGAAGGTGACACTTGTCCCTTAAAATTCCTTAGCCCTTCTTCTAAAAGTCTTCCCATGTAAAAACTTCTCTTAAAAACCTGTGTGGGAAAGAAAATATCAACTATGCTCATAATTATTTCTCATTCCCATGCCATAAATGATCAAATTCATTGTCATACTAAATATATTGAGACTCTAAAAATATCCAACTCCATCCCTTTGGTCAAAGGGCCTTAAATACACTTTAAAATATATACTTTTCATTTTTTATTGTGTTGAAAGCTTATGTATAATTTTGCATCTAAGTTTTTGTACAAGTGTAAAATTAATTTGGTTTCCTATTCACATTATTAATTAGTATAAGGTTAATGTAACTTCTAATATATTTCAAAGGATTATCAATAGTACTAGGTATGTCAAATGCCAAATACTCAAAACTAATTTATAAAGTAGAACTAAGATTAGGTTTTAGTTTAGGGTGTGATGTGGGAGACTACACATCTAATATTATTCATAAAACCATGATCAACATAGTTCCATTTCCATTACTTGAACTCCTATAATGCACACATAATTTTACCATAAAATTACTCTACCCTAGATAACCAAAGTAACAGAATATAAACATCTCAAGTAATATCTATCAATACACAATTCATAGATTAAAAATAAATCCCAAAAAAATATCTCAATAATTTTCATAAGGTAATATATAAATACCAACTTCCAAGCATCCATTTACTCAAAACACATGGTTAAGAATTACTGGATCTACTAGTATGATAATATAATATACATCCCAATGAACAACTGAAATCATCTATAGTAATGCATAAGACTAATACTCATATAAGCAAAATAATAACATCAAGTGCATAAAAACTAATTTCTTGATAATAATATAATAATAGGAATCTCATTATTCAAAAAATATATATAACATGTGACATCATAAGAAGTGTAAAATAAATAAAAGTCCAAAAAATTACACTATGAGAATCGTGGCCTCGCATGATGCTTGCATTAATTGTAATAAATATATAACAAATAATTAGTAAAATTGAAAATATTTTTACATCTCATTAAATTTTTAACTAATCTATAACCTCATATTTATCATGGTGGATCCAATCATCACATACATTTAACTTAAGGCCATTTTTCATTTTGTGAGTGATGCAAAATCATCCCAAGTGGATCAACAATCTTGAATCTCCAAGGAACATAAAATTATATTTTTGTGAAAGCTAAAAATTGGAAGGCACAAGAGAAAAAGTTATTGTGAACTTATAATGATGTTAACAGGGAAGTGAAATTGGGTCATGCTTAGTAAGGCAACTAATATAAGTGGAAGTAAAGCTATTGATTAGTTGTGTGAGACCTCAAGTGTAAGGTACAAGAGCATAAATGTTTGAGGCGTATAAGTTGGTTTTTTAATTGTGAAGGAATGGAATGTGTAGAATGAAATAAGGAAGAATTTAATTTTAATAACAAGATAAGTGGAGGTTTGTATGATAATGTGTAGGACAAAAGAATTTTAAAGGGTTGTTGAGCCATGTATGCATAAGGAGTGGACTAGTGCAAAGGTGATGGTCTCATATTTATGTTTCATAATTAATTTTAAAGGAAAACAAATTTGATTAGATAATAAGTATTCTCATAAATTCATCTAGATGGATTAAACATGTAGATTTTGATTGAAGTATTCAGTTATATGTGATTGTGTAAGCTAAGTCATGCATAGTTGTGTGAGTTTTTGGGAAGTGATCATATCGATGTACTAGTTATATCTCATAAAAATTCACATAAACTATCTATATAGGATCTAATGCATATATATGAAAATTTTACAAGGAAATTTTCATGCAGAAAAGAAAGGAACGTGCATAATAAAGTTAAATTCTAATTAAAGTTAGTCCAACCTAGGCACATAAAACTCCCTTAGATTAGGATTGTGCAATTAATCAACACATAAAACCCATGGAATAGAATGATATTAAATGAATCTATAAATGCATATTTGACTATATAAACAAGCCACCTAAATTTATCCCTAGACACATAGGCTCTAGACCTAATATGCCCAAGGCAATAAAGTACAAAAGACACAAGTTAGTGTAATAACTACAAGTATACATACCTAATAAGAAGATCATATTTGGGTATATCAATAAGCTCATATGGGATATTTTATATTAGTAGGCTTGCAATATTTAGTATAACTCAATAATGGAAAAGTAATATGTCATTAAGGAGGTTATCTATTTTATGCAATAATATAAAGACTATTTATCATTTTGACTGCCATATAAGGGGAGTTAGGAAAGCTTAAGGTAGTAGAATAAAACCATCATTTGGAGGAGGTGGAGACTTTATGCATAGAAATTGAGATAAGAAGGCTTGTATCTAGGATTTTATGAATGTCTAAGAGACTTTAGCATTATGTAGAGAGATAGATCCAAATCTGAGGACTAGAAAGAAGAGATAAGAACTTCATTATAGTCAATTAGAACCTCATAATATCTTTTAACACCTATTTTAAAATAAATAAAATAAACATTTATATGAATCCTCTATAAAAGAGTGGCATGAGAGTGCTAGGTTGTGTGGTTAATGCATCCATTCAATGGAATCCTTGATCATGATTGTATTATCTTGTATTAGAAAGAGAACTAAATCTTAAAATGAATGTGATTTAAGAAAATATAGAGGAATTGAAAGAGTGTTATATGTGAGGTAACTATTTGAGTATTGATATCCACTAAAATAAAGGTGTGTTGAGAAAAAATGGGTGAAATAAAATAAAGACAAGTTGATGAAGAGGATAAGCTATATAGGATTGTGAATGGTGCATAAGAACACTAGGGATACAATTAAGGATATATATTTTCCCCTAAATTATAAGTTTGAGAAAACACATATATACATGAGAACCATATCAAAAAAAATAGAACTCAACATAAATCTATTCCCTTTATTCATCAGTGAAAATCTTTAGTGAAAATTTTCAATAAAAATTTCAAAAACATAATGCTTCATTGGTTTCAAGAGGGAGAATAAAAAAATCATAGTACTATTTTGAAATAAAATATCCAATGGAATGAATCTAAAAGTAAATTACATTTTATCATTTGAGGTGAGAAGGGTTTTACTCATCATCTTCCCCAAGTGGATATTGGTGTTCTATAGCATTTCATATTTGAATGTAGTCTTACACAGGCTTGAGATCATTTGAAAATATCAAAATAAATATTCACCTTCAAGTAGACCTAATTGGATATATATATATATATATATATATATATATATATATATATATTGTATTGGTTGAAATGATAATAAAAAAAATTATGCCCTATTAGGTCTTGAATGATTCAAAATATGTGTATGAAGTTGTAACTAGAGAAGAAATTTTGATTAGTATCTCAATGTTTTAAAAATGTTTCATATGCTCTCAAAAATATGCACAAGTCTAAAAAACCAAAGTGTACTTTTATAAGTTTATATATATATATATATATATAAACTTATAAAAGTACACTTTGGTTTTTTAGACTTGTGCATATTTTTGAGAGCATATGAAACATTTTTAAAACATTGAGATACTAATCAAAATTTCTTCTCTAGTTACAACTTCATACACATATTTTGAATCATTCAAGACCTAATAGGGCATAATTTTTTTTATTATCATTTCAACCAATACAAAAAACATTCCCCAACCTATTTGGGCTCCAAATGTTAAATAACATAGTTAGTAATCCATATGACATCTCATGACTTGATCAAGCTTTCAATTCCAATGGTGTTAAGGATAAATTGACATCAAAACATATCTATAAGTGGGTTTGAATGTTCACTTACCAAAAAATATTCAAACCCCATACCCCTTATGTATTCATACTTTGAATCCCATATACCACACATAACATGTCACTTAAAGCAATGAATACTTCATCAAGATAAAAATTCCATATAATTTTAGGAAATTGCTAACACTTACATAAACCTAGGTAGATTAGAATCCTACATAACAAATTTATGCCTCCATTCAAATACACTATATTTAAAATCAAGTCTAAATTTTCAATTACCATTAAGACTCCTCAGATTAGCCACTACCAAACTTGTTTCTATGCAAAATTGCTTTCTAAATTCAAAGAAGAAATAAGAAACTGAAAGAAAATGGTCAAGGCTAGAAGTACCTGATAAAGTTGTGCGCACAGAAATCAGACATTGGAAGATTCTCCTCTTTGGCTGTGGAGGAATGACACCTGCGAAGAAAAGAGACTAAACACAAAAAAACGTTAGTCAAAGATATGGTGGGTTGTCAGGCGAATGCCCGATCTCGAAAGTATGAAGACTCCCTAGAAGGATATCAACCCACTGATTAAAAAGCGGAATATTGGATGAAAGTAGATAATGAAAGATAAAATGACAGAAATAAATGACAAAAAATTAAAATGCATACCTGATAAGCAGCACTGTTCTGCACAGTCACCGGCGTCGGTCTCTGTGGTGCTGACGTCGGTCTGGGAAGGTGCCGACGTCGGTTGAAGTACCATCGTCGGTCGGGGCAGTGACCGGCATCGGTCGGGGCAGGTTCTGGACAGAGTTGCAGAAAGTCTGGGAGAGTCGGGATCAGGTTTTGACAAGTTTGGGACAAGGTTTAGACAGAGTAAAGTCAGGTTTGGACAGAGTCTGGGGTTATGAATAGGGATGTAAAGAAGGGAGAAGATTCGGGATGACAGAAATAACGAATAACTAATAATCAGAAAGAAAATGAAAATAAACACAGAAAATACTTACCTGTCAGAAGCCGTGATGAAAGCCATAGTCGAAGTTGTCTGTACAGTGCCAGAAAAATGAACGTGGGAGTTGGTGGATGCTGGAGTTGATGGATGCTGGAGTTCGGAGAGTCTGTAGATGTCGAAAATCGGAGAGGAGATTGAATGATCGGGTTGATTCTGATGAAGGCCCCAGGACGGTTTCGAGAGACGGTTCGATAACCGTTTCGGGAAACCGATCAGGAACCGAATGGTAACTGATAATGGATAACGGGATGGTGACCGACGTCGGCAAGATTGCCGACGTCGGCCGATAAGTGACCGACGTCGGCAACATCGGCTGGGTAAAGACCGTCGTCGGCAGATGCACAATGAGGACAGAGTCTAGCTTTTAGTTCTCTGCTCATTGTTACATGCTGCCAGGGTCAAGGTTGGTGGAACAAGTGATCGACAAGGGTTAAATAAGCGAAGAAGAATAAGACGGGGAATGACCAGGGGAGTCGACATGATTTCGGTGTCTACATTTGCCCCTTTTTGTCTTGTTGGTTGTTCTGACGAACTGCAAGACAAAAATAGGAGTGATTGCCCCAGGTGAGGGATAAGGTTGATTTCGTCTTGTTGGTTGTTCGAATGAACTACAAGACAAAAATAGGAAGCGGATAGGTTGCCCCGATTATGGATGAGGTATTCCCCCTCAAAGCAGGAGTCGAGGGAAGGGAACCAAGAATTGGGTGCTGATTTGACAAAGAGTAGATGAAAAAGGGGTGAGGGTGAACGCTGTAAAAGTCATGATTGCGCGCATACCACTGCACGAGATGGTCAGGTCAAAAAGTGTCACAGGTCAAGGGTCGAGGAGTGCCAAAATTGAAATAACTGGGCCCCAGCATTTAGTCGTCTACTGATCAGGTCACTCAATCAAAGCTGAAGCTCCAAATGGTCATCATGTTCCAGGTATTCCGGGCTCAGGAAGTGCTCCCAAAAATACGAAAAAGTCACAAGTAGGGCAGATCAACCGGTTTGCGATCCTATACTTGTGAGGGTCCAAAAAGGTCTACGCATAATTCTGCTAACCAGTTATGAGGTAGCATACATGCAAAAACAACCAAGGCAACAGTGTCTTGGAAGTAGTCGAGGTGAGAGGAGATAGGCATGATCTCCAATGGTTGGTGGTCAAGGGGAGGAATGGACGAAAGGATGTGGCCGAGCTAACCCTAGAAGACCCCATGTCAACTGAGTGCTGCCTACATAGCCCTGGTGATAGGGCCTCAGGCCAATGTAGTTCTCCCTAGAAGGGAGGGAGGGTCAAAGGGATAAAATGGGTCATGGTCAAGGACAAGATTATGGTTAAAAGAAGGAAGGAAGGTTTGTCCATCAGAGAGATGAACAAATGAGAATGGTTGAGCTAACCTCAGAAGACCCCTATGTCAACTGAGTGCTGCCTACATAGCCCTGGTGATAGGGCCTTAGACCAATGTAGTTCAGACAAAGGGTCCGAGTGGTAGACAGGTGGTTAAAATGGTCGATAGATTGGTCGTGGTTATGATGAAATGATGAGGAAAAAAGATGTTGCAGCCTTTTCCAAATGGTGTATTATGCAACATTGGTTGAGGGGTTTTTCATCCCTAGCAATATTCCATATTCGTGATGGATGTATGCTAAAAATGAATTGAGGTTTATTTATGCTTCAGCAAGTATTGGTTTATGCTGAACATAAATTGTGGCGGGTTGATAGTTTTTATGTGTATTGGTGTCCATAGAAACTAGGATGAATAGCCTAGGTCATGTTGATGGTCTGAAAAGAGAGTTGAGTTGAGTCGATTGACAAGTGATGAAGGTGAATGTGACCAAAGTGTAGAAGAAGTGAAAAGCATATTGCTCTTTCATTGACAAGGACCAAAAAGATAGCATAGATAGGGGTTATGAGAACCAAGAGCCCCATTCATGCGTGACGTCGTTGACCGTGGTTATGTTAGAGCGGTAATCGAATCACTTCGACATTAAAGTGAGCTCGAAGTCCCTTAAGCAGGTGATAGGAAGAGGAGAAGGGTAACCCATTTTAAGAGTAGAGATAACGATGCCCCTTTTTATAGGAGACCCTAAGACAACTATAAGTCAAGTCCATGACTCATTCAATTTTTTTTTTTTTTTTTTTTTTTTTTTTTAGCGCAGACTGATCAATGCGGGAAGCCTGCATAGAGATGTCATTTGCTTGGTGGTCGGGTTGTGAAGCTGATCAATGCGGGAAGATTCTAAAATAGTGTTGTTTATTGCCAGATTTAGTCATAGCCATCCTTCAAGGGAGTGGTCTAGATTTTTGTTTAATAAAAGGGCTTTTGAATAGCTGTCCTTCGAGGGATCAGTCTATTAATTACAACAATGATAGTACAGCTATCCTTCGAGGGAGCAGTCTATTTTTTTTTTTTTTGATATTGATATAGTGACCATGGATATTGTGACATCTTGATTTGTTTTTATAGAAATGTGAGTCATGGACAAGATTATAGAAGGTCAAGGGCTCCCTTTTATGAGGGCAAAGCATCCATACAACATAAAAGGGGTTATAGGAATTGTTAAGAGGAAAAGGGTTGAAAGGAAAGAGGACTAAGAGGACGGGGATTGCTCAAGGGATGAGCTCAAGTTAAGTGTCAAGTGGACGAGTACTCGACTAGCAGTAGAACGGTCGCAGATGCAACGCATTAAGAGGCTCAGGTTCTGGGCGTCCATCAAGAGAAGACAGACGATAAGCCCCTGATCCATACTTGTGCATGATAATGAAAGGTCTGAGCTAATTAGGAGCAAACTTGCCTCATTTACTTCGCTCCATATTGGTCACGTGTTGATGGTGGATGTGAAGTTGACTGATATAGTCGTTGATTGATCGAGACTGGTTGAATGTGTGGATAAAAAGGTTGGTCAATGTTTGGTTGAGATTTGGTCATTTGATGGTTGGTCAATGGTTGGTCAAGGGTTGATTGGTTGGTATTTGGTCTTTGGTTGGGTCGAATGTTTGGTTGAGGTTGGGTTAAATGTTTGGTTGCTAGTCTGGTTGAGGCTAAGTTGAAAGAGTGATTGATATGTGGTCGAGATTGTGTTGAAAAATTGGTCGAGGTTTGGATGAAGGTTGAATTCCCCCAGTGGCTAGGGAGAATTTTTGATAGATTGGTTAAGGTCGGTTGAGGTTTAGTGGTCAGATGGACTGTGTTGATGTTGAATAAGGGGGTTAAAGGCGACAAAGGAACCAGAACCTGGTGTGGAGATCCCGATTTAGGTGATGAGGTTGGAGAGGTATGAGTTGGTGTTGATGATTTGTCGGAGGGATGGTCTAGAGGATCCTTGATGAGAAGGGAATCCTTTCTCTGTTGGTGACGAATGATAGCTTTAAGAGCACAACAATGCTCAGTGTCATGTCCCGGAGTATGATGATAGTGACAGTATTTAGAGTTGTCGAACCAAGAGGGTCTTGATCCGAGAGTTGATGAGAGGGGCGGTGTTGAAGGCTTGATAACGTGGTCAAGAAGAGAGGTGTCATTCCCCAGACATTGGCGAATGGCGACCTTGAGGGCACAATAATGTTTTGTGTCGTGTCCAGGTGTGCGATGATACGCACAAATATGAGTGTCATCGAACCAAGGTGGTTTAGGTCCAAGAGAATGATATGGTTTGAGAGGCAGAAGGTTGAGGCGAGATGACTGCAACAAGTGCCATAACAGCAAGGTATAAGAACCTGCTAACGGGTCTGGATATTTTATTGCAGTGAGGGTTGATGACGTTGGTTTGAGAGGCGTAAGAGACGTTAGTCGATGGTTTAGAGAAGATATATGTTTGACAGGTTGATAGAGTAATGGAGGCAATGTGCCTCTGTGAAGGATGGGAGTAGGAAGCACTCCAATTAAAGTGGATGGATGTGGGCCTAGGATTGAAGGTAATGACGAAGGTGGGGGAGGAGTCCTCCGATGTGGTCTAGTGGTCTTCGTTAGTTTGGGTCGAGGGCCACTATTGTGCGAGGTGAGGTTAGATACGGGTTTGGGTTTAGATGTGGACGGAGGTGAGTGAGATATAACAATCTCAGGCAAAGGGCAAGAGGAAACCATGACTGGGTCTTCCTCAATCGAAATAGGTGAAGAGATAGGGTCTTCTCTTGGTGGAGAAGAAATAGGAGAGTGTGGCTCCTCAAGTGGGCAGATGGTAGGAATGATCATGCCTTCTGCTTGTGCTTGAGGAGTAGGCAAGGTATGGTCATTGGATGAAGGTGGGGCTAATGGCATAGGTGTGATCAAGGCGTCCTCCAGTATGAGAGAGGTCGATGGAGGACTAATAGGAGAAGAGGGTCTTTCATCCTGTGAAGAAGGTTGGTCAGGGACAAGAGGTAAGATAGTGTTGATGGTGTGTATATGGTCTTGAGGGTCATTGATCATGGTTTGGATGTTGTCTTGAGTAGGCGGGTGATTAGGAAAAGGTTGTTTGAAGATGTCAAGGTTTTGGTTGGGCGGTGCGTTCGGGTTATCCAAGATAAGATTGCCCTTGTCTAGCATGTCCTGGATGAGGTTTTTAAAAGTTTGACAGTGATCCGTATCATGGCCTTTGACACGGTGATAGTTACAAAAGTGGTTCTCCCTGTACCATGCAGGGATAGGTGTTGAGGGGTCGAATTGATGTGGTCGGATTGAAGGGAGATTGAGGACCCCCTGCTTGATGAGTTTATCCAAGATAGAGGCATATGACTCTCCAATTGGAGTGAATTGACGCTGTATGGATTGACGTTGAAAATGTTTATTGATGTAGTCTAATGTTGAAGATGTTGGTTGGTTAGTTATTATTGAAGATGATGGTCTAAAGATGACAGTGTTTGCTGACCCCTTAGATTGAGAGTGGGTAGAAGAAGGTCTGGAAGAAGAATGGTCATTGATTCTTGTGTTAGTGTTACACAATTTGACCTTATCTTCTTCAATAGCGCAGAGTTCAAGCTTTCGAGCCATGGTGAAGGCCTCGTCGAAAGTGTGGAATGTTTGAACCCGCAAGGTGGATGAGATGTGACTGACACATGCTCGGGAAAAGAGCTCAATGAGCTCAGGTTGAGGCAAGGAGAAGGAGAGCTGGTTGATCAAGTCTCTCCAACGGGCGACAAAATCAACTACTGATTCATCGTCAAATTGCCTAATGGAGTAAAGGTCTGTGATCGAGACTTGTTTAGTGATATTGATTGAGAAATGGTCAATGAATAATTGAGCGAGTTGAATGAAGGAAAAGATAGAATGTCTGGCAAGGGAGCTATACCAGTCAAGGGCAGGGCCAGAAAGAGACATAGGAAACGTGCGTAAAAGTAATGCATCATCATGGGCAAAAAGATAGCAGGCATGTCTGAATGCCCGCAGATGTTGTTGTGGGTCTTCCTTACTCTAAAAGCGAGTAAATTTAGGAAGCTCCCAATGGTTGGGGTATGGTCGGATAGGGACAAAAGGATGAATGGGCTCGTTGTAAATCTGGTCATATGAAGAGACATTATTTGAACCGGAGATAGAAGCTTCGAGACTGGACATTTTATCCATCGGCATCTTGATGACGTCTGCTGACGGATTGGTGGACGGAGCACCCCTTAGGTTGTAAGGTGCTTGAAAGAGGCTAGAAGAGGTATACGACGTAGTCGGTTGTACCAGTAAGGGTGCAACGTATGGATGACTAGTCGCAGGGGCAGAAGTAGAGGTTAAGGGTGGTTGCGTCATGAAGGTCAAAGGTATAAGTTGACTAGGCACCGCCAAAGGTGGTTGAATAGCGGCACTGGTAGAGGGATAGGTTGGCACTCTTACATTTGTGGGTGCAAGAGTGTAAGGGGTCAAGAAAATCAAGTTCTAATACGATGTAGAACTTGGTTGGATTGCAGGTGATTGAGGGGGTAACGAAACCCTGATGGAGGTTGGTCTAAAAATAGACGAAGAGGCCAAACTTTGCGTATTGGCCATGGTTGAGTTAACGGTTGAGGCGAAAGGCTGAGTCAAAAAAGTTTGGATGACGAATGGTGTCGATGTCATCGCCATGTCACCCGAGAGGTCTCGCGTTGGATTTCTCACGAGATAGTTATGGAGGGCTGCGGTATTGAGGTCCAAGAATTTTTTGAAATCCTGGTCCCCTTCAGGGATGATGGGAAGTTGAGTCGGGGTCAGGGTCGGTCCTATAGGAGTTCTTTCAGTCTCCGAGTGGAACTCCATGATAGGACGGGTTAGAGATGGGGTAGATGAAAGTAGTTGATGGCCAGAGTGGTCAAAAAGGGCCTTGGTTTGACTGTGTGTCAAAACCATAAAAGGCAAGAGAAAACGTCCTTACATGCTCAAACAAGCAGATAAGAACTAAAAAGATGAAGACACAAGCAGATCCTAAAACTCTAGAAGTAAAATTTTTAGGATTATAGTGGCTTATGCCTTAGAATGTGTGTTTGGGGAGGTTGGCTTTGTGAGTTGGGTCCTAGAAGAAGTCTATGGATGGTTTCAGATTTTGTTATGGTGCTCAAGAAGTCTGTGTTAGGTCCGGTACGTGGCCTGGTGCTAAGGAGCAAGCTCCCCTCACTTCACGATTCCAGTGGTTAGCTGGTTTCGCTTAGCCAAGATATACCTCGCCTAGAGATTATACTCCGCCAGAGAACGGAGTGGGCTTCCCCCTTGGTGATGAAATCCAAGTAGGGTCACCGGGACGGGTAAGGTATCCACTGGGGGATGAAATCCCAGTCGGGCCTTGTCTCAAGTAAGTTAAAATGTTTATTTTGTGCAGGTGGTTTGGTTGTGTAACATCAAGTGATCTAGATTAATTTAATATGCGGTTTAATTACTATGTGTGGTCTAAGAGATGTAGGCAAACAGAAATTAATGCAAAGTGTTTTAATGCCCAAGTCAAAATGTTTGTTCGTATGAAGATGAATGGAGAAAGAGTCGAAGAATATGAGTTTTAGCTAGTCTAGAAGTGCAAGAAAGAAATGTTCATTTTAGTTCTGCTTATGATGTCGTTTAAGAAGAGACGAAAGGAGGCGAAAAGAAAGGAACCTAATGCACCTAAATGAATGAAAGAAAGAAATAACTCAAGGAGGACCTAGGGTCCCATCGGGCATGCCAGAATGTTTCTATGCAAAATTGCTTTCTACATTCAAAGAAGAAATAAGAAACTGAAAGAAAATGGTCAAGGCTAGAAGTACCTCATAAAGTTGTGCGCACCGAAATCAGACGTTAGAAGATTCTCCTCTTTGGCTGTGGAGGAATGACACCTGCGAAGAAAAGAGACTAAACACGAAAAAATGTTAGTCAAAGATATGGTGGGTTGTTAGGCGAATGCCCGATCCCGGAAGTACGAAGACTCCCTAGAAGGATATCAACCCACTGATAAAAAAGCGGAATATTGGACGAAAGTAGATAATGAAAGATAAAATGACAGAAATAAATGACAGAAAATTAAAATGCATACCTGATAAGCAGCACTGTTCTGCATAGTCGTCGGCGTCAGTCTCTATGGTGCCGGCATCGGTCTGGGAAGGTACCGACATCGGTTGAAGTACCGTCGTCGGTCGGGGCAGTGACCGGCGTCGGTCGGGGCAGGTTCTAGACAGAGTTGCAAAAAGTTTGGGAGAGTCGGGACAGGGTTTTGACAAGTTCGGGACAAGGTTTAGACAAAGTAAAGTTGGGTTTGGACAGAGTCTGGGGTTATGAACAGGGATGTAAAGAAGGGAGAAGATTCGGGATGACAAAAATAATGAATAACTAATAATCAGAAAGAAAATGAAAATAAACACAAAAAATACTTACCTGTCAGAAGCCGTGATGAAAGCCATAGTCGAAGTTGTCTGTGCAGTGCCGGAAAAATGAACGCGGGAGTTGGTGGATGCTAGAGTTGATGGATGCTGGAGTTCAGAGAGTCTGTAGATGTCGAAAATCAGAGAGGAGATTGAATGATCAGGTTGATTCTGATGAAGGCCCCGGGACAGTTTTGAGAGACGGTTCGATAACCGTTTCGGGAAACCGATCGGGAACCGAATGGTAACTGATAACGAATAACGGGATGGTGACCGACGTCGGCAGGATTGCTGACGTCGGCCGATAAGTGACCGACATCGGCGACATCGGCTGGGTAAAGACCGTTGTCGGCAGATGCACAATGAGGACAGAGTCTAGCTTTTAGTTCTCTGCTCATTGTTACATGCTGCCAGGGTCAAGGTTGGTGGAACAAGTGATCGACAAGGGTTAAATAAGCGAAGAAGAATAAGACGGGGAATGACCAGGGGAGTTGACACGATTTCGGTGTCTACAAAACTATTCAGGTTTAAAAACCTAATTAACACTATGTGCTACCAAAATAGATGCAAAAATGAAAATAGGTAAAAGTATCATAATTTGAAAATTCATAAACCATCAAGACTTATAAGAGATACAAGGATCAATTATAACTGTCAATTAATGTGTGATTTTACCAAAGCTTAATTGAAACTTAGAAGTAGATTAACATTAAATAAATTTATCGATGTTCTCATAGACCTAATTGATTATTAAATTCCCAATTACAACTAAAATGATGAAAATTCCAACCCAAGGCCTAATCAAGGTTGATAATTCCAATTAACACTAGTAAAAGACTTATACCAAATTAAAGTTTGGTCTAACTAGATTTTGAAACAACTAGGAAACTATTCAAGCTAAGTTTTGAAAGAAAAAATGATGGAGACATTATGAGAACTCCACCAATGTAAAGAATGATAAAAAATGGAAACTAAGGGAAAAACCTACAACCAAACACACCAAAAAAAATGATAAATAAAAACAATAGAAAATAACTAACACTCTATTTTTAGGTGATGCATGATAACATATCTACTATGGATGTTCTTGCATTACTGAACTAAGGCATTGAACTAGTATTTCATACATCTAAATCTATTACATAGGATTATTAAATAGATCAATACTTGTTAGCATGATAATTTTCTAAAGTGAAATAACCTGCATAGTGATTGAGTTAAGAAGTGTAATGCCATGAGAAAATGGAAGAGTGAATATGTGAAGTAATAATGAGGTAAAAAAGGCACTAGGTGAAGCACTTAGGAATAAGTTGATGAAAAAGATGTGACATTTTTGAGGCTCTAAATCAAAATTATGAGTTATAATCAAAAGAACCAAAATAATGCTAACCAAAAAGGTAATCCACATAGAAAAGGATTTGGAGGTGAAATCATTTAAAAATTTCTAACTAGAAGGTAGTTAGAGCATAAAAGATGTTGGAGTATCTTCTTACTCATGTTTTCTAGGCTTTAGGTGTTTGTGTTTACCTAGTTTTGTCCTATGTGGGGTTTTGTCCCACATGGGCTAGTTTATCTTTCATATTGTTTTGCCTTGACTATATAAACAAGTGATTTTTTTAATAATATATATGCTTTTTATGCTTCATTATGCTTCTTTATGTTTCATAATATTTTGCATATCATTTGAGTATAATAATTGTTTTATCAACTGGTTTCTTTTGAGTTTATGTTGAATCATCAATGGCTATAGTAATGAGCCATTAGAGAGATATTGGATAAAGATTTTTTATAACTCTTTCATGGTATTAGATATACCCTCCAATAGCCATTACTCAACTCATATGTTTATTTCCATTATGGATATGTCATTGCTTGCTCAACTAACAAAGTTAGATCTAGATATTTGATTGGATCTAGTTTTGTAGATTCTTGGAAATATAAACATCTTGTTTAAGGTGGTGTCTTGTATTTATGGTGGCATCTTTATTTCATGGAGTTCCTTGTATGAGGGTTGCATTTCTCTTTGTGGAAGCTTTTGTTGAAGTTTTTAAAGACCTACACCATTATTATGCAACACATTTGGTGAGATCTACGCTAGGGCTAGTGGATATAAGGGTTGGTGGATGTGCTACCTAAATGTTATGTAAATGAGGTAGACTTCTCCATGGGATAAGCTAGTAGGTGGCTGGTAGTAACCATGTTAAAGGGTAGAATGTAGACCAAGTAGTGGAGATCTAAGGTTTTTGCATTTTATCAATTTGTCAAACATCATCATGGTATGGATCATTAGGGGAGTAATGATGTTATTTTCATGAATACGAAGGAAAAAGGGGGAAAGCATATTTAATCCTCCCATATCTACCACAAAATTGACTGTTGTTGGCTCTACTTTTTTTATAGAGGAGACTTCTCCCTTATTTGCCTCCAATCCATAGAATAAGAGTGGTGATTAATCCCATTACCTCACCATGCTCCAAACAAGATGGATTTGGACCAAGTCAAAGTCCTCTAAAGATATTTTGGAATTCTTTATTGCATTCATTTCTAACTATGTATGTGTTCATGTGGCTATAAAACTCCCACCTAATGTCATTTAGATCCTCATCATCCATCCTCCTATAATAGCCATTCATTTAATTGTTACCTTCTTTTCTTGAATATCAACTCCTTAATTGATGATCATATCTACATTGATTTATTATGTGTACATTTTTTGGATCTTTCTTTCTTTCTTTCAGATGTATAGATTTTGTGGTAGAAGTTTTGCATTTTTCTCAAAATCTTTGCACTTTTCTTATCTGATATGTTGTAGGATAAGAGGAGTATTGGAAGTTAGGATCTAAGGTAATTATAAGGATAAAAGGTCACTACATTGGAGCTTTATGGACAGTTTCCAGCATTGAGAGGGTCTATTGGAGGTCTTCATGGAGTTGTAAGAAAAAGCACTTTGTTTTTTAGAACATTGGGATTTCATGTAGGTGTAATGGAGGTGCTAGAGGCATCGTTATTCCCTCTCTCCTTGGCATCCCATATTTTTTGCTTAGACTAGGAGATACTTTGGTGCACCTATCTAGGCTTAAGAATCTCTCTCAGAAATTGACAACTATCTCTCACATTTTGTCCTCTTAACATAGCTTATATTTCAATATTTTCCTTTAAATAACTATCTTTTTTCTTAAAGAGGAAGTATAGTTCACTTGGACATGCATTGAGGTCATTGGCTATAATTTTTTTGAATTATATTAATTTGAGGAAATTATTGGTTCTATGACAGTTCTATTAAGTGGTTGGAAGGCTATGTCTACTTTAGCCACAATACTTTTTTTAAACATTTAGTGAATTTTTTTATTAAATAGGCCTTTTTTATGGGAATGTAATTATTTAATAACTTTTGATCAATAGCTCAAAATTGAGTACCATTTTTTTACAAAAGTTCATGTTTTTGATTTTCTATGCATTGGACCTATTTAAATTGTAAAATTCACTAAAATATAAAGAGCTACATTCTAGGGGTGTCTCTTTGCATCATTTGTGCTACCTTTGCTTACGATTTGTGGTGACATTTTAGTGGTGATGCATTTACTATGTCATGAGAATTTGTAGAGGGATTATTAATTATTTTTCATGTACCTTATCTATTTTATTTATCAAAGATTAGAGTGTGAGTTTTGTTCTTGAAGGAGGTCAAACCCCCTCATAGGCAACACAAAATTCTTTCTTGCTTCTTCTTGATTGCATTCTCATGATTTATTGCACACATAGATGCATTTTTGGCTAAGTTTGACATCCTATTATTGAGTGTTCATTGTCACTACTAAAGGGTTTCCCTATATTATGGGCCATACATTTTACTTCATACACACATTATCTTGGATGCATTTTTAGCTGAGTTTGATGTCCTTTTGCATGTGCTTTTCATATTGTTATTTTTTGGCTATTGATTATTTTATGGTGTGTTTGAATACATTATGGATCTTTTCACCATTTTACACACTCTTCTATCATCCCATGACATTCATTAGTAATTTGATATATTGATAGTTGTGTAATGTCTCCTCAAGGCCCCTTTTTTAGTACCTCACCTTCTTCTATGGAGACACCTCTTTGCTCCCTTGTTTTTAAAACATCTCTCTTAATGGATTTCAATAGGTCGATAGTATCCTTATTTGGAGTTATTCTAGTGAATCCCAATGTATTCCTTGTCTCCATTTGGTGTTTTTTAATGTATAGGTTATATTATACTAACACTAATTTATAAAGTGCCATGGGGGTTTTACTGATATAACCTTGTCTACCTTCATGAATTTGTGTGCTCTATTTTGGGCACATTTTCACTTTGTCATTTGATTATTTTTTCCATCACCACCATGGACCATCATATTTGAGAGACATTTTATATATTTTTGACACCTTTTCAATAGTTGACAGTCTTTCATAGCTTGAGTGTAGCTATTCTAGTGAATCCCAATGTCATCTTGTTTTTTTTTTTGATAATTTGATTGTCTCTTTCAACATGTCATGGATATATTCTAGTGTATATTGTGTCAACTTATTCAGTGTTTGAGTAGTGGATTTGAACCACTCGTGATTTTTTTTTCCACCACTCCACCCATTTAGTAATATGGGGGTGTGTGTACATTTTATTTCTTGGTGTTGGGCATTCCTTACACATGCTATACTTTTTTTGGATACTTTTATCACCGCTAACAGTCTTCTTGATTGAATCTATTTTGGTGAAGTGTAATTTTAATTATTTTGTGATTGATTAGTGGATTCAAATCACTCATGTATATTAAGTTCTTTTATGACTTACGAGTACTTGAAGTGTGGTCTTGTCCAACATCAGCTTTGGGGGGCTTTCTATTAGAGGTACAATCATTGAGAGGGGGGTGAATAATTGATGCTAGATAATCTAATTAAATTACAAAATCTTAATCATTCAACATACATCAACTTGATCAATCAACATAAACATGAAATCTCATATATTTAAGCATACATATGAACATACATCACATGAACACATCATATATGTTATAAACCCTCTTGGGGGACAAAAAACACTAAACCTTCCAAGATGGAATAAAGTCCTATAAAATAAGATCCAACATTTATACCAACATCAACTGATCAAGGAACACCCATCCCTTAGTTTAGTGAGATGCCAATCCCACAAGGAGTTACTACCCTTGTCTAGTTGAGCACCCATAATAACTATAACTCTGTCAAGATTTACCTTTCAAGGAGGAACCAACCCACTATAAAATCAAGCACCCACTCATCTACCTAAAAACGTCACCTTAACCACTTGTTTCTACTCTTCAACTGATGATGATCACCTTTGTCTACACTCTTCACCTCTAATCTCTCTCAAGATGCCTTTAGGGATAACTTGCTCAAACTACCTCTTGTAGGATGATTAGGTCCAATGACCAATGTGTATTCCTAAAGTAATTTGATTAGATAAACATGTATAATATTTTTCACACTCTTATGGTTGTAACTAACCTATACCTTATCTTTCAAATATTCTATTCTTCACTTGAATCCACACATACACAACTCACAATTAGTCCAATTATACCTTGTATTTATACCACTCTCTTGGTGTAACCCATCTTGGACATACAAGATGCTTACCATAATTGTTATACCTTTGAAATAGACCCTAATATATGTTACATGTAATAACCACACACTCCTTAGATTAACCAATCCCTCATTATCCCAAAACCACCATTAGGTCTTGGGGAGACCTTAAATAATTAGGACTTCATACTCACATGTTACATGTGAGACTACTTGGACCACCTCCATATTTTACCAATGCTTATAAAATATTAAAAATGTATTAAATAGACATTTAATCACTCCCACATGTATCTATGCCACCTATAACACCAAATCAACACTCAAACCTACCAAATAAGTCTCCTTACTCTTTAGGTCTTCATACACAAAAAATATAATCTCAAAAATTTGAAGAAACTACTCAAATATTTCACATATCCATATGATTAAATCACATGGGTTAATCCTTAAAGAACTAAGAAATACCTATATGTTCATTATACACTTCGACACAATCTCTAATCACTTAAATCAACTATCTCAAAATGACCACTTAGACTGGTCACACATAATCAAAATATAGTCAAGCTATTTTTAATCTCTAAAGATGGTTATGGGAAAAATATGACAAATAATGACTTATAATAAGACTTAGATACTTATAAAACATATTCATACTCATTTTCTTCCTTAACTCTGCTCAAAACACCTTCTAAAAACTCTTGAAACATGGTCACTCAATTTGCCATTACATTTATCAAACACAATCAATTTATAAGAATTTTTTCACACTAAAAATGGATTGGTAAAACCTCCAAAATACACACAATTTTTTCTCATGGAGTTTAAAACACTCTCCAATAGCTATTTCATCTTAAAACATCAAGATCCTATCAAGAACAACTCAATTGTCCTTCTCAAATCACTTATAGACCATGGTCAAACACATAGTCAACTTTAGAGCTCAATATTTTTGACTTTAAAAACATTAAAACATTATAACCAATGTATTTATATGCATATTGGAATAATTTAAAAAAAATATTTTACACCAATAGGAAATTTGTCCCAGATCAAAATATATTAGCAAAATACTGCAAACTGGTTTACCTTCATTAATTTGAAAATTCAAATTCTAAAAGTCACTATGTAAATACTAAAAATAAAACACTTTTTCCTAATCTCATGCTTCCTAAAAAATTTGAACAAATACACATCATTTACCTCCTTATAATTCTCTTGAATTTAACCTACAATGCTCACCACTGATCTTAGATCCATGTTTAAATGATCAAGCCACTTAGCAAGCTTACATGTCCTTTACATACATTATAGTTAGTCTTATAATGATCTTCTTCCACTTGGTAGCCTCATGTTTCCTTCTAATCACTCTATTGACTTATTGGATCAATATAATCTATTAGATCATAATCTGCATGATGATGCACTCACTATTAATCTCTATTTGATAGGTTTCATTCTCATCATTAGATCTACTACTCAAACTCTATGACTATGACACATGTCACTAGTGTGTGAAATATTGACTATTTGACTTTGAAATACACTATCAATTTCCATTTGTATGAAAACCCATGTGTGCTTGATCTTTTGTCAAAATATCATGATTGAGACACATGTCATAAGCACATGCAATCTTAGGAACCTTTAACAAATTGAATTCACACACACACACAATTGATCTCTATCTGACAAGATCATGTGCTCCATTATATCCTTATCTAGTCATATTAAATGCTCATTATTAGATCTATGATCTAATTAAACACTCACCATAGATCTTTGATAACACAAATTTGGTGAAGTATGGAAACTTAGTAAACTTTGTTTGAGAAGCCAACTTTGCACCTTAATAACTTTTTCTATGCTCTATGTCTAGACCTAAAATTTGAACCATATGATCTCCTCACATTGGTTAATCTAACCATATATCAACATAATCTTTAATCCTTCACAAATATGAAATATTATGTCATCAAATTGCTTACTTAGCCTTATTTGTCAATATGACTACTTGAGCTTAGACCTTCATATGACTACTCTAATGAATTCCTTTCACTTCCATAAGAAATTTAAGAACTCATAAAACCCAATAGGGTCTCTATAACATGTCCATACCATAAACATTATCCACAAATTTCTTTACTAATTCAACCATAGAAGAAACATGCAAGAAAAATGAAGAACAATGAAACACACTTTGTCATTGTCATTCTAGCATACATGACACCTTATCAACATCCTTGGTCACCTTGGAGACATAATTTATAAACTTAAAACAATTAACCCCTTTGTCATTGATGTAAAACACTAATACAATTCTTATGATCACATTCTATCTCTTTCTTTAATTACTTTCTCCCCCTTTGACACAATGACAAAGTGGGCTCATCTTTTGATCCTAAGGACCTAAAAAGACTTCAAGAACCAAAAATAGGAAAGGAAATATTTAAGAGATGATTAAAAAATCCCCCTAAAATTGTACATATCTCTTCTTACCTTGAGCATATCAAACATGCTCCATGAATACACTCTTATTTGATCATACATAGCTTCTATGAAGACAAAACATACATGAACATCAGAAAACTACATGAACTTACATTTAACACATTAAGAGGGACTCCCCCTAAGTCATCTAAGATTAGGCACCCTTTTGATCATCCTAAAACCATCTCTAACCATGAATAAACAAAAAAATTGACTCCATACCTTCTCTTTCAGATTCAACTACACCATCCTCTAATCCTAGGACCTAATCATTTACAAAGCTCCCCCTTTGTTTATGCACAAGGATTCAATACATTGTCAAAGCTCCTAACTTGGTTTGATCAAGTCATCATATCAACATGTTTGAGTTCACATCTATATTAGACTTATTCATATCTCCATAATGAATATAACATGTCATGAAAAACTCTTCAAGACTTTCAAAGTATCTTAGTAGTTCCCCTTAACTCCATGCTTCACTTGGATCATGACATCTTAAACAAGTCTTCTCAATGAGCTAGGTCAACCAACAACTCTTCAACACTATGACCTCCATGGAATACATAACTTAAAATATATATAACTCTGAGACCTTCTTCATGATATCAAAGATATGAAAACACATTCTCCTCATCTTCCATATCAACCTTGTCTTCAGTCTTTCAACATTTAATCAATCAATTTAAGCAACAAAAATTTACAATTTCTTATCTACAGAATAAAAAAACCTAAAAACACCTTGAACATAATATAATAGGATAAACATATCATTCTATGTAATATAATATTCATCATCCTTGATCATACACCTAGAAACTTCCATTCCCTTAGGCCTTACGTACATAGCTTCATTCTTCACCATATTGACCAACTAGACCATCCATCAAAGATTGACCAAAATTTTGACTTTAGGATCATTGTCCTTAAACATATCTTATGAACATTCAATCATAACACTTTGGATCAATTACATATAACTCATTGATCCTCTTTAGCCAAGCACATTTTCAAAAGATATTTCTTGTCCTGTAACATCAACTAAAGCTCAACAAGCATCCACCATGCTTCCTCTTTTTGTAAAGTGTCTCCTTGAAGTTAGAGAGAGACACCCCTTTAACATAGTGAAACTAAAAGTCCCAAAACTTAAGACATTACCACATATTTATAATCTCATTTGAACTATAGTCTTCCCTATCACCAAATTGACTTTGAATGGATCCTTGACTTGATTATTTACTTCAGACTTGTCAACAAATGTAGACAACAAAAACTCTTCACTTTACTTCATGTCTATTATGGAAAATAAACCATCTTTGGTCTCAATCTAATATCTTCTAATAGGATTAGGTTTCCACAACTATTTTTGACCTCTTCCTTGGACATTAGGAGCTCTAAATAGCTTATTTTACTTTGAGAACTCATTCAATCTATTCTTACAATATCTAGCAATGTGAATAACTTTATGATATATAAAATAAATAATATCATTCATACCTTTTTCTTGATGATGATTTTGATCTTCTTTTGACTAATTTCTTCTCCTCTTGCACTTTCTAGATGGCTTCTTTCTTGCACTCTAGGAGCCTGATTAAACTTATCTTGACTTGATGGTCTTTGCTTGTAGAACCTAGAAATGTGACCAACTCTTTGACAACTATAGCAAACAATTTATTCCATACCTTTTGTTTGAATATGGTAATGATCTCATTTTTAATGACTATTTTTTCTTACATAGTCCTTTGCCCTATGACCAATCATATGACAAATAAAACACTGGCCCATAAAATATTTGGCATGCCTTAAACCATTTGGTTATTTTATTGGCTTCTTCATTTCACCTTTAACCTAATTTGACTTCCTTCATGCTACCATCTTATTTTCCTTGTTTTAATCTCTTTTATTCTTGTTCAATCTTGTCCATCTTGATTATGACCTTTTCATGCTCATCCTTTAGATAAACAAGATTATATTTTAATTTACAACATTAATCTTCTTTATCCCTCATGCTTGAACTTATATACTCTAACTAAATTATATGATATTTGATGGTCTCCTTCTCCTCCTTAGCCCTTTTGTCTATGTCATATTTCAATCTACATGCTTTTTCTTCCATAGACATGATTAGTTTTTTATTCTCTTTTTCCTCTTTTATGGATTTGCCTGAGAAACTCCCCTCAAGAGATCTGATTTTCACTTCAAGACCTTTGATCATATTACTCATTTTATGATTCCCCTTATTTTGATATTTAAATTTACCAAGTGTACTCATGAGCTTAGATTATATATCAACTTCTTCTTTCTCACTATCATAGAAAACTTCCTCATCAAACATGATATTTTAACCAATATTGTACATTGGATCACCTTCAAGTTATTAAAATTGCATTGAAGGTCTTGCTCTAATACCAAATTTTAGAGGTACAATCACTGAGAAGTGGGGGTGAATCAGTGAAGTTAGATAATCCAATTAAATTCCCAACTCTTAATTATTCAACATATATTAACTTAATCAAGCAACATAAACATGAAATCTCATACACAAAAAATATACATAAGAATATACATCAGATGAACACACTATATATGTTGGAAACCCTCTTGGGGGATAAAACCCACTAAACCCTAAAATATGGACTATAGTCCTATAAAATAAGATCCAACATTTAATCAAGAACCAAATAATCAAATAACACCCATCCCTTAGTTTAGTGAGACACTAATCCTACAAAGAGATACTACCCCTATCTATATGAGCACCCACAACAATTAGACTTTTATCAAGATTTACCTTGAAAGGAGGAACCAACCCCTTAGGCAACTAATCACCCACTCAAATACTTGAATAGATCACTCTGAACATCTATTTTAACTCTTCAACTAATGATGATCACCTTTGTCTACACCCTTCACCTCTAATCTCTCTCAAAATACCTCTAGGGTTAACTTGCTCAAACTTCCTCTTATTGGCTCATTATGTCCAATGACCTATGTGTCCTCCTACATAAAAATGATTAGATAAACATGTATAATATTTTTCACACTCTAATGGTGCTAATTGACATGTACCTTCTCTTTCAAAGGTTGTTTTATTTACTTGAATCCACAAATACACAACTCATAATTAGTCTAATTATGCCTTATATTTATGCCACTATCTTGGTATAACCCATCTTGGTCAGACAAGATGCTTACCATACTTATAAATTTTTTATATCTATTCATAAATTTTACATGTAATAACCACCCACTCCTTAGGTTAGCCAATCCCTCATTATCCCTAAACCACCATTAGGTCTTGGGGAGACCTAAAAGAATTAGGCCTTCATACTCACATATTACATGTGAGTCTACTTAGACCACTTTCATATTTTATCAATGATTATAACATATCAAAAATTTATACAATAGACCCTTAATCACTCCCACATGGGTCTATGCCACCTGGAACACCAACTCAACACTCAAGCCTACCAAAGAAGTCTCCTTGCTCTTCAGGTCTTCATACACAAAAAATATAGTCTCAAAATTCTAAAGCAACCACTCAAATATTTCACATATACATATGATTATATCACATGGGTGAAACCTTTAGGAAATTTTTAATACCTATATGTGATTCAAACACTTCAACACAATCTCTAATCACTTAAATCAACTCTCTCAAAATGACCACTTAGACTGGTCACACACAGTCAAAATATATTCAAGATATTTTGACTCTCCATAATTGATTAGGCAAAAAATATGACAAATAATGACTTATAATAATCCTTATAAACCTATATAAAATCTTAATATTCATTTTCTTCCTTAACTCTACTAAGAACACCTTCAAAAAACTCCTACAACATGGTCACTCAATCTGCTAGTGTATTCATAAAACATAGTCAACTTCTAAGCATTTTTTTACACTAGAGATGGATTGGTAAAAACTCAAAAATACACATATATTTTCCTCATGGAGTATAAAACACTATCCAATAATTATTTAATCTTAAAACATTAATATACTATCAATAACAACTCAAATATCCTTCTCAAATCACTTATAGACCATGGTAAAACACACAGTCAACTTTGAAGCTTAATATTTTTGACTATAAAAACATTAAAAACTTGTAACTAATGTATATATATGTAATTTTTAATCCTTTACAATTTTTTATTTTACATCAATATGAGATTCATCCTAGATCAAAATATATTAGCAAAATATTGCAGACTAGTTTACCTTCATTAATTTGAAAATTCAAATTCCAACAATCACTGTGTAAATAATAAACATCGAACACTTTGTCATCATCTCATTCTCCCTATAAACCTTTTAAAATTAAGCATCATTTATCTATTTATAATTATCCCAACTTTAACCTACAATGCTCACTACTTATCTTAGATCCATATTTCCACGATCAAACCACTTAATAGCCTTGTGTGCCCTTTATGTACCTTATAGTTAGTATTCCAATGATATTCCACCACTTGATAGCCCCATCTACCTTTTGATAAATATTTTGAATTATTTATTGAATATTATCTATTGGATCATAATTTTCATGATCATGCACTCATTATTGTTCCCTATTTGAAAAGGTTCATGCTCACCGTTAGATTTGTTGCTCAAACTCTATGATTGTGACACATGTCATTATTGCATGAATTATTGAATATTTGAATATGATCCAAACCATTGATATCCATCTATATTAACACCCACATGCCATTGATCTTCTATCAAAACATCAATATTGAGACACATATCATAAGCATGTGCAATCTTAGAAACCTTTGACAAATTGACTTCACACACATCATTGATCTCTATCTGAGAAGATCACACACTTCATTAGATCCTTATCTAGTTAGATTAAATTCTCATTTTTATATCTATGATCTAATAGAACACTCACCATTGATATTTGATAACACAAAATTGGATATGTATGGGAACTTAGTAAACACTGTCTGAGAAGCCAACTTTACACCTTAATAATTTTTGGTACACTCTATGTCCAGACCTAAAATTTGAACCATATGATCTCCTCACCTAGGTGAATCTATCCATATATAAATATACTCTTGAAAATTTCACACATATAAAATATGAGGTCATCCAACTATTTACTTACCCTTATGTATCAATATGACTACTTGAGCTTAGACCTTCATAAGACTTCTCTGATGAATTCTTTTCACTTACATAAGCACTCTAAGCACTCATAACACTTGATAGGGTCTCTAAAAAATTTATATAACATAAAAATCATCCATAAATTTTCTTACTAATTCAACCAATAAATAAACATGTAAGAACATTGAATAACATTGAAACACACTTTGTCAATGCCATTCTAGCATAAATCACATACATAACTCATAATTAGTCCAATTATGCCTTGTCTTTATACCACTCTCTTAGTATAACCTTTGGTCAGCCAAGATTATTACCAAACTCTTTAAACCTTTGAAATAGGTCCACATACATGTTGCATTTAAGAAACACACACTCCTTAGGTTGGCCAATCCCTCATTAGCCCTAAACCACCATTAGGTCTTGGTGAGACCTAAAACAATTAGGCCTTCATACTCACACATTACATGTGAGACTACTTGGACCACATTAATCCTTTACCAATGCTTTGAACATATACAATATATATCCAATATACCCTTTATCATTCCCACATGGGTTCATACCACTTGAACCTCCCAAATAAGTCTCCTTGGTCTTCAGGTCTTCATATAAAGAAAATAAGTCTCAACATTTTAAAACAAATAATAAAATATTCCACATAGCCATATTATTATATCACATGTGTGGATCACTTAGGACCTCTAAAACACCTCTATGTGCTTTAAACACTTCAACACAATCTTTAAGCACTTAAATCAACTCTCTCAAAATGACCACTCAGATTGGTCACACACATTCAAAATACAGTCAAGCTATTTTGAATTTTCATAACTAATAAAGGGAAAAAAATGATAACCAATTCCTTATCATAAGACTTATATACTTATAGAACATCTTCATAATCATTTTATTTCTTAAATTTGCTCTGAACACCTTCAATAAACTCCTGCAACATGGTAAGTAAATTTGCCACTATATTCATCAAACATAGTCAACTTCTAGCAATTATTCACAATAAAGATGGATTTGTCAAACCTATATAATCCACATAGATGGTCCTCATGGAGTGTAAAACACTATCCAATATTTATTTCATCTTAAAACATCAAGATACTATCAATAAAAACTCAAATATCCTTCTTAGATCACTTATAGACCATGGTCAAACACACAATCAACTTTAGAGCTCAATATTTTTGACTATAAGAACATTCATAACTTCAAACTAATGTATTTGGATGCACCTTTTATTCCTTTAGAATTTTTTTTACACTAATAAGAAATTCATCTTAGATCAAAAGATATTATCAAAATACTGTAGACTCATTTACCTTCATTAATTTGAAATTCAAATTCCAGTAGTCATTGTGTAAATACTCAATAACAAACACTTTGTCATCATCTCATACTCTATGGAAACTTTGAAAAAATACACACCTTTGATATCCTTAAAAATATCCTAAATTTAACCTACAACACTCACTATTGATCTTAGATCTATGCTTCTATGATCGAGTTACTTGGCAACCCTATGTGCCCTCTATGTACCCTATAGTTAATATTCTAATTATTTTCTACCACTTGGCAGCCCCATGTGCCTTCTCAGCACTCTACTAAATTATTTACTCAATATGATCCATTGGATCCTAATCTACATGATCACATGCTCATTTTTGATCTTTATATGATAGGTTTCATACTCGCTATTAGATTTGCTGCTCAAACTCTATTATTATGACACATGTCATTAGTACATTCAATCTTAACTATTTAAATTTGAACCACAACATCGATCTCCATCTATATGAACACTTTCATGCCATTGATCTTCTATCAAAACATTAAGATTGAGACACATGTCATAAGTGTGTGCAATCTTAGTAACCTTTGATAAATTAACTTCACGTGTACCATTGATCTCTATTTGACAATATCACACACTCTATTAGATCCTTATCTAGTTAGATTAAATTCTCACCATTACATCTGTGATCCAATTAAATTCTCACCATAGATCTTTAATAACATAAATTTGGCTAACTATGGGAACTTAGTAAACTCTATCTGAGAAGCCAACTTTGCACCTTAATAAATTATTCTATGCTCCATATCCAAACTTGAGATTTGAACCATATAATCTCCTCACATAGTTGAATCTATCCATATATCAAAATTCCCTTGAATCCTTCATATGTGTGAAATATGGCATCATCAAATTGCTTACTTAGTCTTATCTATCAAGATGATTACTTGAGCTTAGACCTTAATATGACTACTTTGATGAATTCCTTTCACTTCCATAAGCACTCTAAGCACTCATATCACCCTATAAGGTCTCTAAAACATGTACATACCATCAAAATCATCCATAAATTTCCCTACTAAGTGAACCACTAAATAAACATGCAACAACAATAAATAACATTGAAGCACAATTTTTTATTGTCATTCTAGCATAAATGACACCTTATCAACATCCTTGGTCACCTTGGAGACATCACTGACAAACCTTCAACACTTTTTAGCTCTCTCTTCTTTTTTTCTCTCTTTTGGGTGGGAGTTTTTCCCTCTTTTTCTCCACTTTATGAGAGTTATGTATATGCTACACTCTTTTAATTGTTCTCTAGATTATTCCTTTGTACATAGGTATTTTATTTAGGCACCTTTTTTACCAAAAACCATGTGAGTATTTTTTACTTGACCCCATGGCCTTTTTTGTGATTCTTATATTGACACTAGTGTGGTATCCCCATCAGTGACACTAGTGTGGTAGCCCCACCATTCTTTATGCTCACTTATCACCATCTTATTGGAGGGTTTTGAAGTGAATCTTCCTTGGGTTCATCATTCTACCAAGTACTTTGGAGTATAATGTTCATGTTTATTAATCTTTGTATTCAACACCATTCCTACTTTGACTTGGCAATTATAGTGACTCAACATCCTTGTACTCCAAAATGATGGATTAGCATCCATAGGGACACATGACTTCATATTGCATCCTCTATTATTATCCCATAGATTCACTTATGGGGAGGGGTGTTAGAGTATCTTATTACTCATTTTTTATAGGCTCTAGGTATTTGTGTTTACCTAGTTTTGTCCTTTGTGGGTTTTGTCCCACATTGGCTAGTTTAACTTTCATATTATTTTGCCTTACCTATATAAGCAAGTTCTATTCTTTATAATATATATGATTTTTATTCTTATTTATGTTTTATAATATTTTGTATATCATTTGAGTATAATAATTGTTTTGTCAATTGGTTTCTTGTAAGTATATTTGGAAACATCAATGGATGTAGTAATGAGCCATTGGAGAGATTTTGGATGAAGAGTTTTGGTAACTCTTTAAAGAGAGAGAAAGAGTTTAGAGGTTAAGATAGTATAGGTCATTGACAAATATTTACTTAGTGTAAATACATAAAATCAATCATTAAGTTATTATAAATAATTAATCTTGAAATCCTTACCTCACTTGGCACATTCATCATTTAGATAACTTATAGTCCTACATAAGTATACACTCTTCTAAAAATTATATTTAAAATGCTCAGAACATAATTTAAACATCCCTAATATTATTTCATGAACCTGTTATATATTTTACAATAGTATTTATCCTTTTGACACAAGGCTATACTAGGTCATACAAGGTTGTAGTATGGTCTTATCCACTATTATGACCTTATCTCATGTGACCCAATAGTAAATTTTTAATTTGAAACATTTCCATTATCCCATTTCATCAAGGTTAGTTAGTGGAAATATTGAAAATATTACCCTGTATAATAAAACCAATGTTTCTCTAAACACATATAGAAACTACTTGGAAATTCTACTACATACTGAGCAAAATATCACTAATCTTCCCAATTTCAATTATACAACATTTTAACAATCATATAAAAATTAAAAAGGTTGATTCCCCTCTACATGAGATTGCAGAAGACATTTGTGACTCTCCACAGAGGGAAACCAAGTTTTCCTTCATGCATTCTACCAACCTCAATGCCGACTCGATTCTCCAAGTTAATTCTTGGATTTATAATGAAATAATGGGGTTGAAGAAGAAAGTGGAAACAATGTAACACAATCAGGATGCTGATTAGGCCATAATCAACCACTTGGAGGTGCAAATGGGAGATATCCCAATTTTTTTTTAAAGATTATGAGCATAATCTTAGAATGCTCATCAAGGAAAGTGGAACAAAGATGGAGTAGGTAACATCAAGAATTTGTGTTACTATAGCTAGCCTTGGTAAAAGAGAAAATGAAGAAACAATATCCTTGGAGGGTCCAAGTAAGAGGACAAGGCAGAGTTCAAGGAAGAAAGACTTACAAGTTTCTGCTACTTCGGTTGCTGACTCTATCCAGGATACTGCTATGATTGGAAAGGAGGCTGTTAAGATGATCATGGAACTGCAATAGAAGCTTAGGGTCTTCTTTGTTGTTTTTGTTCCTATTTAGGTCCTTATTAATGGTTGTTGTAACTGGTTCTTATTTTTAGTCTTGTGTTTTGGTTTTTAGTCTTAAACTTTATTTGAGGTTCCAGGTCCTTGTAAAACCTGGGTACTTTTATTGGACTATGATTGTGGTTTCAGGTCCCTGTAAAACCTAATTTTGATGCTGCTCTTTAGTAGGTTTCAGGACTGCTTTTCTTGGTGGTTGTTAATGATTTTTCTTTTTTGATTATGTTTAGGATTTCAGGGTCCCTTCAAAACTTGCTTTTACCTTAATCTAAAACAATCATAGAAAATTTTTATATATATTTTATTTTAGGTAAATGGAAATAATTATCTATAATTTAAATCAATATATTTATTTTTATTCATATATAAAAAGTAAAAATTCACTCACTATAGCATGGATAACTACATTGGTCTGAGGCCCTTTTGGACTATGTAGGAAACACTCACATTATAAGGGAGTTTTTGAGGGTAGATTGGATATTTACCAAATCTTATTCCAAATTTTGTAATTTTATATCTATTGTTTTCATTTTATAGGAGCTAAGGTTCTATATTTTTTAGCTTTGTGTGATAAATCAACACATGCAATAAATCATTAACCCTCACACATACGTGCATAGATTTAGATCTAAAAATTTGTCTCATAGTCAATCAAGATACAATTGAATTAAATATATAATGCCATAGTGAGACTTTGTTCTCCTAGTGTGGCCTTATAGCAGTGTATTTTAAATCTTATTTTCAGACATAACATAATATTTAGGTGTTTTCAAGTGGTTTCTTGTCACAGTTAGCCTACATAGTCAACATAAAATGAGTTTAAGAGAGGTTTTCATAAATATTGATAAAATTAATAATTTTAGATAATTTCCAATTCTATAGATTTTGTATTGAACTTATAAATATGTATATTTCATATATATCAATTTCACTAGTTTATGTTAGGGTGTGGAGCTAAAAGCTTCAACTATGCAGAGGAAAATAGGAGGTTGCTGAAGATCCAAAAGTACCAGCATCGGTAGTATGACCGACATCGGTCATGATGCTTGCAGAAGGCAACCAGTGTCGGTAGGGAGTCAGCCGACGTTGGTCACCTGTGGCAGTTCCAAAACTGTTATTGATGAACAGTCAGTTATGTGAAGCAAGTGTTTGCATGTTTAAGGGCTAATTATAGTCATGAGCTGCGTGTCTAATTATTGTAATTAGAGTTCTATTTTTGTATGCATGGGATCCTATTTAAAGACCCATGAGGCATATATTGTAAATCAAGAAGGCAATTAAAAGCATTGAAGCAAGGAGCAAGGTCAAGGAGATCTACAGGTGTAAGGTCAAGGAGATTAGCTGAAGCATTCAAGGAGGGGATAACAACTCAGGTTGTTGAGTTGGTTGTGGTTGAGCAAGAGAGAGAGAGGGAAGAAGGTCTTGAGGTGTGGCAAGCCTTTGAGGTGGAGGAAGAAGTGGCATCTTCCTTATTATATTTTCTTCTAGTAGTATTTAATACAAGATTGTGTATTGTCTCTCAAATTCTTTACTGTCTCAAGTTTCTAGTTACTTAATCATTTT
Organism: Torreya grandis; assembly: GCA_037957365.1. Taxonomy (NCBI): domain Eukaryota; kingdom Viridiplantae; phylum Streptophyta; class Pinopsida; order Cupressales; family Taxaceae; genus Torreya; species Torreya grandis. The sequence continues at coordinate 2,683,995 of JARHVA010000420.1, read as the reverse complement.
GGTATAATTCCATGTTTAATTGCTTATAAGAAAATTAATAAATTATGCTTCCATTGGATAAGGGGTTCTTAACAGTTGGTATCAGAGCTATGGTTTGTAGGAAGCAGGTTATTGTTTGATTACAAGTCATTCACAGGGTTTTTTGATTAAGTGGGAGTTCAGCAATGGCAGAAGAAAGTAAGCTACGAATGGAGAAGTTTAACAACAAGAATTATCAACATTGGAGGATGCAGATAGAGGATTATCTGTATCAAAAGGATTTTTACTTACCATTGGGTGGGGTTGCATGCAAGCCCACAGATATGAAGGATGAAGAATGGAACGTTCTTGATCGGAAGGCTCTGGGTTCCATAAGGTTGAGCCTTGCTTCGTCTGTGATTTCCAACTTGTCACAGTGCAAGACAATGGAAGATTTGATAAAATCCTTGGTGAATTTATATGAAAAGCCCTTGACTTCTAATAAGGTATTTCTTATGAAGCAACTATTTACTTTGCAAATGCAGGAATGTGGATCGGTACATACTCATCTTAGTGATTTCCATGGTTTGGTAAAATAGTTAGCTTCATTCAATATCATTTTTGATGATGAAGTAAAGGCTCTCTTGATTTTATGCTCTTTACCTGAAAGTTGGGATAGTTTGGTTATGGCAGTAAGTAATTTTGCGTCTGCTTATAAAATCTTAAAAGTTGATGATGTTGTGAGTGTGATCTTGAATGAAGAAATACGCAGGAGAAGCATAGGTGAATCATCAGGGAATGCTCTAAGTGCAGAAAGTAGGGGAAGGCAAAGAGAGAAGATAGAGCAAGGGAAATCAAGGTTGAAGGTGGGAAGGAGATCTAAATCTAGAGGTGTTACCTGCTGGTTTTGTGGAAAGAGAGGACACACAAATAAAGAGTGTTGGTTGAGGGATAAAGAGAATCAACATGAAGGTAATGAAGAAGCAAAGGATGCAAATATTGTGGTACATGACGCTCTCATACTTTCTTTGGATAGTCAGGTAGGATCACGGGTTTTAGATTTTGGTTCTTCTTTTCATGCATCCCCAAATAGAGATTTGTTCCATGAGTATGTCCAGGGAGACTTTGGAGTGCTTTATTTAGGGGATGGTACACCTTGTCAAATAGTTGGCAAAGGGAAAGTGCAACTGAGATTGTAGATGGACAACACATGGGTGTTTAAGGAGGTCATGCATGTCCCAGTTCTGAAGCAGAGTTTGGTTTATGTAGGAAGGTTAGGTGATGAGGGATGCACAATAACCCTCATAGCAGATTCTTGGAAGGTTACCAAGGGAGCACTTGTTTTAGCAAGAGGTAAGAAAGTAGGTACTCTTTATCTATCTACTTGTATTAATGATTCTACTTCTAGTTTATCTACTTCAGCTGTACATTCGAAGATGTGGCTTAATAGGCTTGGTCACATGAATAAGAAGGGAATGGATGTTCTTGATTCAAAAGGTATGTGTTTAGATTTGGAAAGCATAGATAGAGTTCATTACAGCAAAAGGAAATTTGATGCTTTTGACAAGAACAAGGAAGCTTTGGTGTTTATGGAGGAGATGAAGGATAGAGATCAGTCACAGGCTCTGAATGATTCTGAGTAGGGTAGTATGGATAGGGGTTTGATCCAAGATGAGCTCACAAATGAAGATTTCATGACTTACAGGAACACACAGACACTGACATCGGTCACTTGGAACCAATGTCGGTTAGGAAGATAATGACATCGGTCATGTGCAGACCAGTAGGGTCAGTAGAGTCAGGCAAGAGAAGTATGATGTTAGTCAAGTAGGAACAGACATTGGTAGAGGGGACACCAGCGTTGGCCAGGTAAATGACGTTGACAGTCAGGGTTAGTGTAGGGAATCGACATTGATTAGAGCAGACTAGGAGATGGCCGAGATCGGTCACTAAAATGGATGTTAGGCAGATAGCAAGCTATCAAGGAGTCTCAAACGCCCATATGGAGGTCAGAAAGGGTAAGTGAACCTCATATTCATTGTTCACCTTCTTTATATTGTTTATTGATGGTCAAGAACTAGGAAGATGTGAAGAAGCAATGCAGGTAGAATCCAAAAATAGTGGGAGCTTGGCATGGATGAGGAGTGTGAGTCCTTAGAGAAGAACCAAACAGGTATTTGTTGGTGGAGTTGTCAGTTAGAAGAAAGCACTGGATGAGGGATGCATTCCCATGTTAGAGAAGAGAGTGGATGGGCACATGAGACAGAAGGCTATGGTATATGGTCTTGATTAGGCTATAGGACAATGGAGGTTTGACCATTGTATTTATCTTTACCAGGTTGGATAATATTAGCTACATTATCTTGTTACTATATTGTGTTTCTTGTTGTAGGGTTACATATACAGGGAGTTTTCTGAGCTAAGGGTAAAGTTGGTTCAGAAGAATGTCATGAAGAATTTGGGAGCAACAAAATTCTCTTGGCATAAGTGACAGGTATAACATCATAGGTTTTATGGTGGTTGGTCTTCAAGAGTGACTTTGAAGAGGGATACAGAGCCAAGGGAATAAAGTAGATGGTGTATAGGTATAGGTACAGTTGTAGCTATTTATCTCCAAGTGGGAGATTGTTAGGGTATGGAGCTAAAAGCTTCAACTATGCAGAGGAAAATAGGAGGTTGCTAAAGATCTAGAAGTACTAGCATCAGTAGTATGACCAACGTCGGTCATGATGCTTGCAAAAGGCAACCGGCGTCAGTAGGGAGTCAGCCGATGTTGGTCAGCACCAGACAGACAGGGACCGATGTCGATCGCTTGTGGCAGTTCCAAAATTGTTGTTGATGAACAGTTAGTTAAGTGAAGCTAGTGTTTGCATGTTTAAGGGCTAATTATAGTCACGAGCTGTGTGTCTAATTATTGTAATTAGAGTTCTATTTTTGTATGCATGGGATCCTATTTAAAGACCCATGAGGCATGTATTGTAAATCAAGAAGGCAAGTAAAAGCATTGAAGCAAAGAGCAAGGTCAAGGAGATCTACAGGTGTAAGGTCAAGGAGATTAGCTGAAGCATTCAAGGAGGGAATAACAACTTAGGTTGTTGAGTTGGTTGTGGTTGAGCAAGAGAGAGAGGGAAGAATGTCTTGAGGTGTGGCAATCTTTTGAGGTGGAGGAAGAAGTGGTATCTTCCTTATTGTATTTTCTTCTAGTAGTATTTAATACAAGAGTGTGTATTGTCTCTCAAATTCTTTGCTGTCTCAAGTTTCTAGTTAATCATTCTGGTATAATTTCATGTTTAATTGCTTATAAGAAAATTAATCAATTGTGCTTCCATTGGATAAGGGGTTCCTAACAGTTTAGATCTATTAGTTCGATCATTTTAATTCAAAATAGATTTAATAATCTGGTGAATAAGTTAGTTTTAGAACATTTATTGATGATTACTTGATTTTTATCTTGGATTTATTTTAATATTTAGTAAATATGTAATAATAAAATAAAATTTCCTTAAACCTTAAATATAAGTATGACACATAATGAGCGAACCTTATTTAACATTAAATTTAATCTAATAATGAATAAGTTACCTTATCACCTTAGATGACATGCCACAAAAGACAAACACTTAGTGACTATTGTTATGGGATATACGATGAGTTTTTTTATAGACATAATGTTGTCATGGGTTTACCTTAATATTCATAGCCATTTCACAACACTAAGCATAGAGTTTAGTTACTCTCATTATACCCTTAAAAATAAGGGTGGTGGGATACATGCATAATTTTTACTCTATATTTAGTGAACTAATTCATTGGGTTAACACTAATCAATGCATCAAAATGTATACTTAAGATCCCTCAAAATCATTCAAAGTCTTTCCTATATCACTTTTATATCTTGATTTTTTTTAAATATTTATAATGGGATCAATGAGTGCATCTTTATTTCATATGTTACATGGAATCATTGAATTAATTATTACATATTCTCTTAATTCTAAACATGTTATTGATTATGTTATTGTATGGATCATACATAAATTTAATCAAGAGGATAAAATATGCAATGTACAATCTAAATCCATTTTGTCTTCACATGATTGCACTAATAAATTACCTAATTATTTAGATACATTAAAAACACCATACAAACTTTTTTTTGTCAAATTAAACATGACTTGGGAGCAAGACAAAACATATGTTACATAATGTATCAAATCTTACACTTGTGATGCTCCATATTATTGGGAGGCTAAAATCATTTTTTCAAGAGCATGTTTAATTCATTCCACTTCAAAATGTCCTCTTTCAAACCCTTTTAAATGGTCTGTTATGCCACTTATCCAATACTCAAGAGCAATCTAGTCCAACTAGTGAAGTAAATTTTATGGAATTTACTATGAACATATATAAATTATTCATTCACCCTTTTATGTTGATAAAGATGAACAAAATAAAGGGTGCTAAGATAATATTTCCAATTATTTCACTTTTACCATTGTAACTATTCCTATAACACCATCTCTTAGTTTGGGAATGTCACTTGGTTTCAAAAAATCATCCATGCCTATGCCTATTAATGATACTTAAGCTCCTCAAATTACCTCTATAAATGATACTCTTGAGCATGCACTTATTGCATTGTAATCTAAGTTATCTCATATTGCTAAAACTATATCTCATGTTAGTCCCTTTATGGACTAATTTTCTTTGTTACATAACCCATTGGCACTCAAAGTTACATCTTATCAATTGCTAGTTGGTTTTTTGGCTCCTAATATTCCTCTATATTAAGGCAAAGGAGATATTGATTAATATTTGTGTGTATTCCATGCATCTTGTATTGATTATGAATATAATGACATGTTTTTAACAAAGTTATTTCCAATAAGCCTCAAAGAATATGATATTATATGGTTCTATGATGATTCCAATTATAAGGGATTTCAATAGACTCTATGTGACCTTTCTGTAATTGGATAGTTCCACTAAGTCTGCATGCATAAGGTAGGTTTTCTAAGATCTTGGGGTGGTTTGTATTAGTCATACTATACACAATAGATATATTGATGGAAGCATAATTAAACTCACCAAACATATCTAAACTAAATAAGGAAGTAAATAAACCCCAATAATCTAATGATCCAAACTTGAATTATTTACAAACTTTATCATAGAATGCGATAGAGAGGTTAGGATAGAATTCAAAACAAATAACTTCATTATTTAGTTGGCCAAGACTAGATAATTGATAGGCATTTTTAAAACTGACTTGGAATCTATCACATAGGGTTAAACATAAAATAGTTTTAATATTACCAGGGATCAATGGAGTAATATTTATCTTGATAAGACCAAAATGGAAAAATTTGACATCTTCATGAGAATGGATGTAGTTAATCTCTGGTTCAGGTAATAGAGATAACAAATTTGCTAGGAAATTTTTCTTGGGCTTATAACTCAGAGTGAGTTCAATAGATTTGATCCATGGTTTTACAAATGACAAATAAGTAGACTTATAAATGAACTTAGACTTAAGAATTTTAGATTTATTATATACTTGGGAAGTCTTAATAGTTAGAGGTTTATACAGACTATTTTCTTTCTCAAGGGTTTCTTTTGTGACTTCAATGTCAGGACATTTTGAGAGTTGTTCAGGGATAAAAGGAGGTAATTCATACATTCCTTCCATTTCAGATTCATTTAGGATCTCTACTATAGAAGACATTTGGGATTTTCCAAACTCCATTTTAAGAGAATAAGGTTCCAGACAGTGAGAAAATTCTGGACATAGAGTTGACATTTGCAGAGGAAAAGGGGCCTATAAAAATTTTAAGAATTGGCCTGAGACTCGATGTAATAATTTTCTCAAAGAATATATCAAAGCAAGGAAACTTAAGAGTCTTGAATATAAAGAGAAAATCTTACAGATCTTTTTCAAGATAGTGGCTCTGATACCAATATTTTTCACGTCAGTAGATTCTCCTTCACCAACTTTCTATTGTAAGAAACCTGCAACAGTAGGTAGGGGCCGACTGGCTACTGCTTCACTATTATAATTAAAATCTATTACACTCTTTTTATAGTTTATCAAGTATATGATTCTCAGGTTCCTTCAAGAAGGAAAGAGAATAACATATGCTTGAGTAGGCTATTAGATTTTTAAATATTAGAATTTTTTTGATGATTAATACATAGAGAAGAGTCTTATTTATAGCAATTGGGACTTCCTACCTAGAATCTTTGCCAAGGAGGTGTTGGTCCCATCATGATTTATAGTGTAAAAGTAATCTACAGTGATATACTATTGGATGTGCTAGATGAGTACGTTTGGCTTGGTGGGTCCAACATTGCTTTCACTTCAGTAAGCAAGTCATCTTCATTGATCGACTAAAAGAGACACCTTAGCTAAAATGTACTAGAAAGATTCTAGTGTTGGGGTCCATCTTCACATGCATGACAATGGGGATTGATATAGAAATATGATTCCCATTCTAACTATCATATAATAATTATGTGTACTATAGTGTCTTGTTCATGGTTCTCTTCTTCATGGATACGGTGAAGACCATATCTAGCAATCCACCTATAGAGATGTTCATTATGTGAGGACCTTATTTTTATCGGCCATGTCCATAAAGGATGTTTCAATAGTTTAGAAAATTGGTGAAAAAAGATTTCACTATTCAGTCTTTCTATAATGATCACACCAATATTTTGATGATGGTTTGCTTGAATAAAGGCTACTAAAGACATTTGTAGATCTTGTCCTGCTGCATAGGAAATCTAAGTATATCTTAGATGTAATCCTTCTCTAAGAATTTGTTCTTGAACAAGTATGTTCATAGAAGTAAATCCTTGGGTGTAAATTTTGGTTAGATTAAAACCATGATTGGGTTGATCAATTAAGGTTGCAAGTAGATTTTTGCTGAGTTAGTCTGTTGTTACATTGCCAGTGCCTTTTATATGTTCTACAAAGAAGTTAAATTTATTAAATAAAGCCTACCATCTTACATATTTACTGTGACCCTCTTTATGACCATGATATTTTTCTCTAAAAGTTAGAAATCTAGTACAATCAATTTTTACAACAAAATGTGGTAGATGAAGAATTTTTAACATAAAATTCTCTAAACATTTTTTGACATCATACATCTCTTTATCATAAGAGATCCACTTAAGAATATATGCACTGAAGACTCCACTAGAGAATTCACACATGAATTCTTTATTTTTATAAATACAAACAAGTATTCCCCCCATGTAACATCAGAGGCATCAGTGTAAACCAAAAATTGATTTGATTTTGGGACATGTAGTTCTCATAGCAACACAACAATGGGTTTTATATTTTAAATAGCAGCTGTGTGCTCATCCTTCCATTGGAATGCTTTTCTTTTTTGGATAAGTTCTTGAAATATGAACTTGTCTTCATCAGAGTTGGGATAAAAGCTATTAAGATAATTTAACAATCCATAAAATGTTTGGAGCTTTGGTTTGTCTAGTTTTTTTAGAAAATTGATAAACTTCTCTTTGATGTGTGGCTAGATTTGTAGTTTCAAATCTTGGATGATCATTCCAAGAAAATTGCATTCTATTTTGTAGAGTTGAATCTTTGTATTAGACAAGAATATCCCTGCATCTTCTGCCATCTCTAAATTTTTTATAAGATGGGAGTAATGGTCAGTAAGAGAATTACTAAAAATTAGTATGTCATCAATATACACACATAAGAAACTAGAAGTGTCTTTAAAAATGCTATCTATATGGGCCTGGTAGAATGCTGGGGTATTCATCAAACTAAATGGCATAACAGTCCATTGATAATGGTTAAAGGGGCAATTGAATGCTATCTTTTCTTTGTCAGATTCTTTGACCCTTATCTGATAAAAGTTGGATTTACAATCAAACTGGGAGAAGTATTTACAAGCTACATCTTTCTCTAATAGATATCTTTTATTTGGTATAGGATATGGAAAAGGCTGGGTAATGGCATTTAATGGTCAATAATTTATGACCATCCTTTTCTTGCTTCTCTTTTGTTCTAAGTGCTTATTAACCATGAAGGCATAACAATAATAAAAGGAGGTTGAATTTTCTATGAAGCCATTAGCCTCTAGTTCTTTTATCTATGATTCCATATCATTGTAATCATGTGTTGGTATTGGGATTTTCTTTAGAATTTTCATATGCTTTCCTTTAATGAGATTGATGTCCATCTTAGGCATAGATTTTGACCAAAATTGTTGAGGGCTATCAGAGTAGATAGTGGTTTTGATCTTTTCTCCTATAGTTTAGATTTTAGTAGGAATTACTATTTTAGGTATTTTTGTCATAGAGCTTGGGAATTGCTCTGTTGCATAGATAAGTCAAGGAATCCTCAGTATTTTCATTATCTATGGTGAACATAACATTTTTCTTAGTAGATCCATAGGGTGAGTACCTATCAATGAAGGCACCACCTAAAATAATATCTATAGGCATCTTATTTAAAGCAAAAAAGTCACAATGGAAGATTTTATCTTGGGGATTTTTTATGTTTATACATATTACAGATAAAAATATTCCTTTGGACATCTAGGCTCTTATAAGCCAATGTTTCATCTGATGTCTTCCAATCATAAATGATTTGTGATTTTACAAATGAAAGAGAATCACCTGTATCTATCTGTGCATCTACTAGTTTGCCATTTATTTCTATATTTATGAATTGTGCAAACTTTTCATTAATTAGTTCTGTTAAATAAGCTAGTTGTGGTATCTCTAATGGAGGGATACTTATACATACTAGTTTTTACCTTGACAGATCTAGAACTGATATTTGTTCATGGTAGATTTCTTCTTCTACTTCTATTTCTTCTATTTCTTCTTCTTCTTCTTGGAGATTGCTACATTCACCTTTGTCTGGGTAGTAGTCTTGATTAGAGTAGAAGGCATCATCTACTTCATCTTCGTCACTATTTTCTATAGGAAGAAGTACATCCCATTTTGGTTTGATTTGTGGTGAATGGATTTCCTTTGGTGGCTCTTTATTAGTAAATTTATTCTTGATCCAAGAATTGCTTGGTTTGAAGGAGATTTGAAACTACAAAGGGGGATTAAAAGGCCTTTACATCATAGGTGGCATCCTTGGCATGAAGGGTTGCCTTCCTCTAGAATTACTTCATCCTCTATGGTTACCTCTAGTTCTAGGCCTAGTATCGCATTCATATCCTTCATCATGATGTCTAGACCATCTTCCATATGCTTCAAAAGGAAGACTAGAATTATCATGATGCCATGGTCATATTTATAAGTGGTTGCTCTAAATCATCAGCTAATGATTTGAGATCATCAACATCTTCATCAAAGTCTTCTTCAAGGAGATCATCTAGAATTGGTTCATAGATGTCATCTTGTAGGTAAATATCTTCATCTGTGCCAATGATATCCAACCATGTGGCTACATTAGAGGTAAAAATAGCTTTGAGAATAGGGTTTTTGTAGTGACATTGGGGAGCAATGTGGCCAGGTTTGTGACAAATATAACAAATAGGTGTTTTGGATTGCAGATGAGGAGAGTGGCACTTCTTAAGAAAGTGATGTGGAGGAGCGTAAGAATGATTTTGGGGGAAAGAGTGGCACTTGAAAGAGAGATGCTTGTGACACTAATTTTACTACTTGCGAGGTTGTATAAATGGGTACCAGCCAAATGGTGTTATTCCTCTTTAATCAATAAAGTATTTCAATGCTTTGTAAAATTAGTTTTTAACACAATTTTCTATCAACATTGGGTAAAATCTATCATATGATCAATTTTCAAAGATCAAATAAGTATATAATGAATCAATCAATGAATATGTTCTAATATAAAAAATTATTCTAGCAAAAATGACAAATCAAATGGATGATAATGATCTCCAATATATTTTAACTCAAATTTTTCTATCTCCACTTGAGGAATCAATTGTGTTTGATAAGTTTAAATATTTTGATGAAATATGCCTTATAGTTAAAGAATGTGAGGTCAATTTTATTACTTTTAAAAATCTTGAGTATACTAAAATTTTTCCTTCTAATTCAAATGATAAGTTTCAAAGCAAAAAAATTATAATAGAAAACCAAATGAAATAAATAATGAGGCTAAGACTATAGTTAATGTTATCTCAACACCACCACAAAATCTTTAATTAAAATCTCCATCAAGGAATAAATTATGAATGTTACCATCACCTCCTTATGTATTTTTGAAAAAACCAATTTAATGTAATCTCATCTCTCTTCCTCCACTAATGGAAGTGGACATGTATAAACTGAGATATAATTTTTGTATGTAAATACATATTATGACTATCATAGATGTATTTGGATTTATACATAGATGTTTCAAGATTAATCATAAGATTCAAGATCTAATTGATGAGAACATTATTGATATTTTCACACCTATTGAATGGGCTAATACACAATTAAATTACAATGTAAATCTCAATATTTACAAAAATCCATTTTTAAATCATGAAGTAAGAAATAACAAGGATAATTTTGAATTAAATTATATATAATGCTCATCCTCCTCCTTATACATATGGGATTAAAATTGATAGCATCATTATTATAGTTATAAGAAAATAAGCATAACATCATATGATTATATTTGATGATAATGAAATTGTTGATGATGATTAAGATATTCATGTTATCTTTATTCAAGTACATGTCAAAAAATAATTGATAAAAAGTGATATGGTAGAAAATGATCAAGAAAAATCTGTGCATAATAACACTCTATACTCTCTTGGTTATATAGAATAATATTTACATAATACTTCTCATATTATCAAAGCATTTAATGGTCATACACATGATACACTTGGGAATAAAATAATATCCTTACAAGTGGGGCCTCTCATAGTCTGTACTCCTTTCTTAGTTATACCAAACACATGGGTATTTGATATTATATTAGGATGACCTTGGAAACAAAAAAATTATAATATTCCCTTATATATTGCATAAATGTCTGAACTATATTATTGGTAATCAAGTGGTAAAAATTCAAGGAATCTAATATGAATATCATTAGAACTAATGATATTTACTTATCCTATAGAAAAATTTAAAGGAACGTACATTGAGTAACATGGTAATTAAATATTCTATAGAGGTATTAAAGATCATATTACAAAATCCTTTCCTCTTTACATCGATGAGTACGATCTAGTTACACATGAACATATTATGAAATTAGTATTTGCATCTAGATATGAGCATGATATATTCACACATGATCCTATTTAGATAGTTTCAAAAATAATGGTATAGTATCCTAAGTATAAAGTGGCACATAAAAATATGTTTTCATATATAACACACAACATGTTATTTAGAGAGATTCACCATAGGTACAAGTTGATACATTTTCTCCTATCATACATGAAGATATAAGTTCACATCAATTTATGATTAGTGGTTCATAAGGTTACATTACAACATATGATCATAATTTAAATTTATAGGCATATACAATTGGAAATTAATATTCATAACAAGTCATTACTTAATATCATGTCATGGGGTCCACATACATACCCATCACTGATATAATCGGTTAGTTACTTGCATTATATTTTGTACATAGATATTTACTTTTATTTACTTGCTAATTATTTTATCCTTTATTTAATAAATTAATATATTTATTGTATTTATTTTTAATTTGGATATTTTCCCTTATGATTGTATACCAATTCAAATAATCTAAAAAAACTATCTTACAAATGCATTCAAAGAACATCACTCATAGAAATCTATTTATTCACTATTACATATCTACCATACTATGGTTTTCATTACACTTACATGATCACATATATTATTTTAACCATTGAGTAACATGAACATATTATATATTAATAATTTGAGATACACTACTATGATTCACTATCACATACATCAGGGGCATATGGGTTGGTTTCCTTTTTTTTTTTTTAATCATAGTATGCCTTAACACCTTTCGTAGATTGTTCAAATCCCTCATTTTTCCATTATTTTTGAATATTTTTTTATTGAAACATTTTAAATTCAAATAACTAAAAAAATTAAAAATAATTCAAATATTTAAAAAACTCTTAAAAAAAATCAAATATGGCAAAATTCAAAAGCATATTGTTTTTCCAAAAATTCAAAATCAAGTCCTAAAAAGAGTTTTAAATTATTTATAGCTTAATTATTTACATATGTTATTTATTATAAGAAGGTAATATATGATAATTAAATTTTTAACACACATTAAATTTCACATGGTATTTAAGTGTGATACAAGACATAATTTCACATGGTTATTTGATGTCAGGCTTCTCTTATTACCTAGCAACCCCTTGCTAAGTTGGGGGAATCTCTTCATTCTCTATGAAAAATTAAATAAGTTGTATCTATTTGTAACCTTTCTACCATGTTAATCTATATATAATACAAAATAAATTATACTCACTTTTACTTTACAATGTGTTACATGGATATGCCATTTACTAACAATGATATTCATAAATATTGATAATGTAAAACCAGTCTCATTTTGTCTATGTTTCTTTCTTACTTTAATTCATGATAAGTTATAAATTGATTGATTATTATGTGTGGACCTTGGACTTGTATTTTAAAAATATTTTAATGTTATTTATTGAATGGTACTCTTATATAATTTGTTTGTGGCCATTAACCTTTTCTGTTTATGCGATATTCACATGTCAGTTGAGGCTTGTATGTGGACCTTAGGCCTTATGTTTGACATTGTATGAAAATTGTGTGACATTGTAAGACATTTATTATTAATATGGCTCCATTATTAATATCATGATTTAATCCTAATCTAATCTTATTTTGGTGGCATGATACATAACATGTGCACATTGATTATGTGCCTCAATGTTATATTTGTCTAACACATTATTATATATAACTAAATATTATATTTAATACTATAATATAATCCAATTAAATTGTTAAAAGTGATACTTATCTAACCACTTTTTTCAAATAGTTAAGGGTTAATAGCATAATCAACCATGGAATAAACTATTCTAAAAGTATCCCAATTAAATAGTTCAGATTTATAATATTTTAATAGATATGTTAAATTTGAGAAAATGATAAATATAGAAAATTAAAATGCTAAACAATATTTTAAAAGTGGTAATGAAAATAATAAATAACACTTAGCTTACCCATTGATGCATAGTATATTTGACTTTTATAGGTGTAGAATAATATAGGTTGATACTCTACCTTAATTCACCAAATTCTATAAGTTAGCTCTTTGTCAGTCTAGACAGTATTGGAATACAACTAGATATTGAGAGGGAAAATGAATTAGTATATTAATAAAATTAGATATTTTCAATAACTTTCAATGTAAATTGAAACTATATGCAGAGATAACACACACAAAAACACATAACACAAGGTATACCATGGACAACCCAATATGGGAGAAACCACCATGAGGATAGTTGCTAGAAACTACCATTATAATCCAACCTCACAATAAGGAACCTCATTGGTAACAAAAGTTTAAGGGCACCAACCTTAAGGAGACACTAATCCCCTTATTTAATATATTTAACTCTAAGGAAGCACCCACTCCCTAATCTGAGCACCAACTTAGTTTATCTGATGGCACCAACCTATCAGATTCTTCTATGGAGATACAAATCTAGATTAATTAATGAATCCAATCCTTATATTATCTATTATAGGTTTGATCTATAATTGTTCATGCTTAGCATTTTATATATTTGTGCCTTTCTTCTCTCTACCCCTCTATCTCTATGTCTGGATATGTCTCTATTTGACTCTCTCTCTCTCTCTCTCTCTCTCTCTCTCTCTCTCTCTCTCTCTCTCTCTCTCTCTCTCTCTCTCTCTCTCTCTCTCTCTCTATTTTCTCCTCTATGTCTCTATATTTTCTATTTAACATAATTCAATAGCTTCAACCACTTTTTCTTGTGTCCTAGATGTCATATATCTAAAAAATTGATCTAGGGTCCCTTATCTTTGCATATATTATATGTTCACACTCAAAATATAACACATCACACTCTATTCTAGACTTTAGTTCATTAACACTTGAAATGTGAGTTTCCCACATCTTGAATTCATGCATCACCACTATGATTCCTAGTCTTTTGCTATGTTTAGAAAATATCAAGCTCTAGTCTTAATAAACATGCCTTGTTACATAGATTTGATCAATTACATTGATCAATCTCATTATCTATATCATGATTCATGGATTAATTGCATATTTTTGCATGTGACCATTAGACTTGACTTATATTTAAATATTAGTCATTGATATTTCATTTGGAACCACAATCCAATGGTCTTTATTCAAATGGAAAATTTTTAAAATGAATCCATTTGATTTCATTTGGACAGGTTCATACTATTCATCTAATCTTTGTATGCTTTCAAACTTTAGCTTTATCAACTTTAAAATGCATCCATTAGTCTTCTATTCCAAGCTTTCATGTGTCATTTAATATTTAAAGATGCGTGATATTCATCTCTACCTTTGGTTAAATGTTGAGATCTTTATCCCATCTTGCTAGTTTCTACATCTTTGGATCACTTTTGCTCCATCGATCTTTTCAGACTTACTCGATCTTTGACTCATCACTATCTCATTAAATGTTGATCACTTACTCTCATCTGAGTCAATTCACTCTATTCAATATTATTTATATGATCATCAACTCACTTTCAAATCTTATGACAAGCTCTATCATTAAATATAACAAGCTAACACTCATTAGGTCTTTGTTTGATAAGCTCTATGAATGTGACACATGTCAATATCACATTTACTTGGAGGTAATTTTGATAATTTGACTTTGCTGCACTTCATTGGATCTTATTCTTATTATTAAGAGATAGCCATTGATCAAATTAGGACAAATTTAAAGTCTAAAACTTAGGTAATATTAAGTCCATTGATCACTTCTTGAACCTATAATTGCTAGGTTGAGGGGCCAGTTTTACAATTACTAAAAAGGCTTAAGTTATAACTTAAGTAATTGGGTCTAGGATATATCTAGTTACCATCAAAATAGAAATATATTGTTAAATTCCATGACTTAAACCATTAGGATTTAACTGAGAAACCCTATTTTCTCTGAGCAAAGATAAGTCAATTCTAAGCTCATTCCTTTTCATTTGAACCTATGGACCATATATTCAAGATGCTCATGAAAAACCCATAATAAATCTACTATCTATTTCATTTGAAAATTCCCATAAATTATCTTTGTAAAATCATGACAACTTTGAAAGACCTTGTACAAAATTGACTATGGATACCATTTCAATATGCTTGGAAGGATAACTTTACACCTGTATAACTCTTGTTATGCTTAGTCACATGTCCTCAAATTTGAGGCATAATAACTAGGGATTAATGTGATCATAACCATACGACCATCTCCACCATACTCATTCACACATGAAAATGATGATGTCATTAAAATGCCTTCTCATCTTTTCCTGTCATAGACCCAAAATGTCTAGATGATCAATATGAAGAATCAGATGAATTCCAATCATACACACAAGCATCCATTCTTTCTTTACCTCTGATAGTATCCTTTACATATCCTCTAATCACCATACTTAGTCCTGAACATAAATGAAATGTTCATAATGTCCCTTTTGACAACAGTGACAATCATATTTCCAACAATTTCCCCCTTTGTCATTGATGGAAAACTAAATGCTCTAATCTTCTAATATTTTGTTCCTTTTTTGGCATTGCTTTCATTAGATTCTAATGAAATGAATTGAAGATATTAATACCATAACTTGTTCCCCCTTAGGCAATGGTACATTTTCCTAGTACTCAACTTGGACACTTGCTCTACTTCTTTGACATTTGCACTTTTGTAGAGAGATTTTTTCTGTTCTTCTCCCATATAGAGCATTTGCACTTTTTATCCCCCTTTGACATCAATGAAAAAGGGACTCTTTATGACTATTTATCTAAATGTTTCTCCCCTTTTATCAGATAAAATATTTTGTCCAATAATATGCAATATTCAACTCATTAGAAAATTTCAAAAATATGCATACTTGAGTTGCCTTTTCTTTATTCTTCTAGGGATTAACAAAGCTTCTCTGAGACTCCCCTTAGACTCATGCCCTATCACTAAGATCTATGATGTGATGTAGGAGCTACCACTCCCAAATTTTATCTGAGATATTCAAATTGTTCCTTGGGAAGAGGTTTGGTGAATATGTCTACAATTTAATCCTGAGTTGGCACATACTCCATTGTGACCTCTTGATCTACAACCCTCTCTCTTTATAAGTGATACTTGATTGATATGTGTTTGGTTATAAAATGCATCACTAGATTCTTTGATATATTTATGGCACTTAAATTATCATAAAGAATAGATATAGGTTACTTATATTCTACCTTGATGTATTTGAGTGTTTACTTCATCCACAAGACTTGAGTGCAACATGCCACTACTACTACATACTCTTATTTTGCTATAAAAAGAGTAACCAACTCTTGATTTTTTCTTAGACATGAAACAATTATATCTCTAAGGAAAAATGAACCATAATTAGTGCTTCTTCTATCATCCACACTTCCTATCCAATCAACATCTGTACATGATGTCAAAGTGAAATCTTCACTTATAGGATACCATTGGTCATAGTCAATTATATTCTTGTTGTATCTAAAGATCCTTTTCACAACATTGACATGTGTTTCTTTATGAGTAGCCTAAAATCTTGCTACCATGCACCCTGATTTCATGATATCTGGTCTTGATGTAGTTAAGTATAACAAGCTACCTATCGTTGATCTATACATAATCTAATTTGTATCAAAGGACTCATCTTCTTTGATCAACTTATATCTAGTTATCATGGGAGTGATAACTGGTTTTCTATCTTCCATTACAAATTTATTGATCATTTCCTTTGCATACTTAGTTTAGAATATGAATATCCCTTCATTAGATTGTGTAATTTGTAGACCAAGGAAGAAAGAAAATTCTCCTAACATAGACATCTCAAACTCACTTTGAATTTATGTAGCAAATTCTTTGAACATTTTGTTATTGCTACCACCAAAGATGATGTCATCTACAAAAACAACAATAATCAACATATGCTCACCTTCTGATTTGATGTTTAGATTATTATCTACATATCTTTTGTTGAAACCTTATTTTTGTAGGTACTGGTCCAATCTTGAATACCATGCTCTAATTCTATATTTTAGACCATACAGTGTTTTTTTAATTTTTGACACTTAATATTCCTCCTCTGATAACTGAAAACCTTTTGGTTGTTCAATATAGACTTCCTCTTCTACGTTTCCATTCAAGAAAGTATACTTGACATCCATTTGATAGACTTTGATTTTTTTATAAACAGAGAATGCTAGAAACATGCTTATAGCTTCCAATCTAGCAACTAGAGAAAATGTTTCCTCAAAATATATGCCCTCAACTTGTGCATATCTGTTGCACACCAATATTTCCTTATTTCCTGTAACAACTCCATCCTCATTGAGCTTGTTTCTATAGACCCATTTTGTACCTATCACATTCTTGTTTGAAGGTCTTGGGACAAATTGTTGAGTTTTGTTCTTTTCAATTTGGCTCAATTATTTCTCCATGGCTTTTAGCCAATTATCATCCTTATTGGCTTTAACATATCTCTTAGGCTCAATTTCAGACATTAGAGAAAAACTTACTTGCTCTTTATTCATTTTAGATCTTCTCCTTGTCTACACTCCTTCATTATTATTACCAATTATCTACTCTTTAGGATGATCCTTTTGAATAAATCTTGGAGTTGCCTTTTCATTCATTTCCTTAGTCTCTTCATTATCTACTTCTTCTTCAAGATCTGATTCTTTAATATTGATTTCCTTGTTAGGTTTAACATATTTCAATCTTCTTCAACTTTGACATTGATGCTCTTTACAATTTTGTGTAGCCTTTTATTGTAACATACATAGGATTTGCTTTGATTAGAATAACCAAGAAATATTCCTTCATCACATATTGTTTCAAATATTCCTAATTTTTCCTCATTTCTTATGATGGAGCATTTGCTTCCAAACACTCTAAAGTACTTAACAGAAATAGGATTTGCATATCATAGTTCATAAGGAGTTTTGTCACTATTTATCCTCAATTGAACTCTATCCAAGATGTATACTATTGTTTGTAATAATTCTCTCTAGTATCCATCAAGCAACTTCTCTTTTTTTAGCATTGTTCTATCCATATCCTTGATTATTCTATTCTTTCTCTCAAAAACTTCATTTTGATGTAGAGTCCTTACTACAGATTAATGCATTTTGATCCCATGATTCTCACAATACCCTATGAACTCATTTAAGGTGAAATTTCCACCTTTATCAGATCTTAAACATTTGATTTTTCATCCAATCTCATCTCTACCATGAATCTAAATATCTTGAATCCCTCAAAGGTTTATGACTTGTTCTTCAAAATAGTTACCCATGTTATCCTTGAGTAATCATCTACAAACAACACAAAGTATCTCTCTCCTTTATATCCTCTTGTCTTAGTAGGATCAAAAAGATCAGTATGAAATAACTCTAAAGGCTTTGTAGTTGCATACTTATTTATTTGAAAGTTGACCCTTATCTGCTTGCCTAGTTGACATTTCTTATAAGTAGTGTCGGTAAGTTTGGCTATCTTGGGAGTCTATCTTACACACTTATTTTATCTTAATTTGACTAGGTTATCAAAGTTAACATGACCCATTCTTCTTGCCATTACCAAATCTCATCAGTCTTTCCTAACAGGTAGTTGTTAACACTTGGATTCACACCCTTGAGGAGATGCTCAACTTTCCTCATCTAGGTGGCACAATGGAGTAATCTCTCTTTCTATGGGTGATAATTTTGTTGAGATGAATCTCTAGATAAAGGGTTAGCTCCCCTTGATGCACCTTTAAATCTCTCTCTAATCTATCAATTCATGTATGAAAAGGGTTCAAGAAAACAAATAAGAAAAAAAGGGTGATGCACCAATGTTTATCTCCTCTTATTTGACTGAGAATATCCTACTTAAAGACCAACATAACTTTTCTCACACAAAACTCACAACTCCTTGTGTGTTGTCACATCAGTGTTTCACATGTTACATTCAAGAAGGCATTTGTCATTTAGGAGAGTAATGGATGATTCCAAGAAGGAATATAGTCATAGATTGCTTCTAAAATGTCTATACACTTAGAAAATAATACTAACAAGGACCTATAATGACACTCTTTTTGCACATTGGTATACCATCAAAATTACAAGCTAGAAAAGACAATCTTTCTCTAGACTAGACCAACAAGATTCAATTCATCACTCAATAGTAAAACATGTGAGTGGAAAAATAACTTGTATTATATATTTAAGATTCTTTTAACTACAAATATGGCTAGATTTTTACTAATAACCAGTGGAGGCTACTCAAATGAGCCAAGAGAATGCACATTTATAACTTTGAGAGGTGTAGTGAGCAAATGAAGTCCAAGGGTCACTTGGACATATGTCATCTTAAGAGAAATAGTTAAATTTTCATATGGGAGAGAGGTAAACAAGCTATGCCATTTCACAAAATGAATCAAATATAAATGAATCAGCTATAGTTGAATAAGGTACAACTAAACCAAATTCCTTAGTTATAATTGCTATTTGTTACCTTTATACTCACCTTCATGTTTCAGTCAATCCTTTTGACACCAATAGTTATTTTCCATAGTTTAAAGTTAACATTTTATGGGCCATCATCCTTCAGGTATTTTATTTTTACTTTTGTTTCCATTAATTTTCTTGTCTTCTTGTTTCACTTAGATAATATTTTCAAAAAATTCATTCCTCAGACTCCTTTTTCCTATGGTTACTTTATTTCAACACTTTTCTCATTCAAAATTTTTGTCTCAACATTTTTCCCAAAATAATTCATTTAGATCCTTTCATCAGATCTTTTGCTTTGAGATTTTTGCTTTTGACCATTTTTATGGGCAATTTGCCTGAACAAATTCCTTTAGACTTTTTGTTTTGGCATTTTCTCTCAAGAGAATTCATTTGGCTCATTTTTGCATTAATTTCCTTGGGCTATCAAATGACCTTTTAAATTTTAAAAATGGACCATTTGGTTCTTTGAAATATTCCTTTAGGTTTCTTTGAAGTGTACCTTTGGGACTCTTAAATTAGCCTTTAACAATTTGAAAAAGACCCCTTCAAAAAAGTTTCAAGTGTCCCTTCAGCTTTTAGAAAATACCCCTTTAGAAAAGTTGTAAGTGCCTTTCAGAAAAACTTAAGTGTCCTTTGGAAAAGTTGTTTTAGACAAAATGTCTGAAACAATTCCTTCAAAAAAGTTGAAAATTTCCCTTTAGAAACTCTAAAAAAGAACCCTTCAAAAAATTTACAAGTGGCTTTCAAAAAAACTAAAGTGCCCTTCGAAAAATTTATTTCAGACAAAATGTCCAAAATAATTCTTATGAAAAAACTAAAAATTGCACTTAAGAAAACCTATCTCAGACAAATTGACTAAAAGAATTCAACACTTGGCTGAATTAAAATTCTGAAAGAAATAACACTTAGTCAAAAATAAAAGGCCTGAAAGGATTATTATGCAAAGGCTTAACAAAAGACCAAAACCAAACTTCTCAAAATAATTATACTTGTACATTTATTTCAGGGTTTGTCAAAGAACACTTCTTCCAAATAAAATATACATACTAGTTAAGCCAAAGGTATAGACTTACGTAGCTAAGTTTTCAAATAAGGGTGCTCAATTTTGGCCTAAAGGGCCAAAATTTGGTCAACAATTTGGTGACTCATAGGGGTATTATGCCTGCTATACTGACTAGACTAGTAGCCAAATTAATCCATTGGGAATGGATTCATCTAAGGACATTCAAACAAGGAACCATTGGCCATGACTAAAAACCTTAAATAACACACCAGACTAGAACGAAAACCCATGCTACAAGACACAACACATAATAAGAATAAAATAAACTAGACACAAAGTAAAAAAAACATAAGACAACTCACACATGTGTGTAAGCACTTAGGGAACACAAGGAAATCAAGAAACTATGTATAAAGGAAAAAAGAGAACCTTAATAACAATTTTTTAGATATATCCCATTGACTAGGTTACACAGCTCCTCTCCATCTAACTTTGAAAGTTGGAAAACATTGTGTTGCTTTCACTATGTGATCACATATGGGCCACTCCACAAAGCATCAAACTTTGTGTGTCTTATAGACTTGGCCCTATCTTCATCCCATTTTATGACAATGTCTCCTTCTTTGAAACTTGTTGGCATGGATTTTAAAAATAATTCTTTGTTTGCTCTTAGTGAGTTGTCATGGTGTGCATAGCTTGATTTCTTATTTCCTCAAGCTTTAAAAGCTCACATAACCTGATCTCCATGCTATCATTCTCTATCAATTTCAACTGATAGGTAAGATCTAAATCTGGTAACTTAAGTGAGATAGGAAGTCTAGATTCCCTTTCATAGACAAGTGTATATGGTGAATTCCCAATTGCTCTCTGGAGTGATCCTATCAACCCAAAGGGATGTCTTTAACTTGGTATGCCAAGTCCTTTGATTTTCCTCCATTGTCCTCTTAATGATCCTAATTAATTTCTTGTTTTTGGACTTAGCTAGTCCATTCCCATGGGGGTAATAGTTGGAGGAGGTACTAAGATAGAATCCATGCTTCAAATCCCATTCACTTGTTCTTGCTCCTAGGAAGGCTAAGGTATTATCTAAGATTATGGTTGAAGGAGATACAAACCTTATTACTATACCTTCATATAAATTAAGGATTAAACTTTCATTAGCCTCCTTAAGATCTAAAACCTCCACCCATCTTGTAAAATAATCAGTGGCTATCAACACCCACTTATGACTAGCACTAGAAGGTAGATTGATTAGGCCTATAAAATCCAATCCCCATTGCATGAAGGGTTGCTCAACATGGATTGGATGAAGAGTCAAGGTAGCTATCTTTTGTTTTCCATTAAAGAGAGCATGCTTTTGTAATTTCCTTACCCAATTGTGAGTGTCTTTAAATAAGCTAGGCCAAAAGTAACCAGCCCTCATAATCTTAGCAGTTGTGGTTCTTGGAGCAAATTAACCACTAGCTGGTCCATCATGGAATTCAAACATTAATTTATCAATCTTATTTGAATCAATACACCTAAAAAACACACTTTAAAAATCCTTCCTAAATATCACTCCATCAATAAGTACATAAGGAATGGATTGTAGGCTAAAGTACCTTCTTGGCCCTATCAAGACCTTGTGGACACTCACTGGTTTAAAGGAAATAAATCATGTCCTATGTCTAAATTATCATAGATGAAGGTGTATCTGATACATATTCATCATAAAGTACCCAAAAAAACTTATTTTTGCTCTTTCAAGTCTAAATCAAGATGTTCACATAGTTATTTTCCTTTCACTAACTTGGTAGTTTTGAACTCCACATAATATTCCATTACTTTTGTGAACCATCCTTCCCTCTTTTAATTAAAATATCTATTCAATAGAAAGTCTTACACACTAGGATGAGGCACAAAAATATGAATCTTATTGTTAGACAACATATGCCTAAACTTCTTTAAAATCCTTATGACTGAAATAACTTGTTTCTCAACATATGTGTACCTTATCTCATAGCCTTCCAAACCTTGAATAAAGAAGGAAATAGGCTGTTTAACATTTTAATTATTAAATTGAGTAATCATGGCAAATATTACCTATTAATTCCTAAAATTATATAGGTTTAAATCTTTGGATAAGTTTAGACTTGCAAGGATAGGAGCTTGGGCAATGGCTTGCTTGATCTCCTCAAAACTTTGTTTCCTCCTTCTTATCCAAGTGAACACCTCATCCTTCCTTAGCATAGAGGTTAAAGTCTTGAATAGGTTTAAAAAATTAGGAATAAACCTCTTAATGAAATTGATCTTACCAAATAAGCTTTGTATACCTTTCTTATGTTTAGGCAAAGACAATGCCAAGATGGCACTTACCCTTTTGGGATTAATAAACATACCTTTATTAGAAATAATGTGGCCTAAGAGTTTGCCTTTATGAATAACAAGGAAACACTTATTTGTGTTTAGAGATATCCCAACTCTCTATACCTCTCAAAAATCTTCCTTAGGTGATTTAAAGTATCTTTTGCTTCCTTGGAGAAAACTATCACATCATCAAGATATACCAATATAATGTCATTGATTAATCCTTGAAAATCCATATCCATTTCACGTTGAAAATTATCTACAACATTAGACAACCCAAAAGTCATTTTACTATAAGCATATGTACCCTATTTAGTAATAAAGGTGGTATTATATTAGTCACTTTCTTTTACTAGAATCTGATTATACCTAGAATACCCATCAAAGAGAGAAAAATTTTCACTACCAGCCACAACTTATAAGATTTGTTCCTAAAATCAACACACAACCTTATCTATCCATTCTTTTTCCTATTAGGAACTAGGTTTGCCAACCAAGATATATGCTTAATGGGAAAGATGATTTTGGACTCAATTAGTTTGGTGAGTTCTTTCCTCATGAGAGTCTCAAAATTGGGATTGATTAGCCTTTACCTCTACTTAATATGCTTATAATTCTCATCTAACTCTATATTATGTTGATCTAGATTCATATCAAAACCCTTTAAATCACTATACTCCCATGCAAAGACATAAACAAATTCTTTACATAGCTCAATGAAAGCATGCTTATCTGTGATAATACATATCTTCCCAAGTACAAGCAATTTATCTTTGAAAATATAAACCTTCTCATAGTTTTCCTTCTTGGTAGATATGCTTACCTTCTCTTTCTTTAGCTGGTCATCATCATTAATATGCTCTCAAGAGTGACAAGGCCTTTAGGAAGCTTGTTAGACTTCAATTGCAAAATCTTCTCTCCATATTGTTGTTATAGTTAGACTGATTCTTTGAAGAAAAATTAGCTTTTACCTATATAAAAATTTATATTTTTTGGTCACTATAAAAAAAACCTGCCAATTAGTGACATTATCTGGTATGGAGGGCCTTACAATCACTTTTAGATGAGGTTGATTCTTCTCCTCTTTTATCCCTTTTGAAACATCAAACTGAGCTCTAATTACTACAAACCTATCATCATGCTTGTTATCTTCTCTTGAGATATCAATTATGTTCAAGGTTTTTAAATCTTCCACAAGATCCCACACTCTATGCTTATAGGACTTAAGCAAAGAGTTTTTTGTCAAATTATTCCCTCTAACCTAATTGACAACAAGTTCGCTATCACCAAACACTTATAATTATTTGACACCTCTTTTCCTAGCCCATTCAAGGCCATGAATAAGGTCTTCATATTCTAATACATTACAATTTCAAGAGAACTAAAATCTAAAAGTTGAAAAATACCTTTCCTTTGAGGGTGAAACTAACATTGCTCCACCACAAGCCCCAATCTTGCTTCTAGACCCATAAAAGAAAAGCTACCACAAGCCATTCACATCCTCACTTAAAATCATCAAATTAGGAATTAAAGAGTCCTTATAATGTGTATAATATACTAAAAATACTAGATTATTTAATAAAATTATAAGGATCATGCTCATAGTTGTCATTTGCCCACTCATCTAGGAACAAATCAGAAACTCCCTGAAGGGAAGATGATGGAGATTGGTTAATATGAAGCTCCTATTCATCAATAATATTATAATTAACATTTTAAACCTCATTTTATTAAGGCTCCAAGTTATCTATATGAATAGGTTTTGACTCAATCTTCACTTTAGTGCCATACTTTGTCCTAAACACCATGTAGGACCAATTAGCTACCAAATATCCACCTATATTGGATTTGAAGTCTCTTGATAAGAAAAGAGAAAAATAAGGATGTAAATATGTAAAAACACATTATGAGGAATTTAAAAATTAGGACAATCATGAAGGATCAAATTCAAACCTTTAACTAGCCCCAAAGTCTTGGCTGGTGATTTATCCAATTGCAAAACTCCTTTAGTCATTGGCTCATACTTGAAGCCTATCTTATCTACTATAAATTTGTGCATAAATGATTTAATTTATCTACTATCTATGATGAAATTATGAATCAAAAAATAAAAATTATTAGAGATACATAAAATGGATGAGTCTTCTCATCTTTCTTCACTTACCATCTATAGATTGAGTTCCATTGACCAAAACCACATTGTCATTTCTAGATGGGTGAGCTTGTTTACCCAATCCATGCAATTCCTTTTGGAGTATATATTTCCTCCCTGGTAATTTTATATAATACCAAAATGAGATGTTCATATGAAGCTTTTTCATCTAGTCCACCACATTGATGGAATGATTACTCACCTTGGGGTTCTCTTTATGAACATTGACACCTTGTGATGTAGCTTATGGAGGTAGAGTTGTAGCAGCTACCCTAAAATTTGGAATGATCTAATTTTATTGTAATTTAGGAGCTATATTAGACTTTATTATAATAGGATATGATTTAGGAATCATAATAGGTCCTTGATTGGCTCCTTGAGCTTCATTAACAACCCTCTTTTTGGACCTAGTATTAGAGGCAACACTAGTATTCTGATTACTTGTATTCCCCACATAATTAATGGCACACAAATCACCCTTAAAATTATTTATTAGGGTAACATAAA
The DNA here is from genome assembly GCA_037957365.1 of Torreya grandis. Taxonomy (NCBI): domain Eukaryota; kingdom Viridiplantae; phylum Streptophyta; class Pinopsida; order Cupressales; family Taxaceae; genus Torreya; species Torreya grandis. Next base: position 2,658,312 of record JARHVA010000420.1, on the reverse strand, counting down.
TATGAGGTTGTCCATTTTCCACCCCACATTACATGGATCCTTAAAAATTTAAATCTTGGAAAGATTGGTTGCCTTGCATTACCATGCATTGATTGTGCATTTCATTTGTAAAAGTCACTTGCTCTTGACCATGTTTAAAAGATGGATAGTTGGGATATTTTTAGACCAATTTATTTTGAGTGGGGATAATGGATTTGGAGGATGAGGGAGCAAGATGATTATATATTTGATAAGGCTTGACATGGGTGATTTGGCCTTGTCCTTGTGCATTGTTTTGGAAAGGAGGTCTACTTGTTTGCCCAAATTGATTATATGTTTGATATGGCCTATAACATTGAGCTTGTTGTCACTTGAGGGAAACTAACTAATTTGTAACACTTTTAAGAAAGATTTTAACTTCATGGATTTAATTTAAAAGAGCAATGGAAAGCCTTTCTTGATTATTCAAAGGGGCTAAAGTGGGCAATGCACCTTGACTAGGAGAATACAAATCAGGGAATAGTGGCATTGGAGGCCTAGGATATATCTTTCCTACTTGGACAAGACAATTCTCAACATTAATGGATATTTCATAGGCAAAAGGAAATGTGTTTCTTCCCATAGATTGAATGAATATGGCAGTGTCACTCTTCAATGCTTTTAGGTAGTACATAAATGGATAGTTTGGAGTAGGTCTCAATAGATTTGGGATCCTATCCCATGTTTTTTGAAATATAGTATTAAAATCCTACATAAAATCATGTGGTTCCCTCTTTAGTGTGGTCAATTTCTTAGCTAGGGATAGGTGATCACTCTTTTCCCCAAACCTATTAGTCAATAGATCCCCCAACTCATCCCATGAGCCAACAAAATTTATGGGTAGAGTCCCATACTGATCCAAAACTTTTCCTTTGAAAGACAAGGCCAACAACCTAATAGATAAATTTTATTGAGTTATTTTGTGAATAAGTTTTCTATATTCCTAATGTTCTCAATGGAAGTAATAGGACCATCCCCACTAAAAGATGGGACACTTGTGAGGGCTGCCCCTAGAAGTTGATCATATTGGGCAAGATGCAAGGGAGATGCCCTAGTGAAAGGCACAAAAGGTTGATACCTAGCCATATCAAGAATCATACTATAGAAATCATGAATAGTATGAAATGCAAATTTGGAACGTTTAAACATAAAATCTCACTTATAAAGATGAGTGTTTACAAACCTAAACCTTTTGGTGGAGTATAGCAATAGTTTCACAAATTCAAAAGGCACACCTTTAGAAGTAGATCTAGTGGTTACATTTGGCATGGAAAGAAGGACTAATAATCAACCAAATACTTGAATTATTTAATAGAGTCACTAGGTATTGAATGAAAATGTTTCTTTTAACTTCACTATGTCAAGACCAACACTAACCTTGACCAATCTTCTAGGACTTAGATGTCCCATTGATCATGCCAAAATATATTGACACTTGGATTTGCACCCTTGAGGATATGATTATCTCTCCTCATCCAAGTGGAAAAATGGAGTCATCTCTCCTACTATGGGTGAAAATTTTGTTGAGATAAATCTCTAGATAAGGGGCTAGCTCCCCTTGATGCACCTTTAAATCTCTCTCTCTCTAATCTATCAATTTGTGTATGAAAAGGGTTTAAGAAAACAACTGAGAAAACAAAAAAAGGTGATGCACCAATGTTTATATCCTCTTATCTGATTGAGAATATGATACTTAAAGACCAACATAGCTTTTCTCACACAAAACTCACAACTCCCTATGATTTTTCACATTAGTGATTCACATGTTAGATTCAAGAAGGCAATTGACATTTAGGAGAGCAATGGATGATTCCAGTAAATAATAATGTCATATAATAATTATAAAATGTCTATACACTTAGAAAAAATAAAAAAAATGACCTATAATGACATTCTTTCTACACATTTGTAGACCATTTATTGGGCATTTTTTCAAATTGTCAAAGGGTCATGTCAAAGGGGCATTTTTTCTTCAGAAAATGGACCTTTTGGTTCTTTGAAATGTTCCTTCAGGTTTATTTGAAGTGGACCTTTAAGACTCTGAAATGACCCTTTGACAATTTGAAAAAGACCCTTTCAGAAAAGTTGTAAGTGTCCCTTCAACTTTTGGAAAATACAGCTTTGGAAAAGTTGTAAGTGCCTTTAAAAAAAATTGAAGTGGCATTCAAAAAAGTTGTTTTAAACAAAATTTCCAAAATAATTCCTTCAAAAAAGTTGAAAATTTCCCTTCAAAAATTTTGAAAAAGACCCCTTCAAAAAAGTTGCAAGTGCCTTTTGGAAAAACTAAAGTGCCCTTCGAAAAAGTTATTTCAGACAAAATGTCTAAAACAATTACTTTAAAAAAATTGAAAAGTGCCCTTCAAAAAACCTATCTCAGATAAATTGTTTGAAAGAATTTGGTACTTAGCTAAATAAAAAGTCTGAAATAAATAACACTTAATCACAAATAAAAGGCCCAAAAGTATTCCTATGCAAATGCTTAGCAAAAGACCAAAACCAAACTTCTTGAAAGAATTAGACTATACATTTGTTACAGGCTTTGTCAAAGAACAATTCTTCTGAAGAAAATCTACATACTAGTTAAGCTGAAGGTATAAACTTAGGTGGCTAAGTTTTCAAATAGGGGTGCTCAATTTTGGCTTGAAGGGCCAAAATTTGGTCAATAGTAGCTATTACCATTCACTTCAACAATATTATAGATGTTGCTTTCAATACTTTTCCCTTCTATAACTAGTCTTCTAGATCTCTTCAGCTTGCATCCTTCTACATTAATTGTGACCTTATATCCATTGTCACACATTTGATTTTCACTTATTAGATTATGTTTCAATCCTTCAACATAAATGACATCATGTGTAGAATTTTTTCCATCTATGCTCAAAGTTCCTTTAACTTTAATATTTATTGCTTTGTTATCTCCCAAGTTAACATATCCTTCCTTAATTTTCTCAACTTGATGAACTTACTCTTATCACCAATCATACGTTTTGAACAATCACTATTTATCACCCACAAATTCTACTCCTTGGAATGAAGTTCATTTTGAGAAATCATAGATTAATTTTTCACTCTCCACACATCCTTGGGTTTCTTATTTGGCTTCTTTTTATAAAATTTTGAACCTTTGTTCACATTGGGAGGCATGCCTTTCTTCACATTATGTAGTATTGATTTTGCAAAACTAGTTCTATAATATTTATCTATATGACCAAAATTATTAGAAATATAGTACATTATATTTGTATCTAATAAAGGAGTAAATGAGTTTTTACTTACAAAATTTGTTCTCCTTATAGATACAACTCTATAATCAATATCCCTATGACAAAACTTATTAAAACTATAAAAATAACCATATAAAGATGAGGAATACTTGGTCATATCATTTCCTTATGTAGCATGAGGAGATCTTCTAAACTCTAGCTTCTTGAAGTCTCTCACTTTGGTGTATCTATCTACATCAACTACCTTTGTCTTCTTCTTTTATTCAAGTTTTTTTTGGTTTCATCTTTCTTCACATCAGTTATGTTTGAGTCTGTCTTTGTGTCCTTGAAAGCTTTTTATTTCTTTTCTCTTGATTCTCCTCCTAACTTGAAGTTTTCATATAGGTTAGTAGATGTAATTGTTTTGGAACATTTTCCTTTTTCATAGCCAAGACCTAATCTCTCTTTTGAAGGATTTTGAAAGTTGATCAATTCATCAAGAATGTCTGATCATATTATTAAATTCAAACTTTTGTCTAGTTGACCTTTGGTGTTTTCAAGCTCTTTTCTCAAAGCCATTATCTCTACTTCTAACCTCATGCATTCATCAGATTTAGATTATAATTAAAATTTCACTACGTCTTCTATTATTTTAGCCTCTTAAACTTGTGTCTTTAAGATCACTATCATCTGATCAAATTTCTCAAGACTTTTGGAAATTTTCTCAATTTATTTTTATCCAAGCTTCTTCTTTTTTGAGATCTCTTTTCTTAGCTTATCAATCTCCTCTAAAACATAGATGAGCTCACACTGTACATCCAATTATCCTTCTTCTTCTTATTCATCTAATTGATCCACAGAAGTTGATCCTATTATCATGAATAGGACTTCCTTTTATTTAGCCATAAAAGCACAACCATGATCATCATTAGAACTAACACTAGCATCCATTGAATCACTGTCTTCTTATGTGTATAGACATTTGTTGTTTTTAAAGAAGTTCTTCTTCTTGGGATAGTAGGGTTTCACCTTTTTGTTACTCTCTACTTGTTCATAGTCATCCTTATTACTATGAGGGTATTTAGTAGAAAAATATCCTACTTTACCATAATTAAATCATTTGAAAGGTAAATTACCTATGTACTTTATATATCCTCTCTTTAATCCCCCAAAAAATTTGGTTTCTTCTTCATCAATCTACTCATATGTAGATGTAGGTGCTTCTACCTTTACTGGTTTGGATTCTTTGAATGCAACTTCTCTCTTGTAGGTGTCTATCTATGCCATTCTCATCTCATAGGTTGTGAAGGTTCTATGCAAATCATTAACAAAGAGTTTATCTATATCTCTTGCTTCCTCTATAGCAAACATTTTAGAATCATATCTTGATGGAAAATATCTTAGGACCTTTTTGATAATGATTGATTATTTTATTTCTTCTCTAAGGCCTCTAATTTTATTGATTATTTTATCTACCTTGAGGAGGTAGTCTAAAATCATCTCCTCTTTATTCATCTTAGGGATCTCAAAATTAACTTTTTAAGTTTGTAGCTTGGCTTGTTTTACCTTGTCATCTCTTTCATAGATTCTCTTTAGTTTGTTCTAGATATTTTATGCATTTTGACAATTCATCACTTTGAAAGAATCTAAATTTGACAATCCATAAAGAATAACATCATTTGCCTTATAATTGCTCTCATATGATTTCATGGTATCCTAGTCAGTAGGATTTATAGCAGGGGCTATATATCCATTTACCATAGACATCTATACATCAAACCCTCATGAGGTCAAATACACTTCCCTTATTATGCTCCAAAATTCATAATTAGATCCATCAAAGAGAGGTTCCTTATTTGATGAAGATCCTTCTTGACCAACCATTTGTGTTTACCATTACAAGATCTACCTGTGTTTATTAAGCTTCTTCTAAGGAACTCTAGGCTTTAATACCAATTGTTAGAACACAACTAGATACTAAGAGTGGGGGTGAATTTGTATATTAATAAACTTAGCTCTTTTCAAAAACATTTAATGCAGATTGAAACTATATGTAAATATCAAACACATGCAAAAACAAATAACACAAGATATACCATAGAAAACCTAATATGGGAAAAACCACCATAAAAATAGCTACTAGAAACTACCATTCTAATCTATCCCCATAATAAGGAACCTCATTGGTTATAATGTTTAAGGGAACCAACCATAAGGAGACACCAATCCCTTTGTTTAATAGCTTCAACTCTAAGGAATCACCCACTCCCTAATCTGAGCACCAACTAGTCTATCTAATGGTAACAACCTATCAGATTCTTCTATAGAGATACAACTCCATATTATATCATAGATTCATAAATGAATCCAATCCATCTATTCTCTATTATAGGTCTAATATGTAACTGGTCATGCTCTACACATTATTTATTTGTGCCTTTATTCTCTCTATCCCTTTGTCTTTATGTCTAGATATGTCTCTATTTGACACACTTCATCTCTCTCTCCCTCTACTCATCTATGTCTCTATATTTTTTGTTTGACATAATTCAATAGATTTAACCACTTTTTCATGTGTCCTAGATGTCATATATATAAATAATTGATCTAGGGTTCCATATATTTGCATATACTATGTGTTCACACTTAGACTGTAACACATCACCCTCTATTTTGGACTTTAGTTCATTAACACTTAAACTATGAGTCTCCCACATCTTGATTTCATGCATCACCACCATGAATATTGGTATTTTGCTATATTTAGAAAATCTTAGGATCTAGTCTTGATGCACATGCTTTATTACATAGATTTGATTGATTACATGGATCAATCTCATTGTCTCTATCATGATTCATGGATTACTCACATGTTCCTGCATGTGATCATTAGACTGGACTTATCTTTAAATATCGATCATTTATCTTTCATTTGGTGCCATGATCTGATGGTATTTATTCACATGGCCCAATTTTAAAATACATCCATTCAATTATATTTTGAGAGGATCATACTATCCATTTTATCTTTGTACATTTTCAAACTTTAGTTTTATCAACTTTAAAATGCATCCATTGATCTTCTTGATCCAAGCTTATATGTGTCATTTGATCTCTAAGGATACATGATCTTTATCTCTACCTTTGGTTAAATGTCAAGCTCTTTATCCCATCTTGCTTCTTCCTACATCTTTGGATCACTTTCACTCCATTGATATTATCAAACTTGTTTAATATTTAACTCATCAATATCTTGATCAATGTCAAGCACTTACTCTCATTTAAGTCCATTCATTTTGTTGGATATTAATTATATGATCATCTACTTACCATCAAATCTTGTGAAAAGTTTGATCATCAACTCTAATAATCTTATGCTCATTGGGTCTTTGTCTAACAAGCTTCATGAATATGACACTTATCACTAGCACATTTACTTGGAGGTACTTTTGATAATTTGACTTTGCTGCACTTCATTGGAACTTCTTCATATGATTAACCAATATCCATTGATCAATATGGGATAAATATAAAGTATAAGACTTAGGTAATATTAATTCCATTTATCACTACTCAAACTAGTAATTTCTAGGTTGAGGGGTTAATTTTACAATGACTGTAAAGGCTTAATTTATAACTTAAGATACTGGGTCCATGATATATCTAGTCACCATCAGAATAAAAAAATATTATTGAATGCCATGACTTAAACCCTTAGGGTTTAATTAAGAAACCTTATTTTGTTCAAGAGCAAAGATAATTCAATTATGAGCTCATTCCTTCTCATTTGAAACTATGGACCATATATTCAAGATGCTCATGAAAAACCCATAATAGATATACTATATATTTCCTTTATAAATATCCATAAATGACCTTTGTAAAAGCATGAAAATTTTTCAAGACCTTGTGTATATTTGACTAAGTATGGAGACCATTTCAATATGCCTGAAAGGTTAACTTTACACTTGCATAACTCTTATTGTGCTTAGTCACATGTCTTTAAATATGGTGCATAACAACTAGGGACTAATTTGATCATAACCATGTGATGATCTCCACCATACTCATTCACATTTGGCAATGGTGATGTTATAAAAATTCCATCTCATCTTTTCCTATCATAGACCAAAAATGTCTAAATGATCAATATGAAAAACCATATGAAAATCAATCATGGACACAAGTATTCCAATCATTTTTAACCTCTAATAAGATCCTTTTCATATCTTATAATCACCATAATTAGTCTTGAACATTAATGACAAGTTCATAATATCCCTTTTGACAATAACAACAATCATAATTCCAAAAGTCACTATCATTAGGATATATATGCTAGCATCAATATTTATGTCCTAGTTTTGATACTTATATCCATCACATAATATGAGTCCTTCTCTATAATGAACACCTATATGTATTAGGTTTTAATGTCACCTTGTAGATTCTCTATTTATATATCTTGTATAGGTTCTAGATATCAATATTTAGCTCAAAACCCTAGGTCCTCCAAGCTAAGGCATGTCACTTTCCAAAATAGATGTTAGTGGGATCCAATTAATTTAAACTAACCTTGAAGACATCCCTTTCAATATGGGTTACCTACATAGCCATATACTCTGAAGAAGACCTCAAAATGATGTAGTTCTCCCTCTTATGTAGGCTTGTGTGAACAATTATGTAATATGTTATATACAAGTGCATGTAGTGATCTAGCCTATAAATTGACAAGTAATACTCATGGGATTATATTTGAATACTTAATACCTATACAAGACAAATGCTATGATTTATTTTTAAATATGGAAGAATATGGTATTATAACTTAGTTTTGAAAATGGTCTTAGTAGTGTAGGATGAGATTACTTAGATTTGCTTATGTAGATGATAATGAAAGATATTTTGATTTGTATTTATACCACACCTTTTGAAATAATCTCATGTGAGAGTTAAATAAAAAAATAGGTTGACCCATACATGTTGAAAGATTTTAAAATTTGGTTATTTTGAAAGAATGGACACTAGCATTAGATTTGGGACACTAACATCAATGCTAGTGTCCAAATCTAAACACTAATGTCTTACAAG